>JASDQU010735848.1:194833-206157 GCA_032191745.1 Picea mariana | reverse complement strand
TTGTTTTGAAACTTCAATTTCAATCTTCAAAACCTCTCATAAGACCTAATAATAGACAAAATGATATAGGAAGGCGTTATTTTGAGTATATAGGAAAAATATGAATCATTAAGACAAAAATTTGACCATGAAATATCAAAGCTAACACTCTTGACCAATTATACACCATAACAACAGGAACGAGATCGGACTACATAAATCCCACTACACATGGATTGGTAAGTTGGAGAATCATACAATTTGTTGACGAGGTTTCAGAATTAGCATTTGATAGTTGGTAGCAAGGCTCATACAAATATTCTCAAGATGATGCGCAACTGTCAAAGCAATGAGATGGATTGGAGCCGAGGTCAGAGAACACCCAACATATGATGGTACCTCAGAGGTACATAGTTTTCTAGCCAGCATGGAAGAGAAAATAGCGATAGATCAAAGGATCTTTGTTCTTGACTTAGCCTTGCAGAATACCCCTGCTAGATGGCGGGCCACTCACATATCTTTGATTATGGAGTGGAAAGACACGAGGTAAGCCATCTACCATCGTTTCCAAAGTAGGGATCAACTGAAAGAAGAGATGAATATAGATTTTCAATATGTGCAACTATTCGATGGATGGTATGACCCCAAAATGCAGATTGAGAATTGCTTGAAACAATGGCAAGTTGCAGAAGTACCCACTCACCTATGGGTTCAGGTATTTCTCCACTCACTAGGTCCAATCCAAAAATCCTAGTACATATATGAAGAGACCGGATGACAAAAAAAATGTTGGCAGACCTTACAAGACCGGTTTTGCAAGGACTTCTCCTTTACAATTAAGTACCCTGATCTCAACACACTTCTTCAAAGAATCGGAGAAATGATTTTTATTGATATTTGCAAACAAAGATCAAAGCCAATAGTATGTGATGACCATGTTCAATTGCTTCATTCTAGTCTGAGTCATGAGTCTAATAAGATACATGTAGCTTGCTACAAAGTTGGGAAAGACCTAGAAAAACCTGATGACTTAGAAGAACTTAGAAATTTAACTATCAAGGAAACAAAAGGTAGTAGAGAAATTCAGGATACTATACCTAGTCACAACTATAGCTCCTATAACCATCCACTAAAGTTGCAGAAAGTTAACATAGGGAGTACATACCATCCTAAGATAGCTTCTATAGGACATTACTGGGATGAGCAGACTATGAATGAAGTACACAACCTATTATGGGAGTAAGAGGACTTGTTCCCGAAAACATTTTCAGAACTGAAAGGTATAAATGGAGCCATGGGAGAAATGAAAATTGATTTAAAACTTGACTCAAATCCTGTGAAGCACAAACCATACCACCTTAATCCTAGAATAAAAGAGAAGGTCAAGAAGCAAGTAGAAAAAATGCTTGTTGTAGGACTTATCTTTCCAATCGAAGAATTCGAGTGGGTTAGCCCCATATTTATCAAGAGAAAGAAGGATACAGAAAAAATTCAGATATGTGTGGACTATATAAGTCTAAATTCTGCATGTGTGCACAATCCATTCCCGAAAACTTTCAATGACGAACTGTTGGATTAGGTTGCAAGAAGAGAATCTTATTCGTTTACAGATGGATTATCAGGATATCACCAAGTCAGAATTGTAGAAGAAGACAAGAAGAATACCACATTCATAATTGAATGGGGATTATTTGCATACAATGTGATTCCCTATGGATTAAAGAATGCCCCTGTAGTTTTGTCTCGGATTGTGATAGCATCATTTCGAGAGTTCATCCAAAAGTTTGTAGAGGTCTACATGGATGACTGTACAATATACAACCTACTAAAAGAACATGTATCGCTACTCTGACTAATGTTTGATATATGTAGGGAATTTCAAATATCTTTGAACCTAAGGAAGTGTATCTTTTGCGTACCACATGGAAATCTTCAAGGCCATATTGTATGTCGGGAAGGAGTCCTGGCAGACCCAGCTAAAGTTGCGATCATTCTGAACATGCCAACACCTACAAGTGCTAAATTGTTGCGCTCTACACTTGGACATACAGGATATTACTGTAGGTTTATCAAAAGATATGCAACTATCAATGCACCTCTAGAAAAATTGTTGAAGAAGTCTCAACTATTTTGGTGGACGCTAGAGTGTGACAAAGAATTTGAAATTCTCAAAGAAAAACTAATTACTGCACCTATATTGATATCTCCCAATTGGGAAATCCAATTCCATGTACATGTGGATGCATTACGTCTTGCTCTGGGAGCCATTTTACACAACCCGGGGAAGGAAATATGGACCACCCTATCTATTTTTCCAGCATAAAACTTTTGCAAGCTGAACGAAACTATAAAAACACCGAAAGGGAAGGTCTAGCTATGATTTATACATTACAAAAGTTTAGAAACTATCTCTTAGCCTATCATTTAAAAAAATTTACTAACCACTATGTGTTGAAGTACCTAGTCAATAAACCAATACTTGAAGGAAGGATTTGTAGGTAGCTACTACTCTATCAAGAGTTTTTATTCAAAGTAATTTTCAAACCAAGAATATGCAATGTATTTCTATATCACCTTTCCAGGTTAGAGTCAGGGGAAGTGGTGGAGCAGTGGATGATCAACTCCCAGATGCGGATCTATTTCGAATTGAGGCCATCCCAGAGAATCTATAAGACATTGTTATCTTCCTCAGTACAAGGAATTTCCTAGAAACTTACTCCGCAACCCAAAAATGACAAATGGTGGTTCGTGCAGCCGATAATCAATTGATTGAAAGACAAGTTTACAAATTGGGACTAGACAACATCCTCAGAAGATGTGTCTTGAACCATGAGAGATAAGATATTTTGTGGGAATTCCACAATGGAGTTGCGAGAGGATATATTGGAGGTAAATATACTACACAGAAGGTACATCAAGCTAGATTATGGTGGGATACATTATTTAAAGATGCTAAAGAGTATGCTAGATCTTGTGACACCTGCCAAAGAGTAGGGAAGCTATCACGCAAAGATGAATTACCCCTTCATCCAGTTAGAGCACTTCAGGCATTTGAGAAGTGGGTTGTTGACTTTATTGGACAAATCAACCCACCAGCTAAGCATTAAAAGGCCAGATATATCATTACCACAACAAATTACCTCACAATATGGGATGAAGCAGATGCAATTCAATTTTGTTCGAAAAATACAACTACTAGATTCATATTTGAAAATTTCATTACTCGGCTTGGATGCCCTAGAAGTTTGACCAACGATCAAGGTATTCACTTTATTAGCAGTACAATCACAAAGTTGACAACATAATTCCTTATACAACACCATAAGAGCATTCCCTATCATTCACAAGCTAATGATACAGTGGAGGCATTCAATAAAATTATGGAAAGAGGACTGACAAAAGTATGTTGCGCAAACAAGGAAGACTAGGATGATCGAGTTCCAACACTCTTGTGGGATAATAGGACTACCACAAATAAGCTACACAGGTATACCCCATTTCAGTTGGTTTATGGGAAAGAAATTGTTGTACCTTCAAAGTTTATCAACCCTAGTCTCTATATAAAATTGGCTACTCGCATGACAGATGATGAATCAGTTGCGCAAAGGAAAGCAGAATTGCAAGAACTTGAGGAAGCAAGATTTCTAGCAGATTTTCATCAGACATTCGAAAAATCTAGAAAACAATCTTGGCATGGTAGGCACATTAAGTCCAAAAGATTTACCCGAGGGGATAAGGTACTACTCTACGACAATCAGTATCAGAATAATCCAGGAAAGTTGTGCATGCATTGGTTGGGTCCATTTATAGTTGCGGAAATATGACACTTTGGTGCAGTTAAGTTAGTGAAACTGGATGGTATTCTTCAACCAAGTTGGGTGAATGGCACCCACCTGAAACCCTACATTTCTCATGATTGAACCAAATGATTTTTTCTCCAGTCCAAGGGATCTTGTACAGTAGTTAGATTTTAATTTTTTGTAATTTCTTTAATTCAGTTAATAATGTTGGAGTGTGCATAGTGGTGCAACGACATATGTTTTTTTCCGATTAAAGTGTTGTTATGTGCAGAAATGCTTACTCGGTCGCCCCGGGTCGGAAGAGTCACCATTGTGGTCGGGGGGGCAAATCTGAATTGTATCACATCCCACGTACCACCCAAATTCTGTCCAGTTATACCCTTTATGGTAGCTATAGTAACCCATCAGAACTTTCTGTCAAGCCATAGAGGTGCGATATGTGTATATTCCATCGATATTCCCACCAGGATTCTCAACTGTAGAAATGAAAATATCCTCAGGTCGACCACATCCCTGTCAGCATGTACATTAAATCTAGGATCACCCTATAGATTTTACCTAGATACCAGTCCCGTCAGACATCGAGGCTTGAGATTGCGTTGTTGGCCTAATTACGAGTGTCTTTATGAGAAACTACAGAGTTTTCCAATTATCCAGTTTATAAGATCCCATGAACTCAAGGAGCAAGACTCATTGTTTTTTATTAGCTACCCTTTGGTTTTGAATTATCTGCACCCGAGCATACTCAGAGAAGTTTTTTTCTCCCCATTCGCAACCCCGACCCCAACTCACCCAGTTTACCAGCGCTCCAGATCTAACATGACGAGAATACTAGGAGGTCGAAGTTCGACTCCCAGAGAAGCAATTCTAGATGAGTCATATGATCCTAGGATCGAGGTCATAGGCGATGTCAAGGGGAAGACTGATCAAGTAAAACTCCTGGACCTTGAGCTGATAGACCAAGTTCTATTTCCCCAAATGGACATCAACGTGTTTTGGGGTTTAGAAGTAGACTCAATCATGGGCATGCAATTTGTCCCAAAAACAGACTTCATCAACCTGTTTAATTCCATAATTATGCACCTCGGGGATTTACAGGTATTTGGGACCACTAGTGAGGTTGCATTGTGCACAAAATTTCTGATCCGTTGAGTGCATGACATGAGCCTATGGCTCAACAAAAGATATTTGATTCATGTAGATGACATAAATCAACTCACTGGATTATCCCTTGAGGGTGAGGATGTGTACAAAGTATTCCAAGGCCCGAGAAAGCATGGGAAGAGGCCGAAGCGAGAAGTCATCATGTATGAGAAATTCTACACTCATAGAGGAGGGTGAATGGAGAAGATTGAGTCGATTATTCTAGAAACGATCCAGACAGCCTACTATGTCATTGCAAGTAAGGTCATGTGCTCCGAATATAAGGTTGAATGCACCTTAGATGCTCTTTCAGTAGCGGACTTCTGCACAAATGGAGTTGTGTTCAACTAGTATGGCTACCTACTAGAGGAATTCCTAGTTGCTTGTGAGGAAGCTCGGGAGAAAGGAGGAAATTTTACATATGGATACCCGTTAGTAGCATTTCAATGTGGAAATGGAGGCCACCCACTGGAAGATAGTTTTCACCAGCGGAAAAATTTCTCCTTGCAAAAATGTTTGAACCTTGGCATGCAAGGGTGGATATGGAGAACCTGGAGTTCAACAAGACGACATTTTTAAAGTGGTACAATCAGCTCATTGACAAAAATCATCGGTGGCGCATACCACATGAGTTGTTGAATCTCAACACTCGGAACATCTCCTTTGGCCTAAACCGCCACAATACCTTTGTCTGGTCGAGGCACGCGAGGTCCAAGGACTTCCACTCAAGGTCACTACCTTTCATAGATAATTTTAGGGGCTAAACTTCGTAATTGGGCTAATTTTCCATGGTTTTTCCCAAAAAATGATTCACTAATTTCCATTTTTTCTAAAAATGATTCGCCCAAATTCCATAGAATAAAATTATTTTACCTTAAAAATTGCCAAAATTTTATATAAACTACATAAAACTTAGAAATTTGAATATTTTAACAAAACTATCACCAAACATTTTACATTTTTCATATTAAGGACTAGTACAATTAGCCTAAGTTTCTACATTTTAATAAAAATTTCCATCCTTAAAATCATCCTTTCTACCTTGATGAGGAAGCATTTGATAAAGAGGTCATGTCATGGAATGATGTCAAGCGAAACCCTCGCAAGTCATTTATGCACTACCTCTTGCCACTAGAGATTCTAAAGATAAAGGGAAAAGAAGAAGATGTCAGGTCAAGTTCTGGCCTAGCAGAAAAGAAGTAGAAGGTCCAAATGTAGAAGGACCCAAAAAAACAAGAGGATGAACAACCCCTGGAGCGCAAGAAGAGGACATTTTCATTGTTTTCGTAGCTATGGGAAAAGGCTTTCCTATCAGGTAGAGATGTCAATGATATCCTCGTTGCCGCATTTATAGAATATGTCTCAGTAAAGAAACCTCAAACAGGGGTTTCCCTGTCCAAAGTGATAAATCCACAACTGATATCCTTGGCTCTACCTCATACTAGAGCCCCCATCCATGCTGCCCAGACTGTGATTAACATCACAGATGACCCTGATCTAGATGCCATTACATACACGACCCTTATTAACGAGAAATCCCCATTGTCTCCACAAGACACCATCATTCCCTCCCAACCCACTTCACCCGAACCAATGCAACTAGAATTCCCATAACCATATGAGAATGTGGCTGAACCACTTACCTTGACTACTGAAACCTTGAACCATCTAGTCGCTCCTTCAGTACCCATTTCGGTCACTCTTCCTTTGACAGAAATTCAACAACCAGAAATCCCCCCAGTCACCCTAGAATCGCAATTTCCCATTACAATGGTTAGTGTGGAGATCCCCACAATCAGAAGTGAGACTCCAAAAGTTTCTCTACCATCAAGGACAAGAACATAGAAGGATCAATCAGCACAATTAGAACAAAGCACCACATCGTTGAAAGCACAACTGGAGCTAGTACTCCATAATCCACAATGATGCATAAAACGATTGCAACTTTTTCTGGCAAAGATAGAGGTTGTACCTCTACTTCCAACGGCTCTGAATACTATACTTGCAAATCAATTGCAAGATCCATCCCCAAGGGAATAAGAAGTGGATACACCCTCAGAACATTTGATGGCTAGTGGAATGGAACTACAAGTTTGATTACCCCTGGACGCCAGTATTACATATGGAGAATTCGCTCAGTTTCCAACACCACGGCTAGTGGGCTTAATCAAAGCCTCTACATAGAAATTGAAGCAGAGGATCAAATAGGAAGAATGAGAATTCAACTTCTATAAAAAAGAAGGAATCCTCATGCAAACATGAAGAACGCATGAGGAATATTTAAAGATTCGGGCAGAGAAGAAGGTAGAAAAAGTAAAAGGTAAAACTAACAGAGACTTGGACAACAATCAGAAAGACAGCGCTTGAGCTGCCAAAATCTAGTGCAACATGTGAGCCTGTGGAATAGATTGAATTAATTCAGGTAACCTGGTCTGAGCTAGCAGAATGAGCAGAAGGTATTGAAGCACAGTTGTGGGAAAGTAAGAGAGAATCTGAATTACAACTCAGGAATCTACAAGACCATCTGGAAAAAGTGATTTTGGAAGGAAATAATGCAAGAGTGATCATGCATAAAAGGACTGCAGAGTGCACAACAATTTTCAAAGAGGTTAGTGATTAGATGAGAATTATTTCGAGGCACAACCAAACATTGGAGGACCTGCACTTGAAGATCCAATCGCTCAATGAAGAAGAAACCAACACCCTGGATCCATTGGAACAACAAGCAAAATTTGACAAGATCCAGCAGGTGGACAATGATATGAGTGCATTGTTTGAAGCTAAAATAGTGGCCAAGAAAGAACAAAGAAAATTTCAACCTGTAGTCCAAACAACTTATCTACAAATGCACCAAGTGGAAGCCATAGCTAAGTTGGAATGGAACTCTCTAGTTGTGTTTAAGCCAAAAGAATGAACTATAGATGCCACCCAATACTTTGTTGTTGAAGCTTCAATATTGCTTTCCAGAAAGTGGCAGGACAAGGTTAAAAACTTCCAAGAAGTCAGGAAAAAATCCATAGAACTAGTACCTGAGTCGGACCCTTCATTTGAAGAATCCAAAGAATAAATCACTCAAGTTGAAAGTGGAATAAACTTAGAAACATAATATAAGGGTAAACAATAGGCCAACCCAGAGACCATGGAAGAGCCAAAGATTTGACTCAGGATGAGTCAAGGATTGTGGTCAGGGCTTGTTGGGACCTGTTGGATTACTGAGAGGGGGGGTGAATCAATAATAGAACAATATAATCCTTTTAAACCATATAATGCATGTGTTATATAAATGTAGCATTATCATCCAATATTTGCAGAGTAAATAAACAATGAAAAAATGAACAATCATACACATACACAGTACACCAGTGTTTTTACGTGGAAACCCAAAGCGGGAGAAAACCACGGAATGATTTTTCTTATATGTCTTGAAGAATTACATTCGTTGGAAGAACCAACTTCCTTTTTTTTCCAGCTGCAATTGGAAGGAGGCTCCAACCCCCTAGTTTCTCAAGATACAACCTAAGGGAAGCTCCAAATCCCCAATTCTATGGCTACAACTAGAAGGTGGCTACAACTCCCTATGTTATCTGGCTACAACTGGAAGGTGCCTACAACCACCTGTCCTTGCCCCGTCCAACCTCCCTGACATATAAGTAGAATCATGGAACCACTGTCACACTATCACTCTGAGATATACTTCTATAAACATGTACCAATCAACCTACACCAAACAACATGTATCAATAACCTCAACCATGCATCAACCTATACCTCAACTTGTAATCAACATGTACCATAAACAAGTGCATCAACCATGAACCAACCTGTATCTCAACCTCAACCAAAATACCTCATCAATTTCATCATCCAAATCTGATTTTTAACTCTTTAATAGACCTGGTGCAAACCTTCCTTAACTTTAACAACAAGAGACTAGCATTTTCATCAAACTTTACTTTAGTCTAACATGACTAGTTTTGGATTAGTCAACAACCCTAACTTGAAACAATCATAACTATGTACCTATAATGAATAAAGATATGAAAATAGTACACAATGTTCTTCATTGTGTTTTATGCAATTCCTCCAGCTGTCACTACTTGGAACCTCTCAGAAAAGGAGTTATAGCAAAAATGGCATACCTTGTTGAATTCTATCTTATTCTAGAGAGTGAACTTGTAGAGCGTGCCCCACATGGAATTTTTGTTGTATGGATATGAAAATTATACACAGAATAATACAGACTGTACTCTAACCAAAACATTTGGTCTTACTGAATTAGGATCTGTTATGAAGAAGTTATGACGTTTTTACCCGAAACACTTGTTTTAGACTAGTTTGAGGATTATCCACAAACCATATTTTCCACGGAGTGTAACTCCAAAAATACAACGATGCACAAGTTGAAATTCGTACCAAAGCTACTTGGATATGTTTCCTCAATGGCCTCCCAATTTCATGGTCTGAATCATTCTAGAAAAATGTTATTGCAAAAATGGTGACATGACCTGTAAATAACATACCTTAGAAAGCATCATCAAAAGAATTTATCCTCCCTTGAATTTTGGCCTTCTTTACTTCACCTTCCCTCTGAAATTAAGCTTATATATCCTTTGGTTGCCTCAGTCACCTATAGATATTCAATATGCTCAAGTGTGTTTAAAATAAGAGATCCTTGCCTCTTATTTATACTCTCCAGGTAGCTTCCTTAGAAGCATCTTCTAGGCCACTTTGTCCACATAGCCACTTTGTCCACATAGTCACCTATGTCCAACTTTTCCCAATTTTCCACTTGTCTATGTATCCAATATCCACTTGACCACTTAACCCATTTTCCTCATTTTAGGGTTAACCTTCTTATAACTACTTTCCATAATTATAAAGTTTTCTATTTACTTTATTATTTAAATAATCCTCCTTGACTTTGTCAATTCACTTTATTATTTAAATAATCCTCTTTGATTTTGTCACTTCACTTTATTATTTATAATCCTATTTGACTTTGTCACTTCACTTTATTATTTAAATAATCCTCTTGACTTTGTCACTTCACTTTATTATTTGAATAATTTATTCTTTGCAAGAACTTTGACTTCTTTGACCTTTTGGGGTTTCAAGCCAATCATATGAGGGTCCTTCAACTTCGTAAGGCCATAACTCTCAAACCGTGAGGATTTATGTGACGTTCCACATACCACCGGAAATGGAATGATGTGTACTATCCATCTAGAATAGTCTTACCTGCAAATATATCAAAACTCATACCATTATACTTCAAAAAAACTTGGGTCCATTACCCAAACCTTGTTCTACTAGAATTTGCTACCGGACTTTCTTCAAGGGTTGACATCAATGACAACCAACCCAATTAATCAAAAATCTCCCCCTTTGGCATTGATGGAAACACTCTAATGAAATACTGAAATCATATCACTCATTCTCCCCCTAGAACCATGTCTCCATCTATGTGACCAATGCTCCCCCTAGAACCATGATTGCATCTTTGTGACCAACGCTCCCCTTGGAACCATGCCTCTATCCTCTGCATATGATAAATCTCTCCCCCTTTGTCATCAATGGAAAAATTATCTTTCCATTCGGGTTTGCTCCCCATAAATGACTCGTCTAATCTCCCAACCTAAACTATCCTCTTTATGGTGTTTCCTCATGTACATATAAGACATATAAGATAAGCATTCAAAAGCATTCATTTTGGAGTAGAAATAACTCTGAGTCTCTGGAGAATATACTCAAAGGCTTCCTGTGGAAGCGGTTTTGTAAATATGTTTGCCACTTGTTCTTTTGTGCCCACATATTCAACTCTGATGTTCTTTTCTGCAACCTGTTCCCATAGAAAGTGATACTTGATTGGAATGTGCTTCATCTTGGAGTGCATTATCGGATTCTTTGAGATATTGATAGTGCTTGTATTATCACAATAGATTGGAATGGGCTCATCATACTCAACCTGCATATCTGTCAGAGTTTATTTCATCCATAGAACCTGTGTAAAACATGTTGTTGTTGCATTATACTCTGACTCAGTTGTAGATAAATATATTGTTGATTGTTTCTTTCTTAGCCATGATACTAAAAACCCACCCAAGTAGAACTCTTCTCCACTGGTGCTTCGTCGATCATCAATGCAACCTTCCCAATCTGCATCTATGAGGGAAATAAGTGATAGATCCTTTCCTTTTGGATACCATAATAAAAAATCTTGTGTTCCTTTGAGATATCTGAAAATCCTCTTCACTTCCTTTGGTGCTGGTTGAAATCATGCCACTTGTCCAACTACCTACATTACATCTAGTCTGGATGTTGTCACATATAGTAGGCTACCAATCATTGACCTATATTTCCTCTGATCTATAGAATTCGAATCATCATCTTTGCTCACCTTGC
>JASDQU010735848.1:163397-184997 GCA_032191745.1 Picea mariana | reverse complement strand
ACACACATGCAACATATACCAACAATTCTGACAACATTATAACACATGTACAAGATACACAACATAGAATTAACATATAATTGGTACTTATATTTTCATGAGAAGACCACCAATTGCATGCAGACCTTCCACCAACCTCTCAGACTTAGACCACGCTGCTCCAATCTATCAGCAGTGGATCACCCCCGAGCTGGGACTAAACTCCACCCAGGGTAAAGGAATCCTAGGCTAGGATGAGACTACAGAAATTTGCACAATGCAATAGGAATGATTCCCTCCAAGGAGCCTACTTACACCCACTACTCATAGAATCTCATTCCCCACATGCCTATCCCACTATGCGAATATGCACCTTCATTGTTCTAGAGTCCATCAAATGCTCCACTTCCCTTCCATGGCTTCAGCAACAGGCCGGATCAAGAATTCTCAGATCTCTATAGCTGTTGTTGGACTCCCTCCGGGAGAAATCACTTCCCCAACAATATATATCACCTGGACATAGTTTCTCACAGGCCTAACAACCTACTTCTTCAACCCACGGGCCTGAAAAATTGCCTCTTCAAACCACAGGTATGACAACTTGCTTCTTCTGTACAGACCTTGAATCAACCAGGTAACCACAGTAGAAAAATCAGGTAAGGTAAGGGACAACTCAACAAATTATAGAGGTTAACGATGGAAGACAGTTCAAAAATGGAGGAAATGGTTGATTGTGTACCTGATCAGTGTGTGAGGGAATGGGGCAAGGGATGAAAATATGGTCATAATGGTCTAAGAGAACCCCCACAATGATGGAATTTCCCACATAAATTTGCATGTGTCTTGGCTAACACTTGGCTCTCCAAGAGCTTGTTCCTTTCCACTTAGAGTTTGTTCCTCTTCCCAAAGGAAATTAGGATAACATGTTATGTCCAACGTTAGTATTTTAGAAATATATTATAATATTCCCTTGGGTTAATCCCTCAATCTTAGCCCCTTTTTCCTAGCCTCTCACCCCCCTACCTTTCCATTCCTAGTGGATCTTAGTCCCCCATAACACTTTCTTTGTGGTTGTTCTACATGCAACAATGTATTTTTATTAATGATTTTCATAATTACATATAAAAAAATAGGCTCATTGGCCTTTGCATCTAGGATCTCTGACCTAATAAACACATAAGCCTCCCAACTTATAAATACTTCTCTCACCATCTTATATACAACATTAAACATCATTACAATTCAACAGGGGCTCGTCCTTGGGGTATTACAATCCCCTCCCCTTATTTATTCACTTTCCTTAGTGCATCATATTTACATATTACAACAAGATTTTCAAAAATCCTCAAAATGATGTGGGTATTCTTCCCACATAGCATCTTCATGCTCCCAATTTGCATCCTCAGGACCATACTAGGTCCATTGGACCTTTACAATCCCCATGGCTCAATTCCGGAGCTGTTTGATTTTCCAGTCCAGAATGCGTACCAGATGCACTTGAAAAATTCTTTCCTGCTCCACCTGAATCAAATTCCAATCAATAACATGATTAGCATCAGGTATATATTTCTTAAGCAATGATACATGGAATACATTATGTATAGACATAGATACAGGTAATGCAAGCATGTAAGATACTAGTGCAATCCTTTCTAGGATTTCAAATGACCCACAATATCTAGCTTCCAACTTGGAATAGTTTCCCTACTTCATGGAACTTTTGTTGGCCCTCACCTTCAAGAAAACATGATCACCCACTTTAAATTCCTTGTGATTTCTTCCCTTGTTAGCATATATTTTCTTCCTATCTTGAGAATCCTTTAAATTATGTTTAATATTCAACATTTTCTCTTCCATTTCTCTTAACAACTCTGGCCCAATCACTGCTTTGTCAGCTAGGTTTTCATAGCTTACTGGTGTGTTTCACTTTCTGCTGTAAAGTGCCTCAAATGGGCTCATCTTCAGTGATGCTTGATACCCATTGTTGTAGGAATATTCCACCAAGTGTAGATAATCTTCCCATTTATATGGTTTTTCCATCTCATACATCCTTAGCATATCCTCTATCACTTGGTTCGCTCTTTATGTTTTCCCATAAGATTTGGGATGATAAATTGTGCTAAAGTTTAGATTTGTTCTGATCCCTTTGAATAACCCCTTCCAAAACTTTGAGGTAAAATTTGGGTCTCTGTCAAACACAATTGTCTTGGGTATGCCATGCAAGCATGCTACTTCCCTCATATAAATATTAGCAACATTGGTTTCCTTGTGATTAACATTCATAGGTATGAAATGGGCATCTTTAGTAAGTTTTTCCACCACCACCATGATAGCAGCATGTTGATTGTTTATTCAGGGCAATTTGGTGATGAAATCCATTGTCACCACTTCCCACTTCCACTCAGGAATGGGCAATGGCTGCAGCAATCCAGCTGGGTGTCTATGCTCAGCCTTGACCCTTAGACACTCCAAGAATTTAGCATTGTATTCAGCAATCTCCCTCTTCATTCCTGGCCAAAAATATTGGCTCTTGACTGTTGAAATTGTTTTCTGAAATCTTGGTTGCCTAGCATAAGGTACATTATGCATCTCTTTTAAAATCCTACTCCTCAATTCAGGATAATTGTGTACATAAATTATGTTCATGTACAAGATAATTCCATCAATTCCCAATTCATAATCTTCAACTTTCTGTTCCATTTTACCTTGTTGCAATTTTGTTACCAATTCCTTGTACTGCAAAACAGTTTTTGTAGCCTCAGAAATTCTACCTTTAAGACTAGTTTGATACATGCTAATGGTTTTAGCATGCAATTCATGCACTCCCATACTAAGTGCATCAACCACTTTGTTCTCTTTTCCTTTGATGTTCTTAATATCAAAGTCATACTCATAGAGGAATTCCAACCATCTGCTATGTCTGGCATTCAAAGTTGGCTGATCAAAAATATATTTCAAACCATTATGGTCTATCCTTAGCTCAAGCCTCTTTCCAATGAGGTAGTGTATCCACTTCTTAAACGCATGCACTATGGCTACCAACTCCAAATCATGAGTGGCATAGAGCCTTTCATTCTCTTTCAATTTTATGGATTCAAAACATATCACAAACCCATTCTAACTGAGGACTCCACCAAGTCCTTCTTTGCATGCCTCTGTGCAAACCACGAAATATTCATTGGGATATGAAATCCTCAGAATTGGATAATTGGTTAACAAATTCTTCAATTGTTGGAAGCTATTTTTACATTCTATTGTCCATTGAAACTTCACCCCCTTCCTTTGCAAGGAAGTGATTGGGTGAGAAATTCTCAAAAACCCTGCAATGAATATTTTGTAGTAGTCTGTTAGACCCATGAAGGATATGAATTTTTTCACATTCTTAGGTTTTTTCCACCCTTTAATGGCCTCAATATTTTCAAGGTCCACTGTTATCCCTTCGTTAGATATGATATGCCCCAAATAGTGAATTCAGTTCTAATAAAATGAGCACTTTCTCAATTTGGCATAGAATTGGTGCTCTCTTAACACTTGTAACACCATCCTCAAATGATTCTCATTCTCTTCTTCTAACTTGGAATATACAAGGATATCATCCAAAAATACAATGAAAAACATGTCTAAATATTCTCGAAAAACACCATTCATCAAACACATGAAAACACTCGGTGCATTTGATAACCCAAATGGCACCACTGTGAATTCGTAATGACCATACCTTGTCCTAAAGGTGGTCTTGATGATGTATTTATATCTGATCCTTACTTGATGATATCCTGACTTGAGATCAATCTTTGAGAATATCCATGCATCCTTTAATTGATCAAAGAGATCATCGATCCTTGGAATAGGATACTTGTTATGTATGGTTACTTTGTTAAATTGTTTGAAATCGATGCACAATCTCAATGTCCCATATTTCTTCTTAATGAATAATAATGGGGAACCCAAAGGTGACACACTTGGGAGTATATACCACTTATTTAGTAGTTCTTCAAGCTTAATTTCCAGCTCCTTCAGCTCTAGTGTACACATTCTGTAGGGAATCTTTGATACTGGAGTTGTTCCATGCATCAAATTTATAGAGAAATTGATATCTCTCTTTCAGGGTAGTCCTGGTATCTCCTTAAACACATCCCCAAAATCTTTCAGGACTGTGTGATCCTCTATATTTGGCACCTTATCCTTAGGTGCTTCTTCTATATGGGCTACAAATATTTGATAGCCCTTCCTGTAACACTTCTTTAGCTGCATTGTTGAGATATCTCGAACAGTAACTACCCTAGGAATTCCTTGGACTGTTATTGGATTCCCTTCCTCATCCATTCAAGTAAATGTCTTGTTATGACAGTCTAAGATAGCATTATGTTGGTCCAACCAATCCATACCAATTAGACAGTCATATGAACCCAATGGTAGGATGTTCAACTCTGCCTTGGTACTTAGCCCATTCATGTCCACTGGAAATTATTTAACCAGCTCAACAACTTTTCTCTTGGCTCTGGTAGCCAATTGTACCATCCAATATTGCTCATGCTTGCTTCTTGGAAAAGGAAATATTTCCACAAATTTAGGATCTATGTAACTATGACTAGCTCCTGAATCTATCAAAATAGTAAAGGCATGGTTATTGATCATACCTTCTACTTCAATCATGTGTGATTGAAACTCTTCTTTCTTGTTGTCCAAGGCTACCTAGATCCTTGGAACACTTTTTCCCATGTCCTCCACTATTTTTGCTTGCTGTACATTGTGGGCAGCTCTCACTTTGTCACTTTTGTGAGGAAAATCTCTATACTTATGGTCTCCTTTACAGCCTCAACATTGAATGGTTATCTGCCTTGGAATTTTCCCACCTACCTCATCCATTCTGTGCTCTCTAAAAGATGGTTTTCCTTGAGGACTGTTTTTGAAAAATGGAGGCTTGTTCCCCTGCTACCTTTGTTCCTTCTTACACTTATTCTTTTCCTCCCAAGCCTTCTGGAAAGTAGGCATTCCCTTATGATGATCATATCAACACTTTTCTATCCTTATGGTTTCTTCCAGAGTCTTGGGATCATCATATTGGATTTTATCACTAATGAAAGATGGAAACCCACTCAGGTACCTTTGAATCTTAATTGTCTCATCCTTGATGAAGGAGACATACTTTAATATCTCTAAAAATATCCTTTCATATTCATCAATAGTCATGTTTCCAAGTTTAAGTTCAAAGAAATCTTTCATCTTTTTGGCATAATACCTCTTGGTCAGGTCTTTCTTCTCAAAATGCCTCTTGAATTCCTTCCAAGTCACATTTTTCTCTCTGAGGTGCTACACTTTCACAAGATGATCCCACCACATGGATACCTTTCCTTTCAGCTGATAGATAGAAATTATTTCTTCTGCATGGGAAAAATATTTATGCAATTGGAAATACTTCCTCGTGCCTAGCATCCATGTCTCAGCATCTTCATCCTACTTGTGCTCTCCATCAAAAGTAGGATGTTTCATCTTATTCATTTCTCCTTTCAACTCATCCACCCCAAACCTCCTATGCTTCCTGACAGGGGATGGACTTGAGCTACTGTGTGATCTCCTATGGGAATGATTTTGGGATTGATGGTGATGTCATCTACCACTCCTTGATCTTCCTTTCTTCTCAGGGGTCCCATGGCTTCTTGATTTGATGGAGACACTCTCCTTATCCAACTTCTTTTCAATTTTGTCCAGGATTTTCATTAAATTCATATTGAAGTATCCATTTTGCTCCTTAGTCTTCATAAGCCTCTAATTTCATCCTTATGGATTTGGACATCTCTCTGCAAATTTTTGATGGTCTCAGTCATATTTATGTCTTCCTCCTTTCCTCCTCCATGTCCATTGGAGTTGGTTCCTTCCATACCCAATTGGACATTAAACTCTCTGATTTCATCTTCTTGGTTGTAGACTACCTGAGTATCATCCATAACTTTTGCACTCTATGTTGACTCTAATCTAACAACTGTTAACTCTGCAAAATTTGCAACCAATAGAACTTTGTCAGACTAATTGTTCATAATAATTTCATGAAAACATGAACCATTCTGATTCATCAATATATTAGACTTATTTTTTGTTTATTTCCTGAGAAAATGACTATTCAAATCCAATCTCTTGGTGAAAATTTATCTTCTACTGTTCAAGACCTTTCCAATGCATGCTTCCATGCTCAATTCTAAGTTTTGAGCAGGAAGTTATGGATACTTGAACAATTTATCTTTTCAGTGATGCAATCACGTACATGGATTCTTCCAACTTAGAGTCGAATTAGATCTTTGATCTGTGTCGGATCCCTCCTTTAGGTTTACAGGCCTTCTTTACTTCTCTAGGTGTAGGTATGTACAATTAAAATTCCATAGGCTCCTTCTCTAAGCCCCTTTCCTGCTCTTAAAACAAAATTTTGGGTGCTAGCCCCCTTTTCTTTGGCCCCCAAATTCATGTGACCAAGGGTTGTGACTTAGCACTAACAGTTAGGCACTTATCCATAGCCTTGGAAATTTGGGGCTCATGATATTCAGATTTTTCCCTTTCTACACATCACAAATATCCTGGATCACTGAACTGTTGAATTGGCAAAGGATGATGGATCTACGGTCATCATTCTTTATTCATATACACGGTGGATAGGAACTCCGGGACTCCGGGCTTCAGCGGTTTCCAAAGAATTTCACTACCAATATCTCAAAGTGCCGACCCATGAGAGATCCCCTCTCTTTCCTCCACGTGTCATATCTCGATCAACGGTCAAGATTAACTATGACCCTTCAGGAGTTCTCGACTCATAGAAATTTTGCAACTCAAATCCTCCAAATTACCACTTCTCCTGACTAGGGAATCTGGCACCACGCATTCTCTATTATTAACGATCGAGATGGAATCTGACTTTTGGGCCTCCTGAAGTCCTCAACCTTAACTACTTATGCTTTTAATTCTCCCAAAAATGGGATCTACTACCACATGCCCCCTCCCGATTAACAGTGAGGATTTAATCTGCTCTTTGGAGCTTCAGGGGCTTCTCCTTCCTCTCACTCCATTCCTTTCAAATATCTAAGTGGTGAAACCCTGAGTTCCACTTAGTACTGCACACCTGGGTACTACATGGCAGCTTCCAAGAAGCAGAAACGTGGCCCAATTTAAGGGGTGACACCTATCAATTCCTAGCTTGAAAAATCACCCTTTCGAAAGAACATAGCACACTAACATTTGGCACACATCGTGTGTGTCCATGTCACCCCAGGTGACATCATCAAGCCATGTCACTATGAAACTTTAGGACTTGAGGACTTCGGAGGTCCAAAAGTTCTTCCAACTATTTTTTCCCCGAACTTCAAACTCCCGAACTGCTTAACCCCTGGGGCACATGTAGTATAGTTGTCACCAATTAAAGTGGTGACATGTGGCCCCACCATAGAGTGACATGTGTTAGGTCCTAATCGGTACTAATGGCTTGCCAAAAGTATAAAAATGAGTGACATGTGACAGACCTAGGTAGGTCCACATCACCCTAGGTGACATCATCATGCACATCATATACGACGCTTCACGACTTCAAGGATTTCCTATCATCGACACTTTCTCAAAAAAGTCGAACTACCAAATAGTTCCATGTCATCTCTGACGCTTCCAAACTTCAACAATTTGGTAGATCTCTTCTCATATTCTCACTTACAGAACTCTCGAACTATCGACTGTCGAGGACTGCTTCCCATAGCTTTGGGACTTCGACGATTTCTTCACATCTACACATTGTCAAAACTCTCGAAATACTAACAGTCGACAGTTTCTTCCCGTAGCTTCGATACTTTGGATATTTCACTTTTGAACACCCCACAACCCCCAAACTATCGAACTCTGAACATTGCTAAATCTAAGAACACGTGTCCCTGGAAATGGACAGTCCGGATTGGTTTTCAACTTCGAGATTTCAATAGTTTTTCTCTACTATAGTGTTACAAATGCCAGAGGGAGAAGTTTGAAAGGACTTATGTTCTTAACCTCTGTGCATATTCTCTAGATCTTACGGTTGTGGGGGGATATGTCTTCATACGAACATATCCAACGACCCAAATTTAACTTTTTGGCCCAATACCAAGTCTGTTGTGATTTATCAAACTATTATACCTCCTGAGATTTTGAATGCAGCCAAGGTGTTCCCCCAACACCCTCTTGGCACTTTGTACATAAATTCCTTGTGGAATTTTGACTCCAAATTCCACATTCATGGCCCATCTAGGTTCAATGTGGAAACCATGGGCTCTAATACCAATTTGTAACATCCCCTGACCACCCTGGTCAGGGACACGCCACTACTTCAAAACCAAACTGCTCTGAAACCATATTGTAACACACCCCAGTCTTAAACCACTAGGCTATGCATGCTCTATTTGAGCTCATAAACATATATATCTAATTCAAATTTAAACAGATATATACATTATGTCATACACAGATTCAAGTGGAAATGACAATAAACACATACATGCAACATATACTAGCAATTGCCCGCAGAGGTGTAGACCGATTGGCAAGTCATGTAAATGGAAGGAAATATGTAAAAAGAGGTTTCAAGGTCCATTCTCACCCTTATTTACTTGGAGGGCATGCTTGCGAGCTATTTTTTTCTCCCTATGGGTTATAAGGTAGCCGGCAGGATTCGACCCCGTGTCACGCGAGTACGATACTGTCGTTGTTACCGATTCCCCTAGTTACAAAAAAAAAAACATATACCGGAAATTATGATAACATTATAACACATGTACAAGATACACAACATACAATTAACATAGAATTGGTACTTATCTTTTATTGAGAAGACCACCAACTGTGTGCAAAACTTCCATGAACCTCCCAACCTTAGACCACACTGCTCCAAGATGTCAACAGTGGGTCACCCTCGAGCTAGGACTAAAATCCACCCAGGGTAAAGGAATCCTAGGCTAGGCTAAGACTACAGAAATTTGCACAATGAAATAGGAAGGATTCCCTCCAAGGAGCCTTGTTGGCACAGGGGCAGACCCAGGGTTCAACGCTACAACAACACACCAACAAAAACCCTAACTACCAGCACTTTTGGCAACACCTGCAAAGAAGATGAATTCTCATTCGAGGTAGAGGCAGGGGTGGTTGAAAGAATCAGTGTCTGCAACCTTAGTTGGGACACAAATCTATGATTGTACTGCTTAATAAGCACTAGAACCATCAGTTCCTTAATATATAATCATTAATTACTTTGCTGATAAAGCAGGGCTTCGCTGCATTTACACGGTTATAACATACTTAAGCACTTAGCATCAATAGATAGGTCAGATCTAGAAAATCAAGCACTAAGAACATTCATATGGATCGGATCTAATATTCTCACTAAGCATAAGCAGATCTATCTAATCATCTTAAACCACTTAGCAAAATAATACATAAACACATTAAGACAAGCACAAAGAAAGACAACACATCATTTACATGGTTCACCCCCACCCTAGGGCTACGTCCACCAAATCTTCATATTTATTGTCTTTAGTCAATCTGTTACAAGCACAAAGCCATCGAAACCCTTACTCTGCACAGGACAGAAGATCTACGCAGCTCACTAGATCCTTCTTCCTTGTGTTAGAGCACTAATCTCTCCACAATATGCTATAAGGACTTGCACCTAGCTATGTTAGTCTCTTACAGTCATGCACAAATCACTTATAGACTCCACTTGCACTTAGCATACATTCACATCACATAGATGCACTATTTGACCTCTTCTTACATTGCCTATCCTTCTATTTGTACATACAAAATATGCCTAAACATGGGTAAACCCATGGGCCAACATCCCATTCCTGTTACATATTCCCCAAAACCCAAAAAGGATCCAAAAGTGGGTCGAGATCCTGTGATATCTGCTTCATCTTGCGCTCCTCCTTCGACAGGTTGTCAAAGTCCCAAAATAGGTCACTATGACCAACAATCTCCCAAAACTTGGTCAAGAGCCAACAGGCCCCCAACACTCACCTATGACTCGACCCAAGTCACTCTGATCTGACCAGTTCTACTTCAAAGACCTCGAGCTTGGCTCGATATGGTTCAACCTATTGTTGTGCTACGGCCTCTTGCTCGATGAATTCCTGGATCACGGTGTCATTCACGGGACCTTCTAGGTGTTGTTTTGTTGCAATGACAACTTGTTCTAGCTCTGCTCCTCGGCTTTCAACCTCCGTGAATAATTGGCATGCTTTATCTTGTATTGGTTAGAGATATTGAGTAACTTCCATCACTCTGATTTGAATTGTATGGATCTTTTTCTAGGTGGTGCATTGTTCTTGAGACCTCTTCATTCTTTCTACAGCCAACAAGGCCTTTAGATGCGCCTGTAGTGTATCTGCATGTTGCTTCGCTTCCTAGAGATGTGACTCTATTGTCTATAACTCCGGGTTCTCAGTGAGGTTTTCATATGTCTGGGCACTATGGTTACTCAATTGCTTGCATTCTAATGCAAGATCTTTTAATATGTCAACTGCTTTGCGGATAGTTGCTTCCCTTAGGTCTCTTACATCTTGAGGAGTATCAGGCACAGTGCGGAGCTCCAAGTCTACTATGCACTGTTGGAGCTACTGGATTACTTCTTCAAGTTGTGCCACCTACTGTGGAACTCTCTCTTTGGCCTTTACTTTGACAATTGTCATAGAGTGAAGTGATTTGTTGACCATTTCCTTAACTTCGAGTTTCTCTACGAGCAATTGTTCCTTGCTTTGTTTTAACTATGATTTTTCTTCATCCCACTTCACTTGCAGAGAAAGATTTTCCCATTCTGTAGCACTGCACTTCTCCTCAAGGTCTTTATGTACTTGTGTTAAATCCTGGGTGGCTTGTGTTGTCTCTTCCTAAGCTCGTTGAAGGCAAGCTTCAACTGTATAAGTGATGCAGTGTAGTTGAGTTGGCTCATCACCTAGTTCTGTTGTTCCTGCTGCACCCCTTGGAGCTCATCCTTAATCCAATTGAACACCTCCTCTTGCATAGCTTATTGATTCTCTGCTATCTCCAGCGAAGCATCATTCAGTGCTGCGATGATGAAGTCGAAGTCATTTGAGGTGAGGGTGGTCTCAAATTTGGTCCTGGATGCTTTTGATTTCTTCCTTGAAGAAGGTTTCGGAGGGGAAACCTTACTTTTCTTTGAGGTGTCCTCCTCATCTCTAGGCAATGTAACCTCTCCTTTCTTTTGTTCAACTTCTGTGCCATCTATCTCTCCACCATATCCTCCTTTCTCTGTTGATATGGAAGCGGTCTTCACGGATGTGTTGTCTAAATCATGGACCTCTTCGGTCTTCTTTATCTTGCTAGGTCTAGTTGTATCCTGCACTTCTTCTGGGCTGTCAACATCGGACATCTCCGCAAGGTCTGCTGGAACAAGGAGGTCCACCGACCATTCCTTGGTAATTTCTTCCAAGTCATCCTCCATCAACTTGTAGTATGATTGTAGTTTTTATTTATGTCCATCTATGTGCACTGTGATGTAAATAAAATGGTGGTCTGCACTGAATTTCATTAAGGGTTGAAACCTGTGGAGGGTATTCGAGGTCATATGAGGCTTAGACTGGATGGATACCTTCAACTGGTTGTAATAAGTGTGGAAGATGGCATTTGATTTCCATTGTTTATTCATGTCATTCGAGTACCATAGCATACTGAACTTCCCGGCCAGAGGTTCAAATGGTCCGATGTCCAAGAAGGTTGCACCTTTTGGCATCTCCCATGCAATGAAAGAGATCAGAATCAATATCCAATTGAAGTGGAATTGATATACCTGATCTTGGGCTTCCCTGCAGTCCAGTTCCAACTGGTTTACTAGGTACTGCACTTAATTCATTTGAAGTCCTTCTACGCACTTCCCTGCGAGGTCGACTACGAAACCAGTGACTTGAGTGGGTTGATTCTTTCACACCAACTTTCCTGCGATCAATTGGTAGGTGAGGCACACTGCGCTGCTCTGGATAGAAGCTACCTTGTATCCTTGCATGCCCTTCTCAACATCTTCATAGGTGTCTTTAATATTCTGCGCAAGAGCGCGATCCATGGCTTTTCCCGGGTAAAAACCTTGTGGGTCAGGGCCTTGCATGCTTAGTCCTGTGATCTGATTGATCAACTTCGGATCCACTATGATATGGAAATTTAACCATTATAAATATCCGCCATGGTAGCAGTACAATATCAGTTTGACACATGAGTTCACTTCTTGGTGCCTTCTGAAGTGTGAGATATTCATGGCGTTGAGCAATGTAGACTGTGTGAGGTTATGGGTCCATGATTGAGGAATTATATTTGAATTCTTTCCTTTTGTTCTGGTCAGATACTTATGTGGAGAGAGCATGTTATAGACCCTCCTATCACCGAGGTTGAAGTCACTAAACTTCAACTCTACAATTTTATCTTGTTCGACATGAACTGCGGGTATCCCCTTCGAGAGGTACGCAGTGACCAAGGAGTATTTAAAATCTATGGGTACATTGTCTCGACTGATTACGCCACTCAGAGGTGGTAAATAGGTGGGTAGTATACTCGGGATTAACTTAGCATTCGAGAGATAACCCCTATGCTTAGTTCACTTTTCATCTACTGGCCGGGATGGACTGGCTCGAGCAGTGGACAGAGAGGTCGGCAGTCCTCTCGTCGAAGATACTTGTACACCTATAGACACTCCTCTCTTTGACATGACTCTTTCATTCATCAAGTAGAAGAGAAATTTCGTCACTGATTCTTCAACTGCGGTGAGCTCGTCGAACATACGTGCTCGGGATTAAAATAATCGGGGTCACGATGAACTTAGATATGGCACTAGAATAAACAGCAATAGCACAATGATCATTGTATACGATTCACTTAGTCTGTGGGCTCAAACTCTTAGTTAGAAAAAGTGTTCTCTGTGCATGGCACGATGGGATAAGTAGGAAACTCGGCAATGGTTCACTTGTAACGGGTATGGAGCCTCACTAACTCTTGTTATGTCTGTTATGGTGCGGTCCAACGATCTGGTGTCGAGCCACAAATTCTTTTCTACCCATTCAGAGCGAGATTCGAATGGATATATCGACCCCAACGGCTATATTGCTTCGTCTTGGCGAAGTACCATGTGTTGTTGTTTTGATATCCCGGCGAAGTTCCAATTCTGCAAATTTTCTTTCTGAGAAGTTCCTTCTGGAATATTCTGTAACTTTTCAATCTTAGCCCTCTTCTTACTTAGCTTTTTATCCTTCTTTCCAGTGAGCTTTGGCTCGGTATGTCTTTTTCCATTATGATTCTTATCTTCTTTTAACATAGTCACTGCATGTTGTTGAAATTCTTTCCTAGGATTCAGGGGTAATACCTCTTCTTTATCTGGAGTAAGTACTTCAGTCTTTTGTGGGTCTCCTAGTGTTCTTGCAACTTCAACATTAGGGTATCTAGTGTCAAATATCTTTGATCTGTTCTCCTTTTCTTAAATCAATCGTGCGATCTTTCTGGTCATGAAATCTTTTAATTCTTTTTTCTTCTGCTCCAAAAATTCTTCTTCTTCCTTTCGTCTGGCTTGAGCTCTGTCAATCCAAGGTTTTCCTATTAACATGGTAAATGGGGCGTTTTCCTCAATAAATAGAATAATCTCAAAATATTCCTTTGTTGAAGTTCCATTGATGGTCATAGGTATCTGAGCAATCGTTCCACACAGGTTTACCAGATTTCCTCTAAATAACCCTAGTCCTCCTAATGAAGGAATAATAGCAGGCCTTCCTATAGCTTTCCAAGTTCTCTTTATCATGATATTCACCTATGTTTCTTCATCTAGAACACAGTCAATGTCAAAGTTTCATATTCTTTCTTCGATGCATTCTTTTCCTTTGAAGATTTCTGATAATCTGATATGTTGGTGGTTATTCAGAGTTTCTTTCAGGTATTCTGCTATAATCTCAGTTTCTGGATCTGCCTTAGGGTTTTCTTGTCTTATATTCATACTTTCAAGATTAGCAATCATTCTAGGGAAATCCAATACTTCATGGTCTAGAGCTTTACAACAGAGGCAACTAGGTCTTCCAACAGGGCATTCCTTAGCCAGATGTCCTGGTCTTCTGTAACTGTAACAGAGGGTTAATCCTCTCTTTATTTTAAATGATCCCCAGCCTCTTCTGTACTGCACACTAGGATTATAGGAGCTAACCTGAAATACATTCTTTATGGGATCCTGCATCCATTCATTAGTCCAAACATTCTTTCTATGCATAGGTATAACATATCTTTCACTATTCTTGTCAGATCTATTAATATCAAATCTTCTTTCATCTATCAATACCCTAGTTTTCAAACTAGGACAAATTTTATTAAACATACCTAGATCCATACTCTAGAAACAAAAATTTCTGCTTATCTTACTTCTATACAGCAAAAAGCATTCAATCTAAAAAATTTCACCATCTTTACCTTTATTAGAGCACAAAGCTTGCATATCTTACCTCTTTTAATCAAAAATTCTTACTTTTACCTTTCTTAGAGTGCCAAGAGTTCAAATCTTGCTTCTTTCCTTCAAGTCTGATCTTCTTTTCTTCAGATCGGGCTTCTTTCTTTCAGATCTAACTTCTTTTCTTTAGCACTGATCTTTATAAGTCAAGTAGAATACTACGCACTAGGGCACGGATCTACGCACAAAGCTTCCAGGTCAACTCTTTGCAAAAAGTTTCTTCTTTTTTAGTTCCCAGCAATCATAATTTCATGTCCCAACAACGGAATCATTTGTTGGCACAAGGGCAAACCTAGGGTTCAATGCTACAACAAAGCACCAACAAAACCCTAACTACCGACCCTTTCGAAAACACCTGTGAAGCAGATGAAGTCTCACCTGAGGTAGAGGCAGGGGTGGTTGCAAGACTTAGGTGTCTACAATGTTAGCTGGGACACAGATCTATGATTGTACTACTTAATAAGCACTAGCACCATCAGTTCCTTAATACATAATCATTAATTACTCCGTTGATAAAGCAAGGCTTCATAGCATTTACACTGTTATAACGTACTTAAGCACTTAGCATCAATAGATAGGTCTTATCTAGAAGATCAAGCACTAAGCACATTCATATGGATCAGATCTAATATTCTCACTAAGAATAAGCAGATCTATCTAATCATCTTAAATAAATTAGCAAAAGAAGACATAAACACATTAAGACAAGCACAAAGCAATACAACACAACATTTACATGGTTCACCCCCACCATGGAGCTACTTCCACCAACTCTTTTTCTTTATTTTCTTCAATCAATCGGTTACAAGCACAAATCCATCAAAACCCTTACTCCGCACAGGACAAAATTTCTTCGCAACTCGCTAGATCCTTCTTCCTTGTGTTACAACACTAAGCTCTCCACAAACTGCTACAAGAACCTACACTTAGCTCTGCAAGTCTCTTACAGTCATGCACAAAGCACTTATAGACTCTACTCACACTTAGAATACATTCACATCACATAGATGCACTATTCGACCTCTTCGTACATTACCTATCCTTATATTTATACATACAAAATAGGCCTAAACATGGGTAAACCCATGGGCCAACATCCCATTCCCGTTACATATTCGCAAGAACCCAAAAAGGATCCAAAAGTGGGCCGAGATCCCATGATCTCCCCTTCATCTTGCACTCCTCCTTTGACAGGCTATTGGAGTCCCAAAATAGGTCACTATGACCAATAATCTCCCAAAACTTGGTCAAGGGCCAACAAGCCTACTTACGCCCACTGCTCACAAAGTCTCATTCTCTACATGCTTGTCCCATCTCGAGAATATACACCTTCATTAATCCACAGTCCATTGGTTTCTCCACTTCCCTTCCAGAGCTTCAGAAACGGTCTGGATCAGGAATTCTCAAGGCTTTGTAACTATTGTTGGAATCCCTCCAGGAGGAATCACTTCCCCAACAATCTCTCTCACCTGGAGAGAATTTCTCACAAGCCTGAAAACTTGCTTCTTCAACCCAAGGGCCTAACAACCTACCTCTTCAAACCACAGGCCTAACAACCTACTTCTTGTGTCTAGATCTTGAGTCAACTAGGTAACCACAATAGAAAAATTGGGTAAGGCAAGGGATGACTCAACAAATTACAAAGGTTAACGATGGAAGAGGGTTCAACAATGGCAAAAATGGTTGACTGTGTACCTGCTCAGTGCATGAGGGAATGGGGAAAGGGATGGAAAGAATGGTCAGAATGGTCTAAGAGAACCCCCACAACGATGGAATTTCCCACATAAATTTGCATGCGTCTTGGATGACACTTGGCTCTCCAAGAGCTCGTTCCTCTCCACTTGGAGTTTGTTCCTCTCCCCAAAGGAACTTAGGATAACAATTTATGTCCAACCTTAGTATTTTAAGAATATATTATAATATTCCCTTGGGTTAATCCCTCAATCTTAGCCCCTTTTTCCTAGCCTCTCATCCCCCCTCCCTTTCCCTTCCTAGTGGAGCTTAGTCCCCCATAACTCTTTCTTCATGGTTGGTCTACATGCAACGATGTGTTTTTATTAATGATCTGCATAATTACATATACAAAAATAGGCTCATTGGCCTTTGCATCTAGGCTCTCCGGCCTAATAAAAACATAAGCATCCCAACTTATAAATACATGGATCACCAGCCTATATACATCATTAAACATCATTACAATTCAACTGGGGCTCGACCTTGGGGTATTACACCAAGTTCACATCAAATTTCTGGAAGGGATTATTTGAAGGGTTTGGGACAAATATGAATTTCCGAACAACATATCATCCAAATTCATATGGGTAGACATAAAGTATTAATCGTATAATTGAATATATGTTGAGAATTTATGTAATGGACAAGCCTTCTAGGTTGGACGACTATATCCATCTAGTTGATTTTGCTTACAATAATGAGTATAAAAAATCATTGAAGATGAGCCCATTTGAAGCGTCGTATGGTAGAAAATACAACACACCAGTAAGTTGGCTTAACCCAATAGAAAGAGCCATGATTGGTCTAGAATTGTTAAGGGAAATGGAAAAATTGATGGTAAAGATCAAGCACAATTCAAAAATTGCACAATACGGGTAGAAGAGATATGATGACAAAATAAGAACACATAAATAATTCAAAGTGGGAGAGCATGTGTTTTTAAAAGTTAAAGCCAAGAGGAGCTCGTTGAAATTGGGAAGTTTCCCAAAGTTGGCAGTGAGATACTGTGGGCCTTTTTAGATCTTAGAAAATATAGGGCCAATTGCATACATACTAGCATTACCTGTATCCATGAGAATTCATAACTCGCTCCATGTGTCTTTTTAAAAAAAACACATACTTGATCCTAATCATGTGATTGATTGGACTATGATCCAGGTGGAACACAAAGGATACTTCTGGGTGGAACCAGTGTGTATCCTAGACTGGAAAGTTAAAGTACTCAGGAACAAATCCATCGGCTTGGTAAAGGTTCAATGGGCCTACAATGGTCCTGAATATGCTATGTGCGATCACGAGGAATCCATGCAAGAAGCATACTTACAAATGTTTGCAAATTTTGAAGAATATTGAATGTACATTTGTACATTAGTGAATGAAGACTCCATTTTGGCAATTGGAGTTCTTGGAGCCACAACTCTGAGATTTCATTTCCAATTGATGTAGGTTAAGGGGAAAAGAGAGTTGTTGGTTGGAATTGTTGTGTGATTCATTGAGTTGTGGAATTATCAAGTATTTTTATGTTGTATTTTTATGTTATGTTTTTATAAATGTCAATGTGTAAATTGTATGGTTATGTGCACTAAGGAAGTGCAGTTTGTAGGGGGAGGGGAATATAACATCCATGTTTTCAAACCCCAAACTAGAGATGTATATTGTAAATGTGTTGTATGGCCGAGGGATAATAAATTTAATATGTAAATGATGTATATTGAATATAATAAATCAAATGTATTTCTAGCTACTTATGGACACAGACGGAGATTTCGGGTCTTAGTTTCACAAGAGAGGGAAGGGGTCCAAGGGGGAGAGTTTACCCATGTCCATTTAAACCCAAACCCTTTTCTTTATAAATTATCCTTACTATGAACCTTCCATTTTATTTTTGAGTGTATGAGATACCAATCATTAAACTCATGTAAGAGGGCGGGTGTAATATTCACATCCCATAGTTATTGGAGAGCATCAGGATGAAGTACAATCAACATTGGGCAGTGTGAGCAGTCAACTATATTGGGAAAATGTAGGAAATTTGTATGGGTAGAGGGGGAAGAATTAATCATTCACATTTTTTACATGTAGAACAATTTTTACACATATTGTTTTGGACAACAAGAGAGTTATGAGTGTTGAAGCTTGAAGGCAGCCATAGTGGGCATATATGATATTTATTTGGAGTTGTAATTTCATGGGAAGAGAGGTTGAAGGTCTGTGAGAAATATTTTGTTCAAAAATTTTCAAGAGAAGTAAGTGCTTTGTTGTTGTGTGAATTTCTATTGCAACTGTAGAATTATTGATATCCCAACAGAGATATTTATTGTCCAACTTGTGTTGGAAGCCTTGGAGGGGAGTGGGAAGGACTGAGTGACTATGAGCAGTGAAGGGGGATCCCATCCTTGGGTTGTGTAGGTTGTGGGGAAGATATCTAGTGGAATGGAATTAGTTGTGGTGATTAACTGTTGAGAAGGGGACTTTATCTAGCCTTAGGGATCATCGTCTCTTATGTATTCATAGCCCCATCTCGGGGGTGACTTGATTTTGAGAACTAGAAAAACAAGTCTACGGTTGGGAGGAACATCCATCCTGTGCAGGGGGTTGCATATTTCATAAGATAAGTGTTCTTATTTGCTATGTACATTTAGGTTAATTGTTGATATAGATGTTGTGATTTTCACTCTAAGATATTTTTGGGTTATTGTTTCATGTTGTCAGTAGACTAATTCATGCAAATATCTGGTGATGTTGTTGAATTTGTTTAGTTGTCATTGTGCACATTTAATTACTTGAATTTACGTTTTTAATTAGCATGGGCCATTGCATAAGCTCGAATGTTATTTTTTGTGTGTTATTTTTGCATTTAGATTTGGTATCATAAAATTTTATTGGTCTTTTTAGTAGTGGCATGACCCATATTTGGGTTGGGTGCATTACAGAACATAAGAGAAAATCAGTGATGCTCCAGTCTTAGCCATGCCAAATTTGCAACAACCTTTTGCACTAGAGACATATAATAATGTGTATGCATTAGGATCGGTACTCATATTGCAAGGAGGAAGGCATGTGTGCTACCATTCATAGTTGTTTCATGGAGTAGTACTTGACTACCCCATGTGTGATAGAGAGCTCTTTGTGATTGTACAAGAAATGAAGAAGTGGAAGCATTATCTCTTGGGAAAAGAAACCATTATACACATAGATAATCAACCCCTTATGTATCTACAGAATCGGATCAAAATGTAGCAGGCGAGGAATTATAAGTGGTTAGGTTTCTTTCAACAATTTTATTTACTGATTAAGTAAAAGAAAGGATCCACAAATAGGAGCAAACATGCTCTCTCGACCGCCACTAAAAAATATTGTAGCGGTTGGAATGATAATGCAGCTTGAGTTGTTCACTCATGAACTTTTGAGTGAAGACTACGAGGGAGATGAATATTTTAGAGGAGTTTAAAAGAAGTTTAAGGAGAGTTCATTCAATTTCATGGAAGGAAATGAATACCACCTACAATATGGGATACTATACAAGCTTAACAAACAATACATACCCCGGGACAAAGGATTTCAGTTGATGAGAGAAGCACACAATGTTTAGAGTTGTTGGGAATTTTTCCATGAAAAAAATAGTGGTGAATCTACAACGGTATGTGTATTGGTCGAAGATACAATAGAATGTGGAAAATTTTGTTAGAGGTTTTATTCTTTGCAGAACTAGCAAGCCAAGACACCAAAAATTTTGTTTGTACATACCATTGCCAGTAACTAGCAGGTCTTAGGAGAGTATCTCCATGGATTTTGTTGGAGGTTTAACTGAATCGTAGAGGCCATGACTATTTTTTTTTCATGGTAGACTTATTTAGAAAAATGCATGTGCTCATTCCATGTAAGAAGACAATCTCTAGAAGAGAGGAAACTGATCTATTTTTCATTCATGTATGGGTACATTTCGTATTTCCCATCATATCTAATCCATATAGTATGTTCTTGGGCAGGTTTTGGACAACGCTTTGGGAGAGAAGAGATGCCAAGTTGAAGTATTCTACTACATTCCATCCTCATATTCATGGACAAGCCAATGTTATTAACATGGCATAGGTACAATTGTTGAGAGGCTATAATATCAAACATCTAAAGACTTGGGATGAGCAACTGATCAAAATCTGGACCACGGGTCAAAATTTAGCCCAAAAATCAAAGTCTTTGGAATCTCCTCAAAACAAACAGGAGTGTAGGCATCGTTGTCAAAAACCCAACGCACTTCAAACGGGGTCAAACGGACATCGGATGAGTGAGATATCGTGATCTGTTCGATTTCCCAAACAGGGAAAAAAATAGTTGATCGTACATTTCGTACAGGTGATGACGTGGCAGGGTCGTACCTCACACATGGAAGTGTTGATGTGTCATATGATGACATGGAAAGTGGTGATGTGGCAAGTTTTTGATTTGGTAGATGTGGACGAATCATCTTTTGACATGTGGCGTTTTGATGGCAATGGTAAGGTGCCACATGGCCCAGGCATGGGCTGCCATGTGGCACCGTGTTAATTTTGGGTGTTAAAAGTATGAGTGGAGTCTGTGGGGATTGAACCCCAGACCTCCCGCTCACATGCTACACTTTGGCAATGGATGGGTTACCACTATCCCACACGGGTGGTTCTTACCATAGAACACACCCATATATATTTAAAGTGTTTAGTGTTGTGGTTTGGGTGCAGGTACGGGGCTGGGGCTAAGCCCCAGCCCCCAGGCCCTATTCAAAGTCCCAACCCCCAGCCCCTATTCACATGCACATAACCATACGACCTCAAACAACAATGTGCACGGGTTTTTCCAATGGTACGCCTCCATGTGCCTGGACACTTGTCGCAGCCACGTCCAACCTTGCAAACATGCCCCTAATTTAGCATTGGGATGTGGCCATATGGCCCCCCATGCGCCCAACACCTCCGCCTTTGGGGGCTTAGTTCGCTAAAGATGTGAAAAATTCACGCATTTCATGGGAACAGCACGTGTGCTGGGTTTAGGCACGAGAAACGCCCAGAAGCTAGGTTACTCACACACTGGTGCGAATTGGTGAACCAGAGACAGCAAGCTTGAAGGAGGAAAATGGAAGGAGGCCTAACTTCTTCAGCTTTTGGCCAAATGAGGTGCCGAAAAAAGCCCATTTAGGGGTTTTGGGATGTTCTGAATCTATTGGCATAGTTTTCAAAGCCATTTGGAGACTTCTTTTGCAGTTTTTTCTACCTTTAAGTTTCAGGAGCTCTAGGGAGGTTAGGGCCACCATTGAAGGAGGCCATGCTCAGATGAACCCAAGTCTATTTTCTGTGACTGAATAGTCATTTTTGGCTAATTGTTATGCTTTGAACACATTGGGACAGGTTTCAGATCCATTTGAGGAA
>JASDQU010735848.1:135227-158411 GCA_032191745.1 Picea mariana | reverse complement strand
AGGACAAGAACATTGTTGTTGGTCTTCAAAAGAGAGCTAGTAACTCTTCAAATTCACTTTCTCAAGAAGGCGATAAAGGTGAATGTTCAAGGTATATTTCTGCCTATCATTTAGTTGTTTTTAATTATGTTGAGCATGGTAAATTTTCATGTAAAAATGGAAGAAAAAGTCCATGTACATATTGTGGTTTAGATAACCATCATGTTTCAAGATGTTGGAAAAGATTGACCACATTCAGGAAACTTATCAAGCAAAGGAAACTTGAAAAGAAGATGCAAAAGATTTGCACTCACTGCCATAAGAGGGGTCATCTCATTGACCAATGTTGGACATTGCACCCAACCACTCATTCATAGCACAAGAAGCATATGGATAAAGAGACTGGCAAGAATGGAAGAGGAGATTCCATCATCGATGTGAGTCAATGTGATTCACAAGAAGACGATTTTCAGCAGAATAAGTCACCATTGAATTGGCTTGGTAAGAAATGGTTAGATTTCTTGAGCAAGTAAGGCTTGCATTTTTCTATTGTAGATGCGCATTTCAGCCTTATGTATTCATTTCTATTGAAAGCATGACAAGTTGTAGAATTTTATCATAACTTATATGATGCAAGTTTGCATGTGAATGCAATTATTTTGAAGGCATTCTTGTTGTTGCACAACTTCACCAGTAGGATGTAAGAGATGGGTATGATACTCACTTATTGCTGCCATATAGCTTTTCATTGCAGCTCTTATGTACCCACATGTTTTTGGATTTATGTACTTATGTTTGTACTTGAAGGAGAGTTGAAGAGCCATGCACATAAATGTGTTTTTGTGTGTGTGTAAACAGTAAACTTGGTGACAATTCATTATGAGTGACTCGTGATTGTAACATGGTTATGTATCATGAATGTCGAATTGTCATTGGGATTGTCGATATGTTTCAAATGAGTCTCGACTTGTGTCGATGTTGTCTTGACGACTATGTTGTGTCGATCATGTTTTGCGACTTATGTTTAGTCGATTGTGTTTGTTGGCTTGTAAGTCGATATTGAGTACACCAAGATGCAGGAAAACGCCATGTTCTTTGATGCAGTACAAGATGCGATTGTTTTCTTGAAGAGAAAAAAGACTTTGTTGGCATCATTTTTAGTCTTGTATCAAGTTTGTTTTCAAGATTGATGGTTTTCTTGGTTTGTGACAAGATGTCGCAGGAAAGTTTTTGTAGACATTGTAGAGCGGATTGTGTTGATGCCAAAGAGTTCACAAGAGGGACTTGATTCTTAGTGGGAAGGTTGGCAATCTTCCAAGCATAAAGAGAACAGTGGATCAGCAGTAGCCAGAGAATAGTGGTTGAGGGACATAACCAATTGCAGTGCAAGGCACGTTAAGGTACCCAGGTGATTACCAAAAAAAAACAAGACTTTTCAAGTAGAATCAGTTGATAGAACTTGGAAGCAGAAGAGTTTTGAAGCTCAGGTAGATAATCATCAGCTTTTGTGGGTCCAAAACCCTTTTATTGGGAAGGTGTGATCAGAATATGGACCAGTGGTCAAAATTTAGCCCAAAAATCAAAGTCTTTGAAATCGCCTAAAAATGACCAGGAGTGCAGGAATCATCTTCACGAACCCAACTCACTTTGAATGGGGTCAAATAGACATCGGAAGAGTGAGATATCGCGATCTGTTCGATTTTCCAAACAACTAAAAAAATTGTTGATTGTACAGTCCGTACACGTGATGACGTGGTAGGTCCATACCTCACACATGGAAGTGATGATGTGTCATATGCTGACATGGAAAGTTTTTGATTTGGAAGATGTGGACGAATCATCTTTCAACATGTGGCATTTTGATGGCAATGGTAAGGTGCCACTTGGCCCAGGCATGGGCTTCCACGTGGCACCATGTTAATTTTGGGTGTTAAAAGTATGAGTGGAGTCCATGGGGATTGAACCTCGGACCTCCTGCTCACATGCTATGCTTTGGAAATGGGTGGGCTACCACTATCCCACACGGGTGGTTCTTACCATAGAACGCGCCCATATATATTTAAAGTGTTTAGTGTTGTGGTTTGGGCGCGGGTCCGAGGTTGGGGCTTAGCCCCATCCCCCGTTCGCATGCACATAACCACAGGACCTCAAGCAACAATGCACATGGGATTTTCCAATGGTACTCCTCCACGTGCCTGGATACTTGTCGTAACCACGTCCAACCTTGCAAACATACCCCTAATTTAGCGCTGGGACATGGCCATGTGGCCCCCCATGCGCCCAACACCTCCACCTTTAGGGACTTAGTTCGCTAACGGTGCGACAAATTCATGCATTTCACAGGAGTGGCATGTGTGCTAGGTTTAGGCATGAGAAACGCCCAGAATCCAGGTTACTCACACACAAGTGCGAATTGGCAAACCAGAGACAACAAGCTTGAAGGAGGAAAATGGTAGGAGGCCTAACTTCTTCAATGTTTGGCCAAATGAGGTGCCGAAAAAGTCCAGCTAGGGGTTTTTGGATGTTCTTAATCCATTGGCATAGTTTTCAAATCCATTTGGAGACTTCTTTTGCAGGTTTTTCTACCTTGAAGTTTTAGGAGCTCTAGGGAGCTTAGGGCCACCATTGAAGGACGCCATGCTCAGATGAGCCCAATTATATTTTATTTGAATGAATAGTCATATTTAACTAATTGTTATGTTATGAACACATTGGGACAGGTTTCAGATCCATTTGAGGACTTTTACAGGTTTTTTTCCACAAGGAAGCTCAGGGAAGCTCAAGGCCACCAGTAGAAGAGGTCATGCTCGGATGAGCCATGGTCCGTTTTCAGAGATCTAATAGTCATTTTGGGGGTTTTTAGGTATTCTAAACCCAATGGTACAGTCATTAAATCCATTGGAGTTGAGAAGAATCTTGTAAAATAATCTTTGACAAACTAATCCCAGAGAGCCTAGTCCATTGATGGAGGCTCAAGGAGATGTAGCCCAGTTGGGGGTGAACTCCTTTATCATCTTGTATTTGTTGTGAGTTTGCTGGTTTATTTCCTGCAAGTTATGTTTGTTGTGTATATATTTAAACCACATATTTAACCTTACAAAGACCTCACACATAAACATTTAAAAGAAGCATAAAATTGACACATAAAACCTCTTGCACAACTTTGACATAGATCAAGGTCCTGAAGTTTATTTTAATGGAGTAGAGGGTGCTTGCATAGAATAACAAGTCAGCCCCCTATTTTCAGATCAGAAACTAGTCTACATTCAACACTCCTACAATAGAACACTCCATTCTTCCACCAATAAGTCTCCTTTCGAGACTTGTTTTCGTTATTTACATCCTTCACCATTTGATATCGTGTATGGGTCACATAAAGAAGAAGTATGGCTGCAAGGAGATGAAAAAAAGGCAAGCAAATTCATGGAAAAGATCATGTATCTAAGGGTTCAAGAGTAGCTTGAGAAGACCTAGCAATTGTATAAACCCAATAATGATTAACATAAGGAGGATTATAAATTCCATGTTGGAGAAAAGGTGTGGTTGTATATCTATAAGTAATGATTTCAAGGAGAAACAAAGAAACTCAATCCCCTTAGATATGGACCATTTGACATCATTGAGTAGGTGAATGAGAACACCTTCAGGATAAAAGTTCCACCTTATATGGAGATCAAATTAGTGGTGAACATGGAATATTTGAATTTGTCCAAACCTTTTATGTTGGATGAGGATGAAGAACATCAGGTTCTTCCTACTATTGAAGACCTTGCACATCATGGTTTTTCAATATTTGAAGAAAGACACAATTCTACAACACAAGGTATAGGAAATTCGCAGAGTACATCAAGAAATACGGTAGATTGGTCTCAAAGGAAAGAATCCAAGAAAAAGAGAAATGGTATGAGAGGAACAAAATTACAATAAATTTCCCTCATCTATCATTGGCATATTTTGGAGAGAAAAATCCTCCCAATTTGGAGGTGTGATCTGAATTGGATCTAAACAAGAACAATTAGCTATCATTATAGGCTCTAGGATGATCAATATGGAAATTTTTTAATGATATGGACACTGAATTAGATCAACATGTTGGCATGAAGGGCCCCATGCCATCACGATTGATTTCTACCCTTGTATTCAATGTAGTATTAAGTCAAACAAATGAGATGTGAATTCAGGCAGTATATTGTTGTACATAAAGAAATAATGTATTGATAAAATATGAACCATGCATGTGACCTTTTCCACTAGGAGAAAAGATAAACAAACAAGGAGGAGGTGGAGAAATAGACTGGGGGACAAGATGAAGCGTTGGGGATGCCTGACCTTCCATTTATCCTCCAAGGTGACCTACTCTCATATATCATATTTTCCCACAATTAGAGAGGGGTTCTTTGGCTGTGAGTGATGTAAAGAGGATGCCAAAATGTCACTGAGGAGCATAGAGATGAACTGGAGATCATGTAACTTGCCCATTTTTGAATAATAAAGAGCCTCATCAAACCCAATTGAATGTTTGTTTTCCCACTTGGGTTTATAGGGTAAATTATAATTTTATGTATGGTTGTTGTGTGTGGATACATTATCTATGAATTGTAAATGGTGTGCACTGTAATTTAACGGTTGTTTGTGTATTGTTTTAGCAAAGAGAAAATTGTGCCAATTCCGATTCAAGTTTGTTCTCCATGGATATGGTTCCCATGATCTAGTAATCCAATCCAAATACTCTTTAACCATGCATGCACATCCATTTTGAATTTGGAAATCAATGACCCTCCTTATCAAGCCACTATTGTTTACTTGGAAATTTATAATTATTTTTAAGAGTCGTTGGGGAATTTTCTCTCACTCCCAGAGTTGAATTTGTAGCTAGCTAGTGTCTACACTTTGTGCATGGGCCATGCATCACATTCTCAATATTGTTGGGTTGTTTTCATTTTCCCACGAGTCATATACAAACCATACTTTGTAATATGGTTTTTCTTGGGAATTTATTGTTTTTCCCATGAGCCATATACATGTTTTTCTTCTTCACCAACTACCCAATTCACCCCCAAAAATTTGTATCTACTATTGGTCACCCAATTCTCCTTCCAAATGTTTTTTTATTTGTTTTTGATTATCAAATTCCCCCTGGATGTTTTTCTTTTGTCGTTGAATATCAAATTCACTCTCTAGACATTTTTTTTAATTGTTGGTCAACTCATTTCGCCGGGTTTTTTTTCTCCTTTAGTATTTGGTCAACTTCACTTGCAGTCGACCAGATTTCCCCTATAAAAAATAAATGAATAACATGTCATGTATAGCATTAAAAACAAACATTCATGATATAAACACATCTCATAGATAATTAATAAACAAAGGAATATAAATTATAGAGAAAATACAAAGAGCACTTAGCTTTAAATAACCATTCACTAACTGGTTGTAGACATCAGGCATTCCACCCAACCATAGATACTATTGTTTTAGATCTCAACAACATGTCACCCCTGATTTGAGGCTATGAATCTACATGGACAACTCTTAGGCCGACTCTAACACACACAACCAACTATCAAGCTCTCACAGTTTTCTCAACCACATAACAATCCTAGTTTACCATCACTCTTTCCCCCTCAGCTTGCACCACACAAAGAAATGAACCCCTTTCTCTGAAATGCAATCCATCAGGATGTTCCACTTATTTTCCAACGCTCCAGTGCTAGTGTTCAAGAAATATCAATATTGGAAACTCCAAGGATTCTTAGCTATGGTTAGTTCTTTCACGACTGTAATCATTCTCATGCACACATGCATCAATTCCTTGTTGGAATAATCAAGAGTTACCTACAACCAACAAGCAATGGCTCTTTTCCTCCCATAAATTATTTTCCATGCCTAGAACAAGACCGGGGATGAGAAAGAATATATGAGGAACAATGTAAGGCAAAACAATTGAGGAACCCCCATATGACCAAAAACATGGTTTATATAATTACATGCAATAATGCACCATGTGGCTTCTGGAAGAATCTAACATAGCCACTTTTCCCAAATAAATCCAAGGTGGGTGAATAAAGTATAATAAAAGGACTTAGACCCTTTATCCCCCCCTCTCTCATGGAATCATAGCCCCCCTATCTCTCTCATTTTTCATCTTGCAACCATCAATGTATTTTATTAGTAAAAAGATTCAAAGTATTACATTTCCTATGATCTTTGACCTTTTCAAATTTACAAGAACTCTGGACTTTAATCCCCTCTCCCTTATTTTGGAACTATCCTCAGTGTGTATACAAAAGAAAAATCAAAATTTCAAAAGTATTCAAAAAATTGTAGGTACTCTTCCTGCATGGCATCCTCATGCTCTCAATTAGCATATTCATGATCGTAGCAAGTCCACTAAACCTTTACCACTCATATGGCTCGATTGTAGAGAACCTTGAACTTCCTGTCTAATATGCACCTCAGTTTGACCTAAATGTCTCTTTTTGGCTCCACCTAAATCAAATTCCAATCAACAACATGGTTAGGATCATGCACATACTTTTTAAACAAAGAGGCGTGAAATACATTATGCACATTCATGGAAGCAAGAAATGCAAGCATGTATGCAACTGACCCTATTATGTCTAATATTTCAAATGGACCACATAATATGACTATTATCTTGGTACAATTACCCAACTTCAATGAGCTCTTCTTGGGCTTCACATTCATAAATACATGCTCCCACACTTTAAATTCTCCAGTTTTCATGTTCTTATCTGCATAACTCTTCTATATATCTTGTGTTTCTTTCTTCAATGAGTTTTATAACTTGGCTGGTTAACAAAGAGTGTTATCATCTGTACCACCCAGGTTCAATTCCCACTTGTGACATGCTTTCCCCTCATATGTCAATTTGCCTCTTCAAGGAGGTGTCTCAATTGGATGGAGCTAGGTACAATCACTAGGAAAATTTGGCAGATTCAGAGTCCCTGAGGTGTAGGACAGTCGGTGACAGAGTGTGTTGTTAAGCCACTCTGTGTTGAAAAGTCACCGGTTCGAAACCTGCGGGGACAAAAAATCCAACCATGTTAAGGGTTGGTGTGGCTTGGGCCGGGTGCAATCCCGGGGTGATTTTGACGACTTAGATGCCCCTGAGTCGCGGTTTCTCAAGCCAAAGGTTAATCTCGATGCCAAGAAGGTCCGGACCAATTAACAAACAAAAAAAAAAAATCTTGTGTTTCTTTCAAATTTTGTTTAATTCTAACCATCTAATCTTCCATATCCTTTATAAATTATGGCCAAAGTACTACTCTATCTGTTAGGTTTTCCCAACTCACTGGAGTATTTCATTTTCTACCATACAAAGCTTCAAATGGGATCATCTTCAATGAATCTTAATACTCATTTTTTGTAGGAAAACTAAACCAAATGCAAATAATATTCCCACTTATATGGTTTATCCATCACATACATTATCAACATGTCTTCAATCACTTGGTTGACTCTCTCTATATTCCCATCTGACTATGGATGGTATGTTATGCTAAAGTCCATATTTGTGCCAAATCCCTTAAACGATTCTCTCCAAAAGTCTAAAGTAAACTTTGTATCTCTATCTGAAACAATTACCTTACGTATTCCATGCAACCAAAAATTTCCCTCATATAATTTTTTGCAATATTCATTGTTGTATGAGTCATCTTCACTGGAACAATATGAGCAACCTTTGTTAATTTATCCACCACTACCATTATTAAATCATGTGCTTTTTTTCCTGGGTAACTTAGTAATAAAATCAATGGTTACCACTTCCCATTTTGTCTATGGAATTGACAATGGTTGTAGAAAATATGTTGGGTGTCTATGCTCTACTTTCACTTTCTAACATTCCACACATCTAATAATTAAATCAACAACATCCTTATTCATTCTTGGCTCAAAGTATTGGCTTCTTATTGTTGCATTTTTTTTCTGGTAACCAGGATATCCGACATATGGAACATTATGCATTTCTTTTAACACCAAATTCCCTAGTTCTCCAGAATTTGGATGATAAATTATATTTTTATGCGTAAGCACTCCATCTTCCTTCGTCTTATATTATTTAGATTTCTGTTGTAAATTTTCATGTTGTAAGATTTATTTTACCCATAGGTAATGTTGGTATGTAATAGTATCATCTAAAATTATGCTCTTTAAATCCGATTGATGCATACTAATGGTTGCATCGTGCATGATATGTATTCTTCTTCTGAGTGAATCAACAATGTTGTTTTCTTTTCCTTTTATATGTTTGATGTCAAATTCATACTCACTTAAAAATTCTAGCCATCTTGTTTCCCTGGAATTTATAGTTGGTTGTTCAAAAAGATATTTTAGACCACTATGGTCTATCCTTAATTCAATTTTATTTCCCATTAAATAATGTCTCCAAATCTTCAATACATGAATTATGGTAGCAAGTTCTAAATCATGTGTGTCATAATTCCTCTCATGCTCTTTAATATTTTTGGACTCATAACTAATAATATGTCCATTCTCAGTAAGGAATCCACCAAATCCTTTTCATTCATCTGTTCATACCACAAAATTTTCATTTGAATCAACAATCTTCAAAATTGGTGCATTAGTAACTCCAATAAATTAAAAGTTTATTCACAAAATGTTATCCATTTAAACCTAATTCTGTTATTTTGTAAAGAAGTGATGGGGTGGTAAATATTAGATAATCCTACTATAAACCTCTTGTATTATCCATCTAATCCCATAAAAATTTCAACTTCTGATACATTCTTTGGTGTTGGCCATCCTCTAATGTCTTCGATATTCTCTAGATCTACTGCTACACCTTCCTCTAAAATAATGTTCTCCAAATAATGGATATTCTCTTGGTAAAAGGATAATTTTCTTATATTGGCATACAATTGATGCTCCCTTAGCACTTGTAACACCATTCTCAAATGTTGTTCATGTTCTTCCTCTAACTTGGAATAAATAAGTATGTCATCTAAGAACACAATGACATAATTATCCAAATCATTTTTGAATATGTCAATCATCAAGCACATAAAGACAGATGGTTCATTGGTCAATACAAATTGCACCACTACAAAGTCATAATTCTCATACTTGGTTCTAAAAATTTTCTTATTGATGTCATCTTCCTTGATTCTCACCTGGTGATATCTTGATCTCAAGTCTATCTTTGAAAATATATTTTCTCCTCTTAGTTGATAAAATAGGTCATAGAGTTTGGGTAGAGTGTATTTGTTCTTCACAATGTATTATTCACATGTCTAAAGTCAATACATGACCTCAACATTCTATCCTTCTTTTTCAAAAAGAGTATTGGTGCTCCCCAAGGTGAAACACTTGGGTGTATGTACCCTTTCTTCAAAAATTCTTCTAGTTGCATTTGTAATTATTTTAATTTTTGTGTACTCATTTTGTAAGGAACATTTTATAATGTGGTAGCTCTCGATACTAAATCAATAGATAATTTTGTATCCCTCTTTGGTGGAAATTCTGGTATTTCTTTGAATACATCCTCAAACTCTTGCAATAACGAAAAATATTCAAGACTGGGCCCTTTGGTATTTTATGGATCCTCCTCATGATCTGCATACAATTGACATCCTTTCCTAAAAAATCTCTTTAGTTGTAAGGCTAAAATATCTCCGATAGAAATGGGTCTTAGAATTCCTTTCATAGTGGTCTACTTCCCTTCTTCATCAAGACATGTAAATGTATTATTGTAGCAATATAGGATAGCATGATGATTATCCAACAAATCCATTCCAATTAGGATATCATAATACCCTAATGTTATTATATTTAGGTTAGCTCTAGAATTCACTCCATTCATATTTATTAGACTATCTATGACAGTCTCATTGATATTTTTTTTTGCTCTAGTGGCTAGTTGAACCAACCATGATTTTTCAAGCTTAATTTTCTTCAAATGAAATATGTCCACTATTTTAGGATCAATGTAACTATGGATTTATCCTGAATCAATTAAAACAACAACATGTTGATTTATGATCTTACCTTCCACCTCAATTATATGGTATTGTTGTTCTGCCTGTCGATCTTCCAGGGTTGCATATATCCTTGGAATATTTATACCCATGTCTTATACTGTAGTAGCCTCTTGAATGTTGTGTAGTGTCTTCATCTTGTCTTTTTTGTGAGGGAAATCCTTGTATATGTGATCTTCTTTACATCCCCAACATTTTATTGGTAGTATTCTCCTTTTTCCCAAGGAATTTTCTTTCTTGGATTCATTCTTAGTAGATTGATCTTGTTGATATGTTCTAGGACTATTCATATTGAAAGGAGGTTTCAATCCCTTCCTTCTCTAATCAGATTTATCCTTCTTCTTATCCTTCCAAGATTTATGAAAAGACTCCCTGCCTTTTCCTTGCTCATACAATTAATTATCTTTTCTAATCATCTCTATCAATGTTCTAGGTTCATCGTATTGAATTTCCTCTTTATAGAAGGATGATATTTCACTCATAAACCTTTGTATCTTCACCTTCTTATCCCTGATAAAATTCACATACTTCAGCAATCCCAAGAACTTATTTTCATATTCTCCCATGGTCATGCTCCCCAACCCGAGTTCAAAGAAATATTGCATCTTCTTGTCATAATAGTGCTCTGAAAGACACTCCCACTGAATGTATTACTTGAACTTCTTCCAATTAATTATACTCTCATTAATGTACTCAAATTGATTAAACTAATTCCACTACATAGAATATTTTCCATGCAAATGGTATGTGGAAACCATGGCTTATAGGTTAGATGAGCAGTTGTGAAACTAAAAATACTTACTAATTCCAAGAAACCAAGATTTAGCATCGTCTCCCTTTTCATTTTCACCATCAAAGGATGGTTTCTTAAGATTTTTTATCTCCCCTTGCAAACTATCCAACTCATATATTCTACTTTGATTCCTAACAAGAGACACTTCTCAACTACTCCTTGACTCTTCAGATGCATAAAATGTTTTGGCTGAGTAAGTAGGTGACTGATGTTTGTGAGTTCTAATATCACTTATTGAGTGATTGGGTCTTCTATAGTTATCTCTTCTTTCATGATGTTTGTCTTCTTCCTCATGTCTTGAGCCTAATCCATTCTTCGCAAGCCTATGCAATTGGTTTAGGATTTGCATCATTAGTGAATTTTTTTTATTCGTCTCCTCATGTGCTCTCATTATCTTCTCATTGTTATATTTATAACTTTGCACTTCCATTCTGAGACTTATCATAGTCTCTACCAATTATGTTGGCTCCACTCTACTCCTATGTCCAGTATATTGTGTCTCGACATTACTCACACTGATATTTTGGCCTTTGGATTTCTCTCATGACTATAGGCTCCCCGTGCATCCTCCATGTCTCTAATTTGCAATCCTAAACTTGAATTCTTCTACTTATACCTCTAATTATGCAAAATATGCAAGCAACCATTTTGATAGAGTATGAATATTATAATAATTTTGTCAATTAATGTTATAAGTGATTTTTATTCTCAATTCATGAAGAACCATGTCACACTTATCCAATTTACAATATTTCAATATTATTCTCCTCTAAATCATATTTCCAATGACTATTATTATGCATCGATCTGATCTATGTGTTGAAATTTATGGTTTCTTGAAAAATCCATTTTCACCCAATTTGTGGATTTTCTTCACTTGTGCAATTTTACTGGAAGGCCAACTTCTGTCAACCACAGAAGAAAATCCATCAAGAAACAAGAAAACTTATGTACTATGAACTAATAATATTCATTATGGTGAACACACGAAAAAATATTCATATTTTCCATATATTCCTCCAATAAGATTCTACAAGAATTTAGAATTTGCAACTTTGTCCTTTTTACAAAAAAAAACAGAATTGGAATTTTAGCATAACTGTCTATCTCCAAAATTGTGCACTTCTAGAAAAAATTCACTAATCCAAAGTTGTCTATCTTGATGCATATATAAAATGTCAAGTAAATCAAATTTTCCATTCTTTTAATTTGCGAGCACTTTTACTCTTTAAATCTCAAAAATCCCTAAAAAGGCCTAGAATATTGGATTTTGGCATATTTCGACATTCCCATTCCAAGCCCCTTAGTATCCAATTCCTTCACCAAATATTTTCATGTCTTCTTTTTTACTCTCTCCAAAAATTCCAGCTTAGTCTGGATCTCGGCCACTGATTTGGACCCATATCTTTAAAAATCAACGTTTTGAACTTTTTGACAAATTCAAGAAAAAATGGTCGGCGGCCCTCACTGGCACTTTTGTAGATCTCCTCACTATAGAAAAAACCCAAAATGTTTATCTCAATATGAGTTATTATTCTCTAGTAATGGCCAAAATAAGAAAATGGCTCCATAATGTTTTTTTGGAAACATAGGCTATTGTCTGCATATGTGGAAATCTATCGATGTGGATGTTGATTTGGCACCAAAAGTCCACTTGGAACCTTGAGGGGATTACCTTTATCATTTACCTTTACATTAATATATACAATTTAATATTAAAATAATAAGGACCCCACACATACCAACTGCCACATGGCACAACCGTAGTGTCTCATGCTACTAGTGGGGTCCATCCATACCTTACCTACAACATGCAGCCTATTCACACCCCATATCTAATGATGAAGATCGAGGATGATCTATGGTTGTTGAACGACATCAGAGGTTAAAACAAACAAGAGTTAATAGCGCATTCACTCCCGACACCACCATACTGCCAAGGGATACATGACACCCTCTCATCCATTTTAGAGGTGTTATCGCACATATTTTAGTTTGGTAAAATCTCAACCCAAACCATAAAATTGTGACAACTACGAGATTATCTACCCACTATCACCTTAGATAAACACTCCCCTCACTTTAGTGATGATAAAATCACCACAATGGGAGAATCCTTGGTGACCCTAGGGAGATTGCATTGGAAAGTGAAAAGAGATGAAGGATGCCCCTATAGGTCAATACCAATAGTGGAAATGAGGCTTAAAAATGGGTCGCGTGAGATGGTGAGTGGTTTCCAAAGTAGTGTACCTACAAAACAATGTCAAACTTGCCCGGAACAAGACAATATGTGATAATAAAAGCCTCAAAATGGGGATGTAGCAAGTAACCTTGTTGTCCCCATTTGCAGAAATATACAACAGTAAACAAGATATGATAGTTGCAACATTAACCATCAAAATCAAGTGCAAGATGTTGAAAATAAAGCTAACAATGAGTAGACAATTTTCCAATAATTAGAGAAAGACTTTGACAGAAATTTAAGGGTTGTTATTAGGTTTTATCAACAATATTTCTAACATCCTTATGGATGTAGCAAACTATTGCCACAACAACAAATTATAAACACTAAAATCATTAAGTAAACCACTCAAAAGATAGTTTATAACCAGTAGAACAATTACCAAAGCTTACAAGTGAAATTTAATGGTAGAATAGTGAGTAAAGTATGAAAAGAGGATGAGTTTGATGCATCCCTATTGGTTGTATGATAAATTTTGTTACAAAAAACAGATCAATTGGCTAATCAAGATTCCCCTAGGGCACAATGTAGCTTAAATCATGTAAAATCCAATTCCAAACTCAAACAATTCAAACTCCTTGATATCACGTTTACCAATGCATAATATTCAATCTCCAGTGAAAGTATATTAGTGCCTTATCTATTGGATTATGGGGTCTCTTGTTTAGGATCTAGGGTTTATCACTTCTCTAGGGGTGTAAGCCTTTTTACTCCCTAGAGCAAATAAATCTTAGCAAGATAAATCTACAAGGGTGTGAGCCCCTTTACTCCTTGTAGAAATCTTTTCAAAATGGTGTTTTCAATGGTAGTAAAGATATATCTTGATGGATGGTGTATTCCCTTATAATCCTCCAAAGTTTTAACAAAATTTAACCTTAAAACCAAGAAAAAACAACACAATTGTAGAAATTCCTTACCTAGTTCAAGATATAGCATGAAAAAACCTTACTTATCAAGACCATTCTACCACAATTGCTAAGAAACAAGCATCAAGAGATAGTGCTAGCCTTCTTTCACCAATATAAGATTCACCAATAGACAAGTTGAATCATCCAAAATCACAAGAGACAAGGTGGAGTGAATTTCCCAAGTAGGGCAAAAAATTCAGCCAAGAGAGTATGTAATTCTCAAAACCATGATTATAAAATAAAAGTGAGGTGACCTATATTTATATGAGGTCACCTAAAACCAATTTGTCCACTTTTAAAAAGTCAACAACAAATCAGAAGAGGTTTACCTCCTCTATTTTCCTTTTACAACTTAAAAATATAAAATTACATAAATTAATCCCTTAGAAGGGTGACGTCATGCCCTAAAGGGTGACGCTAGGCCTCAATGGAGAGACATTGAGCCTCCAAGTGAAGATCATTTGTCCTTCAAAGAAAATGTGTCAACTCATCATGTGATAGAGTGACAAGTAATGTATCTCTCTCCATCAAATGACATCACATCACCACTAGAACCATCAAATCCCTTCAAAACCCCAACATCCAAGGTGACTTCAAGTGATAGGGTATGATATCCTAGGCCTCCCAAGGAAATCATTCAGGTTTCAAGGGCCACAATCATCAGATGTTGTCTCAATGCCTCCAAATTAAATTTTCATCGTCTCAAGTGTGCAATGGGTGGGGGTTCATCATCCATCATGTGGGCTTCAAGCCCCTATGAAGGTCCAAGTGACCAAGTTCCTCCATGGAAAATCTTTCACCTAGGAAGGTCCTACAAAGACAAACAGGTATGCCCTCCAATGGGTCCACAAGTCACATGTATCATTCCAAATAAGTGATATTTAATCAAATAACCACCCAAACATGTTCATCAAATCCCCCCTTTCAAAATAAACAAATTCTCAAAGACCTTATACAACTTCCCAAATTTAACTATGGGAGGGTTGTCATGGTGCCCTATTGGGTAGGTCATTCCCCAATTCAAGGAGTTTTTCCCAGGAAGACTCTCTTTAAGTGATGTAAAAGAGTATTAAGTGGGAGGGGTTATGAATTTTGGGCATGGGATTTATTGACATGCAAGGGCTCATATTGTCTCATTTATGGCTTCCTTTGTAGAGGGTGTGTTGCATCCTCGTTTGTAATGCAAAATTTTTCCAAACCCTTTATTTTCCATTAATTGATTATGGTCCAAAGAATTGAGTGATATGTGCAATGGAAAGTAAGGAGCATTTTAATGCGACTTAAAGATAATAACACATATATATTCATGTGCAAGGAAAATAAAAGGAAATGCCAAATGCATCCCCTCAATAAGTAGGACATTTATTTAATTATGTGTTTTATTTTACAGGTCCTTTATTTTTATGGAGAAACGTTTCATTTCTCCCAGGACCTTAGGGAGAACATATAGAGGATAATCTATGGCTCTTATCTTTTTCTAGCTACAACACCTCTGGTCCTTTATCCCCTTCTTCCCATGAAATGAGGTACAAGCACTTCTTGGGTCAATAAATTTGAAAACCCAAAAGATGAAGAAATGAAAAGGAAGAAGTGTGGAAGATGATAAGTATGGATGGGAATGGTATGTGTTGAGTCCTCAAAAACCCCTTAAATTTTTCAATTTTTGGGTACCACTTTTCCTTTTAATTATTTTACACCTTCTCCTTTTGGATTTACATAAGTTTCATATTTATCATTTGTTAAATTTATGCATTTTTTACTTTGTTTTATTTGCATTTAACATCTAAATAAAATACAAAAAAATCTCATGTTTTGCATCAGGAAAGAAAAAAGCAAAGAAAGAATTGAAAAATGAGCAAGTCGCAACCTTCTTCAAAGAATTGTCGATGAACTCATCAAGGGATGGGGGAAAATAAGTCTAAAATAATTGCCTATAATCGGGATCGATGGAAATTTGCACGCATTTTGAAGTGGAACAAATTCCATTGAGCATCAATAATCCATCGGTCATCAGGAGAATGTGTTAGCGTCTCCAAGAGTCAAAGGATTTAACTGATCGTCGATAAACCATCGGCATCGAAAAAAACTCCCGGTAAGTCTAGCACAACAAAAGGTAGATTTCTCATGATGTCGATGAATTATGGGAACCAAGAAATCAATCTTAGTCGTCGATCAGGTATAAGGGAAAAACTTGACCGTTGATGTTTACCACCAAGTAGTGTTTGTTTCAATGACTAGTTTGTCCATGTCACCTTTCACACTTGCCATGTAACATGCCACATGTCTATCCATGTAGACAACCTATATCGTCACGACAGCTTACACATCATCCTTTGAAACTTAGATTCCACTTCATCTGCCACGTCATCACATCTACATTATATTGTACGGTAATGAAGGTCAGCGTCGGATTTTTCTACCAACAAGAGAAGAGTGTAAGGGTCAGAGAGAACTTCTGATGTCGATGCACACATTGGCTATCGGAAAGTTTTAAACATAATAAATCACTTAACATACATGTTTTCTCTAACGCGAATACTACAGAGAGATATAGACCGTATGTTTCCTTCTGGGTCAATTGAATTCATCCATCCATTTTAACAAAGATCTAGCTGCCAGATGGAGATTATGTCTAGAATAACTTGTGCGGAGGATTACCACTAGGTTTGATACGATTCCATAATTTTTAATTCAAATTTTAGGGTCACCAATGAACACGAAATGTTAGTTTCTTGTCGTGTCATTCCCCTCGAAACTCATGATACATGAATAACTTGTTTAAGGATACCTAGTTGAACGATCATCGGTGTTGGTAAGATGTTGTCAAAGGAAAATGACACTTAATGAATACTCTCGATCTCTGATACTATGCACCAATAAATTAGGAAAAACGAGCCTTCGCGTCGTCAACTCACAACACATTAACTCCCAAGCATGGTGTGGATCCTGTCTTGATTTCTAAATATTATGAAGATCATGTTGTACACCCTTCAATTAAATACTATACGTGACAAGGTAAGTCTGTGGGATCTAGATATTTGAATCTATAATACCATTTCTCTTCCAATTTTTCATTTTGCTCAATAAAATTTCCTTTCAATCAAGAGAAGGAGAGAAAAGTCACCGAGGATCTTGCCACAATGTTGGTTCGTGGAAACACTAATAAGACTAGGTTTATCTTGAAAGAAGGTAAACGTTAAATTCTGTTGTGAATTTTTTAGGTGTTATACATCACCAACTTTTTCGTTATTTTCTATAATCTCTTGTGACTCATAGTGACATTCTCGTGCAAGAAATATGCCTCCTCGAAGGTTAGTAACTAGGCTCTCACCAAGGACACCCAAAGGGAAAGATTCAGAAGTTGGTGAAGGATCGGGTCCAGCAGCAGAAAGAGAGTTGGAATTTGCACTGAAAGCAGAACCCGTGATTCGAATATTAAACAAGAAGCAATTCGTCCAACCACTAGTGTTCGGAGATATAGAGGAAAGCACCACATATAAGGTCCTCCTTCCACCTTGGGGTGATCTCTACAACAAAATTCATCAGGATGATTTTCCAAACTTTACGCCTCACAGTGTCCCAAGGGTCAGTGAACTAGATGACCAAGTTTTTTCAAATATTAGACAGTCGTCCTTACATAGGGTGGCATGCCAAACTCTTGTTTTTCCTTGCATAGAGACCCTGAGATGAAAAATTGACCATACAGACACCAAGAAATGTGTAATAAATAATGTGCAAGGGGAATGTGTTGGTGTATTCCTTCTTGTAGAGGTGCAAAAGTATTACAAACTCAGAGACCCAAAAGAAAGACTGAATATTCATTTTGTGGTTAAGTTCTATGAGAGACATAACACCAGCCAATTATTAGCTTCTTGGTGGAGGGAGGAAAAGAAATTATTGAACAGGACCACTGGCTGGTACAACACAACAAATCTTAGGGAACCATACATGTGCTTAAGGGCATTGATATGCCGATTGTATGGAGAAAAGGATTGTTGAAGATTTTCAGAACCTTGGATTCCCTTGGCATATATGGTGATGATCTCTGGAATTAGTTTCAAATGGGGCGCCATTATTTCAAATAAAATGAGCATCAATATTCAACGGGATCATAAAACAAAAGAATATGAGACACCATCCTTTTTAATGGAATCTTTCTTGTTGGATGTAATCTACGCGAGAAATGTTTTCTCCGGTATGAATCTAAGAGTTCATATCGTTGAGTTACTTTTACACATGTGTATTTTAGCATCCTATGGGAAAACAAGTATAAGAAATGTTTCTCTATGATATGCGGTGAATTCATACCTAGGATACATTTTATTATTTTTAGACAAAATTTTCCAGGACTTTCAGTAGCAGCGAAGAAAGTGATGTCCAAAGTAGGTCATTGGTATCTAGAAGAGAAGAACACTTATATCAGGGTTTTTGGAGCTACCAGTTCTCCACATTTACTCCACACTTTTGTCCTGGACCATTTAGTGTTGGGGTAAATATGCTACCAGACCATTTTAAAAGGTTGTAATGCCTCTCTGGTGAAGGAGAATAAGAGGGATTTTATACCCTACGATTTCCATATTGAATATTATATAGTCAAAGACACCATGCATGCCAAGCAAGAAGGTCTGATCCATTTGGAATATGGGTTCCCTATGGGTTGGTTTCATAGACATGATCCCAAAGGGCTAGTACCCCATCATGTAGGGAAAGTGGTGTCACATTTTCCTTACGCCCACAACAGTTATGAAGATGAGATCTTCACTGAAAATTCTCAAGACTGGGAAGAGGTTATTCAAATAAAAGTAAACACATAAATTACCATGTTTAAGGCTATTTCGGTGCAAGAAACATTCGCAATTGTAGAGCACACAAAAGAGGAAGCTATCAAAGCACGAGATTAAGTTAGAGCAGTAAAAGTAGCAAAGTCAGTAAGAAGAGGAACAACACTCTTAGCCGAGGAAGAAATGTTTATGAAAACAATGAGACAGACCCCTTTTCTTCAAGCTTTAGAACCTCTAAGGATTGTCCCAGTTGAGATATATACTCATGCAACCAAACCAAATACTACTGAAGTAGCTCCACCAAAGAGAATCATCACTTAGGACAACCCAAGTTCACTACAAACCCAAGTGGAGAAACCTACAATATCTAGAACTCCACAAAGATTGTCAAGGACACCAACCAAAACAGGCATACCCTCGATCCTTATCGATTTAATAACCATATATGATGATGATGAAGGTTCAACAACATATTACATAGCCCCAGTACCTATCACTTATGAGGAAGCGTCAGGAGAAATTATTGCCCGGGCCTTAGGAGGACAATTGCAAAATCTAGAAGAAGGGACATAGCAATTGAAATCACCCAGGGTAGTGGGAATTTTCCACAACTGGAAACTCAACCTTTAGATGAGGCAAGGTTGCCTCGTAATGATGGGGATACCAGTGATGAAAAACCTAATTCAGAAAATACATTAGGAGAAGAAGGGGGATATGACAAACAAGAAAGAAATTTTACATCAATAGAAAATACTGTGACTATAGGATTTCCATCCAATTTCCCACCTAAGATAGTAACACCACCACCTAGAATTGACCAACAGAGAGTCTCATCACCAAAACTCATAGGGTACATTCCCTCTGAATAATTGAGAGAGACAACCAGCAATACAAAACAATCACCTATAACTTCCACACAAGATCATACATTAATAAAAGAAGGTATCATTTAAGTACCTACAATGGAAAAAGGGAAAGAACTTGTTATGGAACATTTATGTATGTCGGGGAGCTTGGAAAATACCCTATCTTGGGGAGATCAACAAATTCTTGAACCTATTGACCAGGTCGTTGATGTGTAAGATATCTCTTACGACAAGAAAATAAATGAGGTGATGAAAAGAACTGTCAAAAGATGGAGGTTCACTTTAGAAAGTACTATGTTTGTAACCACTGAAGAAACCTTATTTTATATAGAAAATACAAGGTGAGCAAGCTTCTTGGATTTGGGATGACTATAATTGATTCCACCCTAGATAGAGTGAAAAGGGATGAATGAGAATATTTTTCCATGAGAAAGGAGTTAAAGCATCTTCAACATCAAGCAGAGTATTATCAAGACACCACTCACGCAATAATACTTCTTAAAGGTGATTTCATGGAGGTGTACATTTGATTCAAATGAGAAAGAGATATTTTCATGGTCTGAATAGCACATTACCAGGAAGACACTCTTATGGGACTGGTGGCCTACAAAGACATGCAATGATGGTATGAAAATGCATATCAAGCTTTGGAGCAGATTGAGTACATTAGAGAAGTGAAGCTAGGTTAAGACACAGAAGAGAATGGTATTTGGGTACTCACAGATTATAGTATCACCAGAATACACAAGGCAGTAAAACACTGGATACAAACGGTAAAATAACTTCATCGGAAACTTAAATATATAAAATATGGGAAGAATGTGTGAAAAGTCAAGAGAAAATAAATGATGAAATGAGAGATATCCATCTACCAGAGTTCGTCCAACGTGAGGACTTCACAAACTTGCATGACATAGTCAGGAAACACACTGAATTGGACCAGCCATATGAAGCATAAATTTCACAGATTTTGACCCTTGTCCCAATACAAATGAAGAATTTCATGAAGCCCCCGATCATACCATCGAAATTTTTGCAGCGGTTAAGTGCCAAGATGGATAAATACAAGAAATGTAAGGTGGAGATGAAAGAGATCCTTAGCACACCAATGGACCAACATAGGTTTCCTTATGCTAACACATGTGAGGAACTCTTTTGCCAATGGTCAGAATATGAGATGAATACTCTATTGCAATAGAGCATCAAGACAACTAGAGATAACAGGAGAAGGACACATGGATAAGTCTACTTTGATTTTGTTTACTTGATAAGACTCAGCATAGTAGCTATTTTTAGATAATTATTTTTAAAATAAAGGCATTGACCATGTATTAAGGCTAATGGGTTTTGCATAGAAAAGGAGGATTTTATTTTTTAAGAGAATATTTCTCAGAAAAAGATTATTGAATTCAGAAGTTCTACGTAGAATCAAAAGTGTTTTTTAATCTAAAGCCTGAATGTGATTGAACCTGTGGATTGTTTCCAATTCCAACTCGATATTTGTTTTTGTGTTGGATTTCTTGGGTTGACCCATGTTCTGATCTCAAATAGGTTTCCAACAAAACCCTCAAAACTATCATCCCTCCTGGTAAACCAAAAGGCAATGCTATGCACAGAGTGCACAACGCAGTCTCACTCAAGATAGATTAATGGGGGACTGCAATACTCAGGTGTTTGTAGTCTAGGAATCGGTGGGGATTGGGTTTAGATCCTTATCCTCATACATCATCATCATCCATTTTCTTTTATGATTCATTCATCTTGAAACCTATGCATGAATGCTATTATAACTAGTTTTAATGATTCATTATTGAGCTAATTATTAACAAATTAGTAAAATCATTCATTAACAACACATAGAACATAGAATTTTACCATGGTTCACCCCCTCTTGGGGCTACATCCACAAAGATCTGGATTCTTTGCTCTTTTATTCAGTCTACTGCAAATCTGCACTACGCACATTACATCTTCAGGATTACAATAAAAAATGGGGGTAAGTACCCTCTGAGAGGATGACTATATCACACCTAGCTCCTCATCCTGTGACCTAACCCTAAAAAACTAGATTATTCGACTCTACCAAAAGAACCATAACAAAACTCACTACAATCAATAGCTTCTGAACCCCTAACCTAGACCTCTTAGGTGTTTATTTATATTACTCTACTGGCTTATACTCGTTAACAATATTTGTCAAAAACCCTAACCCTAGCATAGTTAGGCCTTTTTGCATGCACTCCACGTCAATTTTCCTTCTTTTTCCACATGCCACTTTCCTTCCTCCTAAGGTGCGCACTCCAAAAATAGACCTTCTCTTCTGAAATTAGGCCTACACCCAAAATAGATCTTTCTCCCAAAATAGGCATGCCAATAGGCCCCCAACATTGACATGTCGCTCTTCCTAAGCTGCTCAGGTGGTGTTTGGTCCCTGCTCGAACTTCTCCAAGTCATGACACTTTACTTCTAGTTCCTCCCATTTGGGTTTTGCTTGTGCAACTTTCTCTATGAGCTCCTCTACCCTCTATGTTGTAATTTGTTCCTTTAGAGACTCTGCACTCTTAGCATGAAACTGATCCATCCTTGTCTTCTCCTCCTCCAATTCAACAATTATTTGTGTTGCTTTCTTCTGGAGAGGTTTAAATTGGGCTTGCCTTGCATGCTTGTTGATCTACGCAATCTTCAATTATGTCTGCAGGGTATTCATCTCTCGTGTTCCTTTCAATCATTCTGTGATACTCATGGCCTTATGTCGTTGCTTGAAATCCTTCAGTGCAACGCTGATTTTCTCCTCTTCTTGGTCCAGTTGTTGGACCCTCTCGTCTTCCTCCAAATTCATCCATAAGTGCATGGTCCTGTCAAAAAAGTTTGTGACCTCTTTGGCTTCTCTTTCGATCATTTATATTTGCAGGGTTTCATATTGTTCCCTTTCAACTGTGAATTCAGGAGGATTTTTCGGTGTTAATTTTTCCTTTAGTTCCTCTATCTCCTTCATGTACCCTTCGATTGTCTGCGTGATAATTTGAATATTTTCCTTAGCATTTCTCATAGCTGCCTATGTGTTGTACAAAATATTTTTGAATACTTCCTTTAGATTCTGCTTAAGGTTATCTGTGTGTTGCTTTTCCTCATGTGTCTCTAGCTTGACCTATTCTACCAAAATTTGTAGTGTGTCCTTTCCATCTCTGGTGACTTGTAATTCTATCACATCTTCCCTAGCTCATTATTTCACTTCCTATGTGACACTCACTTGCAGCTTGTACAGTTCATTAGTTGGTATTTTAGCCAAGACCAACTGTCAGGCTGCTAAATTGTAGCTTTTAAGTGTCCTGAATCACTAAATTGTCAAACCAGGGCTAGTATACTTCGAGCTGATACACAGTATGTGCAGGCAAGCGTCTAGTCTTTTATTCGAATGCTATCCTAAAAATAAACCACACACCTATTCTAAGAATTTGAATTCTGATGACTAACTCGAAACTGAGCATTTCCTACGAAATCATAAATAGAAGAAAGACAAGCTTACTCAGAAACTGGTACTGCTATCTCTATTCAAAAATGTAATCCTGCAAAATCATTCTAACTCTCTGTTTAACCAA
>JASDQU010735848.1:114799-125337 GCA_032191745.1 Picea mariana | reverse complement strand
TGGTCAAAACCGGGGACCAACACCAACTCTATCTACAACAGGTATTTAATTGGTGTATGTGCCATGGTCTCCTCACACTGTAGCATATCTATTGTAATGTGGAAGCTAGGACTTGATTTCCCTAAGATTTGGATTGTTTCTTCCTCAATCTATGTGGTTCTTTCCCCTACCTATGTCGATCATGGGATTGGTTATGATCCCCTCTCTTGTGATTTTGCTACTTGTATCCATTCCAGGACCTACTTAATGTCATCCAACTCCTTCATAATCCTTTCTCATTGGTTATCAGCCTCCTCATATTCCTCCTCTGTGTGGTCTTGAACCCTCTCTGCTACTAAGTCAGCATCATCCATAGTGATTGTGTATTCTGGGATGTGCTTGTGGGCCTTGGCCTCCTTGCACAACCCACCTATATGTATGATCGACCGTTTGGGTGGCCCTACATATTGCGAGGTTGTTTTCGTCGAGGTTCATTGTGTTGTTGTGTCCCCCCCTCCTTGTTCTTCCTACATGGGGACATTATCCTTCTTTCCTATCTGTCTATCCTTATTTGGAGAAATGTCCTTCTTCTATAGCGCTATCTTCGGGCCAAGCTTCGTCTGCTGCATTGGTTTCTTGGTCGCGACGCTTCCTCCTTGAGATGTCTCATATGAGCCTGCTTCAACTTCTTTCCCCTTGGGCATGTCTTTGGTGATGACTGGGATCTTCCAGTCATCCTGCCATTCCTTTATTTCCCTTTCAAATTCCTCTGTGTTGACGTTGAATCAAAGGTGTATCCATTCTTTGTCTGGATCCCTGCACACCTAGATCCACATATTGTGTTGTGTAGCCTTGAATTTGGTTATTCCCTAGTACAATGTGACCACCTCAGGAGTTATTCGCAAGGTATTAGTTATCTTCTCTTGCAGATCATTGAGATATCGAGAAAAATTGTTGGTATTTCCACTTCTCCGCTTTGAATCGAAATTTCTCTCCAACGATGTGTAACGTGTTGCGCGACATCGTCCTACTCTATCACAGAAGTATGAATAGGTAGGCTCTTTCCATCCAATTAGTGTTATCAGCATGATGAGACATGAATAATGGAACTTGGTTCCCAAGTCCTGGACATCCTTGCAATCATCTAGGAACAAATTCAATAAGAATGGTGCCCATCTCAGCATGGTGTCATTTGTGCACTATGTTGTGGCTATGACAACTCCTGAGGGGACCTCCTCCTTGCGACATTTTCTAAGGAGTTTGCACGCCATCAACTTTGTTGACATCCTAGTGGTTTCGTCATTCATCCAATTTAGGATAATGTCATGCAAGCCCCTTTCTATCCCATAGGTTTTCTTCATTTCTTCCGCAAGTGCCTTTTCCTTGGTTTTGTCATCCATATACTATGTGGGATTCTCGCCATTTGATGGAAGTATTGTGATGAATATATCGATGGAAATTGGTTTGTCCAGCCACAAAAATCCTCCATGGAGGACCACTGGTAACTGCATCAAAGTTGTTCATGTATTTACCCCTGCCAAAGTGAGGAATCTCCAACAAATGAAGTATCCTTGTATTGACCAAGGCTGCTACCCATTGCTTTGGCTGCAACACTGGATCTCCTAATGGCCCTATGCACAGTCTTTCCATGTACACATGTTGTGAAAAATTGAGGAACTTGTTGGTGTCATACACATCATGGTCTATATACCTTAACCTTTCGACGCAACCTAACAAACTTGGTATGGCCTACACCCCTTCTAGACTGTGTGACAAAACTATAGAGGCCTCAGGTTGTTTGCGTGGGAACCTCACAATGGGTTTTTTCCTCTTTCTATGTGTTGGTGCACTAGATTTCCCAGCCTCTGGTTCTCCTTCTTCCCAGCCCAAATTTGGTTTCCTCGTGATGTCTTTGAGTTACACTTTCTCGTGTTGCATAGACCCTACCATAGGTTGTGACCCTGGCCCGTCAGATTATGTCCTTTCACTATCAATGCCATTTATCTGGTGGAATCCTTCAACCTTGGGAGGTTGTTGTAGGTTTTATGTTATTGATGGGTTTTGGCCCCCCCACACTTTCCTGTGAGTCGATGTCCATCTTGACCATCATCGGGGCCTCTCCTTCTTCCTCTACCAGTGTGGTGCTCACTAGTTTAGCCTGTGGTGAAGGGATTGCATCGACATCGACGATTCCCTTTGGTTGTGTAAACATTTGTTCATCCTATGTCGATTCCTGCGGTGAACTATGGTTGTTGTGTGTTTTTCGTGTTGTTTGGCCAGGTGCCCTAAACTTTGGAAGTGCATTCCTGGGTAATTCTTCCTTCTCCATTTGAAATTCAGATACTAAGATCTTTAAACTTGCATTTTCACCACCTGTCTTTGTACTCCTTAGCTCCATGGATATGTAAATTCACAATGAGTATTGTTTGGCCCACGTTTCAGTTATATACGGGGTGTCATAAATGCCCTAAATCTTCTCGGAGATGCTTCTTTGATGGCCATAAATGTTTTAAATCTTCCTGAGCATGCTTCATTAAGTTTCATAAATGCTCGGTTCATGCCTTTTTACCCCGATGACCAGATTTTTTCTTTTCTGACCGTTGGCTTGTTTTCCAATGCGCTGTAAATTTTCGGTGCGCCACACATTTATGATGTGAAATTTCTTTGGTGTGTTGTGTTTGATTACTTTCATTCATATGCTGGGCATGGTAAATCTTTCTTCTTGTTGCATTGATTTCATTGTCTGTTGTGCATGACATTTCCCACTACTTTGTATTTTTCTTCTTTTTCTACTTTGGTCTTCCTTTTTCTTCTTTTTCTACTTTTTATTTGTTTTTATCAGTTTTGTTTCCTACTATCTACTATAGTACATATATAAATGGCTTTCTTACTGCGTTGTAACTTTTAAGAGTTAGTAGGTCAGCTTTCCCTGTACATTTTCAGTCGACTACCATTCACCATTCCTTTTAGTTTTGTTCCTCCCAAGTCCTTTAGCTACAAAGATCCTCCATCTGTGATAGTATTTACTTCCTATGGCCCTAGCCAATGCATTCTAAACTTACCAGGGTGTTGCAAAAATTTGTTTTCATAGAGAAGAACTAGGTCTCCCTCCTTAAATCTCTTATTTTTAATGTGTATGTCATGTTAGGATTTGTCCCTTGATTTTTGTACCTATTGGTGAAATCCTGCCAAAATCTTGTCTTCTTCCATTTCCATCAATTAACTTAGCCTCTCATGTACTATGTCTCTTTCTATCATGTTGTTAATTGCTACTACGTGCAGAATGGGTACCAAAAATTCTGATGGCACCACCACTTATTGTACATACACCAATCTAAATGGTGTTTGTCCTATCAACTTATTGCATGTGGTCTTGTATGCCCATAGTAATGCTGGTATTTTTAAGTCCTAATCATCCCTGTTAACATTGCAGATCTTAGTCAAATAATTTTCCAAAATCTTGTTGAAAGATTCTATTGTCCCATTTTCCTGAGGATGATATGGTGTACTCTTCTAGTGATAGACTTGAAACTCCTCAGTCATAGCCTTTATGGTGCTATTAACAAAATTAGTGCCTTGGTCACTCATCAAAATACTGGGACATCAAAATATGGTAATCATCTGCTCAAATAAGAAGTGTGTTGTTATCTTTGCACTGCAATCTTTGACTGGTGTTGCTTCTGTCCATCTAGTTCAGTATACGGTCGCATTAATGATATATCTATCTCTTGGCCTTCTTGTTGGTGGATTAATGGGTCTGATGAAATATATTTCCCTTTTGTCAAATATCTGCAAAGTTACTTGTGGTCTTAGGGGGATCTCATCCCTCTTGTTGGGTTTTCCAACCCTCTGACAGACATCATAGTTCTAGAAGTATTCCTTGGAATCTTTATGAAGTGTTGGCCACCATAATCCTATGTGCAATACCTTATACGTGGTAGATTTGTCTGCATAGTGTCCTCCAGCTATGCCTTCATGAGCCTCTACTAACACCCTGGGCCACTCATGTTCCAATACACACCTTCTCAAAATGTTTTATGCACCCATATTGTATAAATGACCTGCAATTAGTTGATATTTTGATGCTCCGACTACCATATTTTTTTTCTACGCAGTACTCAACTCATGTGGCACCACCCTTGTATTTAAGAATTCAATGACATCAATGAAGTATTAATCATATACATGTACTGAAAATAATTGAGCATCAGGGAAATTGTCTTCCAAGTTAGTTGGTTCTTCCCCATTGGTTACCCTTGAAAAGTGATCAGGTCTTGCATTCATCTTCCCTAGTTTGACTATTACTTCAAAATCAAATTCTTGGAATGATAATAGCCAACTACAGATCCTCTCCCCCAAAACTGGCTTGTTGACTAGATATTTGAGGGAAGAATGATATGTGAACATTTTAAAATGTTTACCAAATAAATAATGCATGAATTTATGAAGTGCATATACCATGGCTAGGCCTTCTCTTTCTGTGGTGTTGTAATTTTTCTAATATTCTAACAACTTCCTTCTTGCAAAATCTATAGGATGGTCTAAGTCCCCTGCTCCTGGTTGTGCCAGAATTTCTCCAAGTGCTATTGTTAATGCATCTACATGAACATGAAATGTATTTTCCCAATATGGAAACATTAATATATATGTTGTCACCATTTTTTCCTTTAGAGTATCCAATCCTTGTTGACAATCCTCATTCCAATGAAATCCAGTGTCCTTTTTTAACAACTTTTCCATTGGTGCAGTAATCTGTGCATACCCATTTATAAACTTCCTGTAGTAGCCTGTATGTCCCAGTGTGGCTCTTAATTGGCGCATTGACTTTGGTGGTGGTAAGTTCACAATGACTGCAATATTAGCAGGGTCAACCAGTAAACCCTGTTTACACACTATAGGTCCCAACAATATCCCAAAAGGCGTACCAAAAATGCATTTCTTGATGTTTAATGATATCTGACATGGTATTCATATTTCCAACATTAGTCTTAAAACTTCTACATGATCTTTAAAAACACTATACATAGTCCAATCATCCAGATATACTTCTAGAAATTAATGTATGAACTCCTTAAAATCAGCTATGACCACCCTTGAAAAGATAGTTGGTGCATTCTTCAATCCAAAGGGAATGACTATATATTGGTAGGATCCCCATTCTATAGAAAAAATAGTCTTATACCTATCCTCTAGAGCTATTTTGATCTGATGGTAACCTAAGAATCCATATGCGAATGAATATGCTTCCTGGCCTCCCACATTCTTCAAGACCTCATTTGTAACAGGGGTAGGGAAATGATCATGTAAGAAAGCATCATTGAGTTTTCTCAAATCTACACAAATCCTTATCCCCCCTTGTTTGTTTTCTTGGACTACAATGGGACTGATCCATTCAGATTCCTCTAATGGTTCTATGATGCCAACCTCTAGCATTTGGTCAATTTATTCTTTCACTTGTTGCGTATACACTGGATTCAGCCTGTAAGGTCTATGTCTGATAGGTATAGCCTCTGGTTTAAGGGGTATCTTTATCTCACCTAGCTCACCTTCTATTCCTTTCATCTCTGTAAAGGTTGCTGGAAACAAGTCACTGTGTTCGTGCAGTAACTCTATAGTCCTTTCTAATATCTTCTCATCCTAGTAGTCTCCAATGCTTGTCATTTTAGGATTGTCTTTCATCCCAATGTTGACTTTCTTGACTATGATTGGTGCAACAAATGTCTCTGAGTCCATATATGGACCTTCCACCTCTCTCTCTCCTTAAATATATTTGATCTAAATGTTGTGTGGATCATCTTCATTTGGTGCTTCATCTTCAACATGATAACATGAGAGTAACTCTTTGACTGTATGTCTATTCTGTTGTTGATATTATATTATATTTTTGACCTTTGTTTCATCAAAAAATATCACTCCCCTTATCATCTTCAGAGTTGAATCAATGTTGGGGTTCTCATACTTGAATGAGAAGGTTAATACAAAATTACTTTGTAATCTTGTCTGTTCTGTAGTGCCTCTACGCATCTTCTAGTCTATGTACCAGTTCCATGGGATCCCTTCCAATGTATGAATGAAGTGATGAGGTCATTCCTCTAGTGGTGCCATCCTCCATTGTGTTCTTCATTTCTATAGGTGCTCAACTAGTGTTCCTATGATCCAGGTGGATATCGATGGCCACCCACCTTTTCCAACTAGCTCAAAACAGTTTTCTGACAATTTTGGCAATTTACTATTTTTAGCAGTTTTAACTTCCGGGACCATTTTGAGGGCCTAAATGAAGGTTTTTTGGGATCGATCTTCTCAATGATAGGTGATACCTTTCTAAATGAAGGTTTTTCAGGATCAATCTTCCCAAAATGGATCTGCTTGACGATACCTTTCTAACGGGCTATCATACGCCTAAAATGGAGATCGTATGCAAAAGTTACGACCCCGAGAAGTTGATGTACTAACTTACCCAGATGGGGCCCACGTGACTTTTGGCGCTTCAACTCCTAGGGTTAGGTTTTTGAATATTTAGGGTTTTTGGCATTCCTTTTTATTGTAAAAAATGTCGTCAGAGCCTCATTGTAATCATCTTCTTGCGAATGAGCACAACCGTCACATCTCTTCTCAGAGATAAGCCGCCACCATTCCAGCAAGCTTGTTTCCACTGCATTTTACAGTTTCAGCTTATTTCCTTATTGAATAGAAAACTATTTTTATTGTATCTATGTTATTTTTTGTTAATCACATGTTAATAATCTGTAGTCATTTCATTCTGCTCATAAAATATGGATCAGTGGTATAAGAGTGGTATGCTCCTTGTCATCTTAATGCATGTCCCCAACAAGGTCGGAGTACAAAGATTTGGGTCTCGAGCTTGTTTCTCTTGAGGACAAAAGATATCGCACACCCAAGCGACCTCTCATGGTAGGAGAAAAGAAAGATGAAGGGACAGGAGATCCTTTCAAACTATTGATTGAGGAATCCCTCATGCAACAAAGGAACGAGATGATGGATAGTTTCACGCAAATCCTTCGGCGACTACCAACAGGCGATGCATCTTCTTCAAGAAGAGGCGCCACCCCCTTCAAGGTACAGATAAACTTCGATATTCCTAAATTTGAAGGTCAGATAGACGCAGATGTTGTAGACAAGTGGTTGAATCTATTAGAAGGGTATTTTTCTATCCATAACTTTTCGAATAGAGAAAAGATTACTTTTGCACTCCTCAAAGTCATCCCCCATGTCAAAGATTGGTGGGAAACTTTCTGTGAGCAAACGAAAATAGAGGAACCCTCATTATTTACAATCACGACCACTTGAGAATCCTTCAGGGATGTTATTAAGGAACAATACTACACTGTCGGAAGTTATGATGACTTGTATACCAAATGGACCACACTGCGGCAAGAAAGAGACCAAGCAATGCCAGATTTCACAAATATCTTTCATACCTTGCGCACCAAGATGGGTATCAAAGATTCGAAGCAACATTTGGTGCTCAAGTATCGCATCACTCTGCATAGATACATTCAGACCGAAATGGAATTTTTGGACATCTCATCCTTGGGCGCGGCCTACCGACATGTTGTCAAAATCGAGCAGAAGCTCAAACAAAAGACGCAACAATTTGGGCCTAGGAACCCCTAACAAAAAAATCCAAAAAAGGGTTGCCCCAACACAGAGAACAAAGGATAGAGAAAATATGGGCAGTATCAGGACAACCAGTCCAAGCCACAAGCAAATAAGGACACTGGAAAGAAAAAGAAAGATATCGAGAAGTGGTGTGACTTCCATAAGAGCCTTTGGCATAACATTGTTAACTGCTACTCAAAGCAGTCGTTGGTGGCTGAAGTGAAAGCCTTTGAATCATATGCGGGTTCAGACTCTGATCCAGAACTAGAAAGGGGAAGATGGATCATTGACGTGGAACATAGTGCCACCATTTCTACCACCAAGCTCCAGCCTGGTGAACCAAACGAGCCAGAAGAAGGAGAATGCCTCTTCCATTCATAGATGTGGGTAAAAGGCACCTCGTTGCAGTTCATCGTGGATAGAGGTAGCCAGAAGAACCTCATCTCAGCAGAGGTCATCAAGTAGTTGGCCCTGCTGACAACACGGCACCCACAATCCTACACCATTGGATGGCTCCGCTAAAGAAGTGATCTCCGCATCAGCCAATAGTGTCAACTGTCATACGACAGCAATCCCTTCAAAGATGAGGTATTGTGTGATGTTTCTCCTCTCGAAGTTTGTGATGTTTTTTTGGGCCAACCTTATTTATGTAAACGTCATGTTGTATATGATTCTAGGCCTCACAGTATTATTATTACTTTGAACGAAAAATTGTACAGGATACCCGAGGCAGTCCCACTTAGTGTTGTTTCCTTGATCTCTGCTAAGCAATGTAGGAAGGTCATCTCTCAGATGGTGAAGTTTGTCTTCTTTGTGATTCGCTCTCAGAATAAGTGAAAGATCACAGCCACATCCAGGGTCTCTGCGACCAACCTCTCCACACAACAGAAGCATGTAGATAAGGTCATGGAAGAATACTTAGATATCTTCTCCTCACCTATCGGGGTACCTCTACACTGCCAGGTCAAGAACCCCATCGATCTGACCCCTAGTGCATCGTTGCCCAATGGGCCAGTCTATCATTGCTCTCTGTTATAAAATGAGGAGATCAAGCAACAGATCCCAGAACTAATCCACATAGAGCACATCCATCCCAGCTCATCACCTTGCAGGAGCCCAATAGTGTTGGTACAAAAGAAAGATGGAACCTGACGACTCTATATTGATTACCGGTATCTGAATAAAATCACAGTCAGAAACCGGTACTCAATTCCCCGAATTGAAGACCTCCTTAATCAACTCACGGAGACCAAATAATTCAGTAATATTGATCTGAAGTCTGGCTACCACCAGGTCCTGATAGAACAGATAGATGTATGGAAAACTACCTTCAAGTCAAAGGAAGGCCTTTTTGAATGGTTGGTCATGCCCTTTGGTTTGAAAAATTCTCCAGCCACTTTCATGAGGATGATGGACAATATCATGCGACTATTCACCAATACTTTTGTAGTGGTGTATCTAGATGACATTCTCATTTACACCAAGACTTGGGCCAAACACTTGCAGCATATTCAGCAGGTTCTGCACACCCTGCAGCATCACAAGCTATATGCCAACTTGGAAAAATGCTCCTTCGGCATGGATAGGGTCCATTACCTGGGCTACATAATTGATCAGCATGGCGTACATGTGGATCCAGCCAAGATCCAAGTCATCTGTGACTAGCCAGCCCCAACCACACTCACTGAAGTTCAGAGCTTCTTGGACCTTGCCAATTTCTACCACAGGTTCATATTGGGATTCTCCCACATTACATGGACCCTTAGCCAAATAACCAGGGGTGGTGGTAAGGAAAAATTTGCATGGGGCCGGTCCCAACAACAAGCGTTCGATGATTTGAAGCAGCACTTGTGCTCATCCCCAGTACTTTCACTACCATACCTGTAGCAACCATTTGAGATCGAGACATATGCTTTAGACTATGTGGTGGGCATTGTTCTCACTCAGCACGGCCACCCTGTGGCCTATCATAGTGAGACACTATCATATGTTATCTGTAAGTACCCTACTTATGACAAAGAAATGTACTCCATTGTGCAAGCATGCCTCCAGTGGAGACATTACATTCTTGGGAAGGATACATTCATCCACATTGATCATAAGCCACTATAGTTCATGCAGACACATGGAAAATTGAAAAATGATCGCCATCAAAATTGGTCCACATACTTGTAGCAATTCCACCTCAACATCAAGTATAAAATAGGAAGCACCAATCACGTTGTTGATTGCCTCAGCAGACTGCCAGTCGCGGAACTTACCACGGTGCTAGAATCCTGTGGCCATGAGACCTCTAGATGGCCCCAACTCTATGAGATAGACCCAGACTTCGCCACCACCTACCAAATGTTGGGTGCATACGCAGTTGTCAATAATTTCCATCTTCAAGATGGGTTTTTGTGTCATCTGGTCCATATCTGTGTTCCATCAAGTGAGTGAGCGAAGCTGATCTAGGAATCCCACTATAGTCAGGTGGAATAACACTTCGACGTCGAAAAGATAGTGGCGATGCTACAAAAACATTTCTACTGGTCGAAACTTCGACAGGAGGTTAGTAAGTATATAAATTCATGCACTGCCTACACTATTTCCAAACCAAACACTAAGAAATAGGGCTTGTACACCCCTCTTCCTACTCCTGACAGGCCATGGGAATCCATCTCAATGGACTACATGTCGAGCCTCCCATCCACCAAGCGGGGAAATTACTATTTTTTTTTATGTTGATTGCTTCTCTAAGATGGTGATTTTGGTTGCCTGCAAGAAGAACATCACAGTAGAGGCCACTGCCAATCTCTTCTTTGAATGAGTATGGGTACATTTTGGAATCCCACAAACCATTGTCTCAGATCGAGATAGTCAATTTATCAGCACATTCTGGTCGAGCCTCTGGTCATTGCTGGACACCAAGCTCACCAAATCCATGGCCCTCCACCCCC
>JASDQU010735848.1:102570-114266 GCA_032191745.1 Picea mariana | reverse complement strand
CAACATGGATCTCCTTCGCCCTTATTTCCCACCATTATTGGACACCTCAGACGTAGTAGAGCAGCTAACACCAACAGTGCTCAATGACGACTGCATACAATAGGAATCCAACGATCATATTGTGTACACACATATCAAAAGCACTTTACAGCAAAGGATCCATCTTTATCGAGTCGTCAAAGCAGGGCAGCTCCTGCACCAAGGCAAGTGGCTCACCCGGGGCCAAATTCAACAAAAATTTCCTCATTTGATGGGGGAACTCAACGCAATGGAGACCATTTCTTCCTAAGGAGGGAGGATTTATCCAAGTGGATATTGGTGGCCATCCACCTTTTCCAACTGGCTCAAAACAGTTTTCTAACAATTTTGGGAATTTACTATTTTTAGCAATTTTAAATTATGGGGCCATTTTGAGGGCCTAAATGAAGGTTTTTCAGGATCGAGCTTATTAATGATATCCTATACCTTTCTAAATGTAGGTTTTTTGGGATATATCTTCTCAAAATTAATCTCCTCAATGATACCTTTCCAACGGGCTATCATACATCTAAAACGAAGATCGTATGAAAAAGTTACGACCCCAGGAAGTTGATGTACTAACTTACCCAAACAGGGCCGACATGACTTTTGGCGCTTCATCTCCTAGGGTTAGGTTTTTGGATGTCTATGGTTTTTGGCATTCCTTTTTAATGTAAAAAATACCTTCAGAGCCTCATTGTAATCATCTTCTTGTGAATGAGCACAGTCATCACATCTCTTCTCAGAGATAAGCCGCCACCATTCTAGCAAGCTTGTTTCCGCTGCATTTTACAGTTTCGGATTATTTCCTTATTGAATAAAAAACTAGTTTTACTATATTTCTGTTATTTTGTGTTAAGCACATGTTAATAATATGTATTCATTTCATTCTTCTCATAAAATCTGGATCATCCTCGCCCATCATACTTCTTCACTTTAGTTCTCCCCTATTATGCACCAAATATAATGCGAAGTAGTTGTTTACACTGATACCAGTCCTGAATTGTTTCTTTGTGTGCATCCCACCATATTCCAGGTGTTTCCTTGAGTGAAATATATAAGGCTAACAACCTCTTATTTTCCAACACTTCCTCCTCATATTTTGTCAATAATTCCTCTAATTCGTTCAACCCGTGAAAACTGGGAGGTTCTCTTATCTATGTACCAACCCACCTTATTGTGCAGTCTATTCTTGTGTGCCTAATTATGGATACTTCATGTAGTCGTTGTTGCCAATTCTCCAACCCCGTGTCTAAGTCTGAATCACACGATGTAATGATTCTCCAGCTAAGTACCCATCTGCATTTGGTTTGACATAATATTCTTCTCACGAAGTGGTTCTATATAATTGATTTATTTCTTTGAAATCCAAACAGGTCACCTCTACAAACCTTTCTCCTTCTGAAGGGTCCAATGGTACAATAACTCTATATTTTCTTGATTCAAAATTCATTTTACTTGTCTTCAGGTTGATCACAACATGGTTATCAAATTCCCAACCCAATTCAAGTAATTTTGGGTAAGTTGTTGTTCCATTTACTATCTCTATCAGTTCAAAGTATTCCACAGTGCACACTACATCCAAATTTGTTGTCACACCTTTAAGCATTCCAATAGGTAACATTCTGTCTTGATTCGCTAGTTTCAACTAGACGGGTGAATATCCTAATTTGGGTTCTCCCATACAATGCCATGTCTTCTTAGGAAAGACTTTTACTTCAGAGCCTAAATCCAATATTATATCTGCCATGTTGAAGTCCCCAATGTTGGCATTTAGCCTGAATTCTCTTCTTGTCCCTCTTATTGTATGGAGATGATTGATTGTTTTATGCTCTAACTTCCCTTCTACCTATGTGTTACATATTTCTAGCAGATTTTGTTAGACCTTAATAGATGATGGATCATTCAATAACTTAACATAGGATTGCAAAAAAGTCTTTATGGTACTTACTTGCTCTAAAGGTTGTCCTTTATTGGTATAATCTATAGAATATGGCATCTCATACATTGGTGGGTTCTGAGTTTGTTGCACAACTAATGTAGATGCAACGTTATGCTTGAGAAGATCTTGTCTAGCCTCCTTAAATGTTTCCTTTTATTTCCATGTGTCAAACTACTTATGTGGCTCAGTATTATTCTTGACCCATTAGTGTTGAGTTGGATCTTGTTTTGTTGCATCAACTCCTGTCTTGACTCGTCCTCAGGTGACTATATTGATTTTTTTACCATCATCCCTGCCTTCTACAGAAATCAACTGGACATTCTAGTTTTTCTGGTTCCTTTTCTCTTGAATCTTTCCCAAGAGTGTCGGGAAGTCTTCTGTGTCATGGTCTATTGCGCGATAGTACATACATGTCGCAGGTGAAAGTGGACAATCCCTTGCCTAATTTCATGGTTGTTTGAAGTTGTGGCACACTACTGGTACTCTACCTCATCCAAATTCTCCTTTGCCTCGTCCTCCGCCTCTATATCCACCTCGATCTCCTCACAATGTGTTGTATTGGGGTACCTAGTTATACTGCATGGGATTATATTGTGGTTACACATTGTTGTACTGCGACAGCGCGGGGTTGAATAGTGGCAGAATCTGGTTGAACTCAAGTGCGTATTTCCCTGTCATTATCTCTTCTTGCATCCTGTAAGTGTCTGAAGTTCTTTCTCTCATTAGTTCCAACATTCTACATTCCTTATCATCATGACCCATTGATTTGAAAAAATTGCAATATGAAATTTTTGGTACTATCTTATACTTTTGCATCATTGGACAATGATATGCATAATGCCCATGTGTCTTACAAATCTCGCACCATGGTCCTCCTGTTGGAAAGGGGTTTGGAACCCCTGCTTCCAAGTATTCCACAAAATTTGGACATTCGTTCTTATGATGTCCATTTGTCCTACATAGCGTACACCAAACAACTTCTCTTTTTTCTTTTCCCTTATTCTAGTTCAGTTGAAAGGTCATATTCTTTAGATCCTCCTTCATCAACTTTATTGTTGGATTTGTCTATTGATATTGGTTTTCCTCCAGTTGCAGGGTTGCTTCCAGAGCCTCTTCCAGAGTTTGGAACGTATGTTATCTCAAAGGATACTTCAAGTGTGGTAACAATGAGTTCACAAATAACTTCCTATGTCTCATATCAGTAATTGAATACTTCAACTTACCTTTTAGATGTTTGAAGCTCTGATCAATCTCCCAAATAGACTCAGTTGGTTTCTGCTTGATTTTAATCATTTCATTCATGTACTGGTCTTCTGAGCTTGGCTTCTGAAACTCGTTTACCAGTAGTTTTTTCACATCTGTGATAGTCTTTGGTACTCCTTGTGGATTGTTTACATCCAGGCTCATGTACCAATCTAGTGCGTGGTCTCTTAGTGTGATAGATAATTTTTCAATATTTGTATCCTCATTTGTGATCTGCTTTACTTCCCAGATACTCCCATAGATGAATAAATTATTTTCAAGGTCCTCTGATGCCTCTACCTGAAATTCTGGTAATCTGATCGAGGGATCTTGTCCTACCATTTTGAACTAGGTTGAACTACTTCCTATGTGCGTTGTAGATAATTGAATGTTACTTCATGAACTTGGTCTCACAGTTGATTGTCCTTTATTGGAACCCTATCCTATTTCTCCTCTTCCCCTAAAATTTGGTTGTCTAAATGTTGGTGTTCTTTCAGGTGTATTAGTCGCACACGGGGTTGTAGGTTCCACAATGATGGTGATCTGGACTATAGTTTTGCCTTTTGTTCCTGACCCTGTACCTCTTGTTTTCCTTTCGTATGTTGTGCACAGGATTTTATCAATCTTCTCCATAGCCCAGAGATCTTCTACCTCTTCTTCATTGCTCGCCAATCCCTCTTTGTCAACTATGGCCCTCTTCTTGTTATTCATATTATATTGGTAAGGTCTTCCACTACACATCTTTCCAGATTTTTCCATTATCTAATTTATTTGGTCCTCTTCCATCATGATTGGATCCATGGCCTCCTTATGCTTCCCTTCATCCATATCCTTGTCCTTATCTCAACCTTCTATCAGTGCTTCCACCCTTCCCACATGCGTGCAGGGAATTTTAGTTGTTTGATTCCATGGTCATTACACCTTTTTCATACAACAAAAACTTGATTGAAGTATACATTGATCTAATGTACCTACCTCTAGGTCCCTTAAGAAATTCCTGCTCTGCATCAGTGTAGGACTTTGTAGTATCTACTGCAAATTCAGCGATAAACCCTGCAACAATACTGTCTAACCAGAAATATATTGCGCGTGTGAATTTGTTATTAACTTGTTGTAACTGCACGATCTCCACATGATTCCACTTTAGCTATCTGATCCAGTTCGTAGGGTGGTTTTCCTTCAACATCAATAACCACTCCTACCACAGATGTAGGAAATCATAGAAAAATATATCATGCAAGTCGCTAAACACGTATTTGTCGATATATTTGTGTGGTGTCAACTTAGGGTTTATGTTTTCCTTCTACACAAACTTGAGTTCCTTTGTTCTCAACCATCTTTCAATCTATGCCTTCATTGGATTCCATGTCTTGAACATCCCTTTCTATGTTTTCATCCTACACTCTTTTCTTCCACAGATCATGTCCACTCAATCATGTGCAGTTCCAGCCGACAACAGAGCCATTTGTTGGTTTTCTTCAATTGACCCAAGTTCTGATCTCAAATAGGTTTCCAACAAAACCCTCAAAACTATCATCCCTCCTAGTAAACCAGAAGGAAACGCTACGCACAGAGTGCACAACGAAGTCTCACCCAAGATAGCTTAATGGGGGACTACAATACTTAGGAGTTTGCAATCTAGGAATGAGTGGGGATTGGGTTTAGATATGTATCCTCATACATCATCGTCATTCATCTACTTATATGATTCATTCATATTGAAACCTATACATCCATGTTGTTATAACTAGTTTTAACCATTTATTCTTGAGCTAATTATTAACATATTAGTAAACGAATTCATTAACAACACATAAAACATAGTATTTTATCATGGTTCACCCCCTCCTCTGACTACGTTCACAAAGATATGGCTTCTTTTCTTGTTTCTTCAATCTACTGCAAAATCTACACTGTGTCCATTACATCTTCAGGATTACAATAAAAAATGAGGGTAAGTACCCTCTGGGAGGCTGACTAGATCACACCAGGCTCCTCAGCCTGTGACCTAACCCTCAAAAACTAGTTTATTCGACTCTACCACAAGAACCATAACAAAACTCACTACAATCAATAGCTTCTAAATCCCCAACCTAGACTCCTGGGTCTTTATTTATACTACTCTACTAACTTATAGTCGTTACAATATTTGTCAAAAACCATAACCCTATCATATTTAGGCCTTTCTGCATGCGTGTCTTGTTTATTTTCCTTGTTTTTTTGCATGTCTCTTTCCTGCCTCCTAAGGCACGCAATCCAAAAATAGACCTTCTCTTCTGAAATTAGGTCTGCACCCAAAAAAGATATTTCTCCCAAAATAGGCCTACACCAACATCTTGTATTGAGTAAGATATGTTATGATTATTTCTTAAGTTATCTTAGAATGATTTACAGTTATTTATTTCAAACTGATGAAAGAAAACCGATCATGTTTAACATGTGATGTGTGGTAGTGTTTGAAGAAATTATTTTATAGCCTCTATTATATTCCATGCATACATTTTTTAAAAAACTTTCTCTCAAATGATATCTAATGTTCTGGCGAAGTGATGGTATTATTGCTCATCTAAATTTGACATAGTTTTTGTTTGCATATCGGGGCACGAAGTTTATCCCAAATCCCAGTCTTCTCCCATATAGATCATTTTTTCGTTATTATTACTTATCTTTCAATACGTTATGAAAAATAGGATAAAAGAACCCAAAATATATATATATATCACTGTTAAAGCCCATCAAAACTTACCGGATCATTGATCTAAAGAATTGTACAAGAGTCTAATTGGGCCTCATTGATGGGTACAATTCCTACTATTGAGTCAAGAGGAATTTCGACCCCTCAACATAATTGGTGTTAAAATGAGGGCCTAACGAATGCATGGCTAGCTAAAACATTTTTTTGAACATGAACTTATATCAAATAGCCTATAGATTCAAAACAGCCCACATGCATGGCTAGTCCTATCAAGGATAGCCCTAATATTGAAGGTACCCCAACCACAAGTGAGTCACCACAAGCGGGAGGCGGTTCACACCTTCACCGAGAAATACCCTACGCACTCCCCATGATGAAGTCAACACATTTAGAAGGATTACTAGGGTTTTCACTCGATATATTGGAGCATTACCATTAGCTCTGTTTCTTCCCCACAGAAATTAAATTGCTAGACCGGTAGTTGACACTCCATACCATACCTTTGTTCATACTTGAATATAGAGTAAATTTCTCTCTTATTAAAATTGACTAATCCCTCATTTTCATTCTTGAGACTCCTCTTGTAACCCCACCCACAAGTACTTACTCCGACATTGAGGATTCAGATTATGGAGGAGCAAGTTCCAATTCAAAAAAATCGGACATCAAGTCTAATGACATGGGAGACAACAATGAGGAAATCCCGGAAGTTAATGACCAACCAGTAAAAAAACATCCATGCCTAGCCAAGGATTACCTTTCCTTAATAGGTAGGTTACATCATTTTCCTAGGCACCTAGAAAAACTTCTTCCAAAATTTGACCCTGAAACCTCTGTCTTACCGGAAGATCATATCAAAAAATTCATACTAGAGATTGGGTTAATGAATGTCCAACGTGAAGACAGAGTATGCAGGTTGTTCCCCTACATGTTTGACAACTTAGATTCAACATGGTATTTCAATCTCCCCATTGGTTCTATTAACAGTTGGACGAAGTTCCGTAAATATTGCCTTGATAAATTTACCGAATAAATGGCTATCAGGGCCCTAATGGCCCAAATTTTTTCTGCCACCATGGGGCCCAAAGAGAAATTCAAGGGATTAAACCAACATTTCACAAATTTCCTCAACAAGTTTCAAAACAATGCCAAGCCCACTCAAGAAATACAAATTGAAGTGTATGCTAATGCATTACCAACATCTATTTCCATGTTCGTAAAGAGGGATGTTAAACCAACTCACGCTGAAGACTTTGCGGAGGCCAAAATTATTGAATTTCAAATGAAAGGTTGCAAATACAGCCAGATCTCTTTATCAAAGAAAGAAACATCACACACACCTAGACGAGGAATTTGTTTGACAAGACCTCCTAGTAAATAAGTTGAACAACAAGTTGAAAAGGACAATACAGACAAGGAGAGATTACAAAGGATGATTAATAAGTTGTCCAACAAAATTGTAGAAATGAAGAGAAATGCATGTGAAGGAACATCAAACCCCATGCCTTACAAACCCTTCTTTAGGAAAAATCCACCATTTAAGGCTTTATAACCTCCTCCTGCTAACTTGAACATTGATTTGGGAGAGGTGGCCTCAGATTCATACTGCATCTACCATCAAGAACATCATTTAGAAAAGGATTGTCCTCAATGGGTAAATGCCATGAATATGTTTGCAAATAAGTTCTTGGATGGTTGTGTTGTAACCAAACAACCTGATGATTATCCTCTGAGCACCACAAAGAATGAGGAAAGGGAACCTCCTGAAAAAACAACCATGGTTCTATGGGATTTCAGTCATGCCTCATCTCTTGACACGCTCACTATAGATGGGGAATTCCTAGAAGTATTGGTAGCCCAAACTAGAAGCAAGGCCCCTGCCATACAAAATCATTATGTCATTGTGAAAGCTCCTAAGAAATATATAAAACCATCTTCCTCGCTCAACAGACCCCACCACTCCACTTTGGACCAAAGTTCTTGGCTCGTGAAATAACAAAGATAGACTATAACGTGGTAGAAGACCTAAAGAATTTGAAGGCTAATATTTCGGTGATGGACTTGTGTAGGATTCCTCAAGAAAAGTATTTATTGTTACAATCCATGGATGAGGATATCACACTCATGTTAAACCCAAGCCCAAATCCCAGTGAAGGTAAAGGAACTTCGAGGAATATCTAGAAACCTAATGTGAATTCAATGGAAGTCGATAAGAAACCTCGGACATTTATCCCACCTTTCTTGTTAACATTTAAAATTTATAACAGTAACTTGCACAATTGTTTGGTTAGCTCAAGTGCTTCTTCAAATGTTATTCCTTTATCGATATGCAAGAAACTAAATGCTACCCCTACCAGGAGTGACACACATATTATTCAATTAGATAGAACTGAGGTTAAGGTGATTGGGGAATTAAAGGATGTTATGATTTGAATTTACTCAAACCCAAAATTTCATCAGGTCATAAATATCATAATCATAGATATTTCGAAGGCCTATGGGATGTCGTTGAGTAGGGATTGGTGTGCAAAATTGCATGGATATTTTAGTATGGATTGGTCCCACTTATGGCTACTATGGGAGCGGGCTATTTTGGGAAATGCACAACATTTTTGGAAGATAGTTGATAAAGGGACCACAAATGGAGTGTGCGCCAGAATTCAATAAAAAGAAGTGTCAAAAAGAGAAGAGTCAAAGCAAGAAATGGTTTGATCAAGGACTAGCTGCACGCAGAAGGTTGTAAAGTAGACAAACCTAATCCACTTAGGGTTAGGGTCTTGGGTCCTTATTGTAAGGATTTTTACCCATTTTGGTAGTATAAATAGGCATTGTAAGATCTGAGGAGATCATCTAGTATCTAGCAATTGAGAAGAGTTAGACCACTTTTTGCACAGTGAGAAAATATAGCTAGTTTTGGAGATGAGTCTGTTTTTGAATTTTAATTGAGGGTCAGGTCACAAGTTGTGAAGCTTGGTATGACACTGGTGATGCAGGAGCATCGTAAGCACGCACAAGTGGAGGATAGTTGGATATGCACCAATGCGCATTTTTGAGTACATTTGAAATTTAAAAGATGAAACATTTATGTAATGGCTGGGGGAAAGTAATTGTTCTTAAATGTTTTGGAGATTGTAACGCAAATCTTGAGCGGTTGCTCTCATCTGTCAATTGTATCCATTTAATGTAATCAATGTAAAGTAGTTGTAGGCTTTAATTCGATTAGATATATTGAGGATGTAGGAGGGAAAACTCAATAAATCTCCCTCGTATGGATGGTATTGTATTATTATTCTCATTCAAAGAATTACAGCTGTAGAGCAAGAGAATAGGAGAACCAAAAGATAGATGGTAGAATTGTATAAGCAGATAGTTGTTTCGATAGAGACAATGTACATAAGAACTTGAATTAATATATGAGGTCCTTGATTCAATTTCATGGTGTTGTGATGATTATTGTTTACATCTATTGAATGGTATGTTTACAGTTTGCTTATATGCTTTGTTATGCATTTTTTTCAATGCTTAGGTATATCCGTGACATCAAGTTGAATGTATGAAGTCTGTGAGAGAGAGTATGAGTTTCAATTGTTTTTCATCTTGAGAATTTCTGCAAGGAGTGCAGTGAAGGTCCGCAAGGAGTGCGTTGAAAAGATTCTGAGTTTTACCTCAGAAAAGCTCAGGAGAGATATTGTTGTTCTCATACCGGAAGAAGTGCAAGTATAGCACCGACCCATGCAAGGTGTGTGCAGGCCAGTTGAAGTCTCATATTTTTCCAACCAAGGAAGTGGTTGAAGAATTTATGTTTCTAGGAGTGCACAGGAGAGGGAGACATCAGATAGTCAATGATTATCATGAAATCCGCAAGGAGTGCGCACAATAATTCCCTTAGAATCTTTGAGTTTCCAGCAAGAACCAAGCTGAGGAGGGATAGAGGATTAGAATATTTCAAAGGAAAGGTGAAGGTCGAAGTCGCCTCGCAGAAGGAAATATCAGGAGGAAGGATGCCAAATTAGTTGGCAAGAGTTATCAAGAACGTGAATGAACGGTTGAAATTCTCGGTGGGAGAAACACCGATTTTCCGTGGACCGTTGGATCTAGTAAACCAGTGGAGAGGATAAGGTTGAGTGTCTTTCAACACTCACAAGCTTAGGAGGGATAGTAGCTGTCAGATCTGGATCGATGAGGGTCGTTGATCTGACGCTTTGGAATTTCAGAATTTCGGGAGTCAGGAGTGTGGAGAAAGCAGATTTCGGGAATCACGAGTCGCGAAATCTCGATAAGAGAAGGAATAATCTAGAATGTTGGATCACATGAACCCAGGACCATTGATCTGGCATAAGAGGTCATCGTGATTTTGGATTTGGGAGAACGGGAGAGAACCACTTCACAAATCACTGATATGTGAAATCTTGACGCGATCTGGACCGTCAGATTGTGGGAAGAATCTGGACCGTCAATCTGTGGAAAAGGAATATCGTGGTTTCAGCTATCAGGTGAAGGGGGATAAGTCACATCACAAATCCCTGATACGTAAAATCTTGATGCGATAGAAGGTTGGGCCCCGAGTCACAATCGAGGGTCACATCAGGAGAATTTAAGGGAGGAGTTAGAGACTCGTTAGCCCATTTCGGAGCTTCGAGATCTAAAGGAGTCAGGGAACTCAAAAATAGGAATCGTGAAGTCATGAAACCTGACACGCCCTTTTGGGGTTAAGTCTGTGGTCACGCCAGTGGTCATGAGGAGTGGAGGTTGACGCCTAGTGCATGATCGTGTGGGCGTGGCTTATAATAAGGACCTATGGTTATATGTTTTGGGAGATTCCAGCTGAGAATAAAGAAGTCATTTTAGCTCAAGGGAGTTGAATATCCATAGGTCTAGAGGTCAGAAGATCCCTACTGAGGTAGGGGTGCTGCATCAGCTGGTATCAAAGCTTAGCTAACAACTTTTGTTTTCTGTAGAGAGAAGACAGAGGACGGTTGTAATCGAATTCTACGTCAACAAATTGAAGCAATGTCGCCAAAAAGATGTCAAGAAAGACCGATGCCCGATCCAGCCATGGAAAGAGAAATGAGAGAACTTCGTGCTCGGTTGGATGCTATGGAGATGACACAGAAACGGACAGCTGATACTGGAGATGTCAGTGAATCTGAAAATGAGAATGAAGCAAGACCCAAAGAAGAAGAAGTTGTAGTTGAAGATGTTGTAGAGGAATGTCTATTCAGAGCTATTGTAAGATTAGGGGCTAGAGAAAAATTGGACATCCTAGTGTATGAAGGCAACTTAGATGTTGAGGAGCAACTAGATTGGTTTAGAGCTCTAGGAAAATATTTTGATTATGAGAACATCAAAGAAGATAAGAAAGTAAAACATGTTGTCACTACACTGAAAGGGCATGCAGCATTGTGGTGGGATGAACTGTAGGCGAACAGGCATTGCAAAGGAAAGCAAAGAATCAAAAGCTAGGATAGGATGTTTGCCAAGATGAAAGCCAAATTCATACCCATATATTACCAAATTAATATGTTCCAAAGAATGAAGAATTTAAGACAGAAAGGGATGATAATGAAGGAGTACATTGAAGATTTTTATAGATTAAACATTAGAGTTGGTCATCGTGAGAGTGATGATGAAAAGGTCACCATATATATGAATATTATGAGATATTACATTCAGGATGAGATGAGCATGGTGACAATTAGAAATGTGGAAGATGTTTATCAGGTTTCTCTGAAGGCTGAAGAGAAATTGGCCTGAAAGAAAGGTCAAGGGGGAAGAGGTAGAAGTCAAAGTAGAGGTAAA
>JASDQU010735848.1:89499-102309 GCA_032191745.1 Picea mariana | reverse complement strand
ATTGAGGCAGAAAATGTAGAAGGTGGAAGATACTTAATGATGAGCAAAATTCTCTTAAATCCAGAGAAGGATATGGAGAATCAAGTCTAGAGGAACAGTTTGTTTAGAACTTCTTGCAAGGCCAAGCATAGGGTATGTAAGGTGATAGTGGAAAATGGAAGCACAGATAATCTAGTATCCTCAGAAATGGTGGAGAAGTTGGAATTGGAGATAGTTGCACATCCAATCCCATACAAAGTCTCGTGGTTGCAAAAGGGACATCAGGTAATAGTCACTAAACAATATATAGTTGAATTTAAGATAGGGGGTTACAGAGATGAGATCGTATGTGATGGTATTCCCATGGATGTCTGTCATCTTTTGTTGGGGAGACTGTGGCAATATGACAGAAATGTTATTCATGATGGAAGAAAAAATACCTATTCCTTGCAGAAGAATGGTAGGACACATATGTTGCTGCCAATTGCAGACAAGAAGGAGAAAGCATAGACAATAAATACTATACTTCTCATGAGTGGGAAGGAACTTCTGGATGAAGCCAAGAAGGGTGAAGAAATTCATTTTGTTGTGGTAAGAAAACCTAGAGTCATCTTGACCAGTACTTCAATAGATGATCTACCTGAGGAAATGCAGGAACTGCTAGAGAATTCCGCTGATATAGTGGTGGATGATTTGCCTTGTTCCTTTCCTCCCATTAGAAGTATAATCCATCACATTGATATTATACCAAGGGAATTCTCCCAAACAAAGAAGCATATAGACTGACGCCACAAGAGAATGTAGAAGTCAAAAAGCAAGTCCAGGATTTGATGGACAAAGGGTTGATCAGAGAAATCTTGAGTCCATGCATTGTACCAACAGTGTTAAGTCTAAAGAAATATGGTGGATGGAGAATGTGTACAGACTCGAGGGTTATAAACAAAATCACCATTAGGTATATATTTCCTTTACCTAGGATGGATGACTTGATGGATTGCTTGAGTGGGGAAAAGTTTTTTTCAAAAATTGATTTGAAAAGTGGATATCATCATATTAGGATGAGGGAAGGTAATGAATGGAAGACAACATTCAAAACGAATGAAGGGATGTATGAATGGATTTTCATGCCATTTGGTTTGACGAATGCACCAAGTACTTTCATGAGATTGATGAACGAAGTCTTGAAAGATTGCAATGGAAAATTTGTAATCATGTATCTTGAAGATATATTGATCTTTAGTAAGACTGAGGATGAACATTTGAGACATTTATCTTTAGTGATGAGGAGGTTACAACAAGAGAAGTTGCTAATAAATCTGAAGAAGTCATCTTTCATGAAGACAAAACTCATTTATTTGGGATTTGTAATCTCTTCGAATGAGTTGAAGATGGATCCTGAGAAGGTAAAAGCGATCAAAGAATGGCCATCACCGAGGAATATCTTTGAAGTCAGAAGCTTCCATGGACTAGCCAGTTTTTACAGAAAGTCATCAAAAATTTTAGTGAAATTTATGCACCAATGATGGACACAATCAAGAAAAGACATAAATATTTTCATTGGACAGGGGAAGCAGAGAAAAGTTTTAAGTTGTTGAAAGAGAAGATAATTGAATAGCCAGTTCTGGTTTTTCCAGAATTCAGTCAAACATTTCAAGTGAGATGTGACGCAAGTGGATTTTTAGTTGGAGCATTCTTACGTCAAGACAATAGACCAATTTTATACTTCAGTGAGAATCTGAATGAGGTCAAAATGAAATATTTCACGTATGATAAAGAGTTTTATGCAATCATACAGGCACTAAAGAAATGGAGACATTACTTGGTTCCGAAAGAGTTTGTTTTTTATAGAAACAACCATGCTTTACAATTCATAACCAAACAGAAAAAATTGAACCAGAAACATGAAAAATGGGTTGAATTTATGCAGAAATTTAATTTTGTTATAAAGCACATTTTTGGAACTGCTAACAAGGTTGTTGACGCATTGAGCAGGAAATGTTTGATTCTACGGGAGTTTCAAGTGAAGACCTTAGGTTTTGATAACCTTAAGGACATGTACAGAGATGATTCAGATTTGAAGGACACTTATGAAGCATGTGAGAATCTTGTTATGAGAGATAGGAGCCAATGGATTAAATACTTGATTCAGGACAGACTGTTATTTAAAGGAAATCAGGTGTGTATCCCGAAGTGTTCTATGAGAGAAAACCTTTTAAAGGAAAAACATAGTGGGGGATTGTTCGGACACTTCGGCCATGATAATACATTCGCACAATTGAACAATTTGTATTATTGGCCAGGGATGAGGACGGATGTTAAGAAATTTGTCAAAAACTGTAGAATTTTCCAGCACATAAAGGGGAAAAGACAGAATAAAGGGTTGTATCAACCATTGCCAATACCAGAAAGGCCATGGGATGCAGTAAGCATGGATTTTGTGTTATTACTTTCAAGGACACAGAGAGGTTGTGATTCCATATTCTTGGTAGTCGACAAATTCTCAAAAATGGCACATTTCATTCCATGTCAGAAAACCATTGATGCAACACACATTGCAAACCTGTTTTTCAAAGAAGTTGTTTGACTTCATGGTTTACCCAAGAGTATTGTTTCAGACAGGGATACCAAATTTGTTGGTCATTTCTAGAGGACACTATGGAAGAAGTTGGGGACATAATTATCTTTTATCTCAACATATCACCCTCATACAGATGGACAGACTGAGGTAGTAAATCGAAGTTTAGGGGACTTATTGAGGAGTTTAGTAGATGAAAATCATAGTCAGTGGGATCAGATTCTGCCACAAGAAAAAATTTCATATAATGAATCACCTAACAGGAGCATAGGAAAAATCCCATTCCAGATAATATATGGAATGCATCCAAGAAAAGTATCTGAGTTGAGAGACTTAGAACAGAATGAGTTCAGAAGTGTTGGAGTAGAGGATTTTGCAGCAGAGATGAAAGAGCTCCACAATAAGATCAGAGAGAGATTGCAGAATTCCAACCAGGAATATAAGCACAGAACAGATCAACACAAAAGAGAGCTTCAGTTCGAAGTGGGAAACTTAGTCTTAACGCATCTAAGAAAATAAAGGTTCCCAAGGGGGACGTATAATAAGTTGAAAATGAAAAAGATAGGACCGTGCAAGATTTTGAGGCAAATGCTTATGAGATAGAATTTTCAGATGGTGTGGGAATATCACCCATATTCAACATAACAAAACTGTATCCTTACAGAACAGATGAAGCAGGTGGAGAGGAGAATCAAAAAGAAGTTTAGTGGGTTAAACAGATGCTTGTAGCTGAAAAGCCGCAAATGGAAAACGCCATTGATCATAGAGTTAGCAAGAAAACCTAAAGAAAGACATATCTTGAATATTTGATAAAGTGGAAAGTACACCCGATTGAGGATACCAATTGAGAAAGTGAATCAAATATCCAGAAACATGGACAGATGGTGTAGGAGTTCATGTATTTTTCAGGCAGAGGAGAATTATGCAGGAGCATCGCAAGCACACGCAAGTGGAGGACAGTTGGATATGCACCAGTGCGCATTTTTTAGGACATTTGAAATTTAAAATATGAAACATTTATGTAATGGCTGGGAGGGAGTAATCGTTCTTATATGTTTTGGAGATTGTAACATAGATCTTGAGCAGTTGCTCTGATCTGTTGATTGTAGCCATTTAATGTAATCAATGTAAAGTAGTTGTAGGATTTAATTCAATTACATAGCTTGAGGATGTAGGAGGGAAAACTTGAGAAATCCCCCTCGTATGGATGGTATTATATTATTATTCTCATTGTAAGGATTAGAGTTGTAGAGCAAGAGAATAGGAGAACCAAGAAAAAGATAGATGGTAGAAGTTATATAACCAGATAGTTGTTGCTATAGAGGCCATGTACAAAAGAACTTAAATTAATATATGAACAATTTGATTCAATTTCATGGTGTTGTGATGATTATTGTTTACATCTATTGAATGGTATGTTTGAGGTTTTCTTATATGCTCTGCTATGCATTTTTTTCAATTCTTAGTTATATCTATGACTTCATGTTGAATGTATGAAATCCGTGAGAGGGAGAGTATGAGTTTCAATTGTTTCTCATCCTGAGAATTTATGCAAGGAGTGCAGTGAAGGAACACAAGGAGTGCATTGACAAGATTATGAGTTTTACCTCAGAAAAGATCAAGAGAGATATTTTTGTTCTCATACCAGTAGAAGTGAAAGTATAGCACCGACCCGTGCAAGGTGTGCATAGGTCGGTTGAAGTCTCAGATTTTCCCAACCAAGGAAGTGGTTGAAGGATTTCTGTCACTAGGAGTTCGCATGAGAGGGAGACATTAGATAATCAGCGATTATCATGAAATCCGTAAGGAGTGCATGCAGGAATTCTCGTAGAATCTTTGAGTTTGTAGCAAGAACCAAGCTCAGGAGGGACAAAGGCTTCGAAGAGTTTGAAGGAAAGATGAAGGTCGAAGTCACCTCACAAAAAGAAAGCTCAAGAGGAAGGACACCAAATTAGTTGGCAAGAGTTATCAAGAACCTGAACGGACGGTTGAAATTCTCAGCGGGAGAATTACCAATTTTCAGTGGACCGTTGGATCTAGTAGACCAGCGGAGAGGATAAGGTTGAGTGTCTTTCAACACTCACAAGCTCTAGAGGGATAGTATCCATCAATTATGCATCAATGAGGGTCGTTGATCTCACACTTTGGAATTTTGGCATTTCAGGATTTAGGATTGTGGAGAAAGTTGTTTTTGGGAATCACGAGTCACCAAATCCCGATAAGAGAAGGAATAATCTAGAGCGTTGGATCAAGGAACCCAAGACTGTTGACCTGGCATAAGAAATCATCATGATTTGATATTTCAGTAGAAGGGGAGAGGTCCACTTCACAAATCCCCGATACATGAAATCCCGACGTGATTTGGACCGTAAGATCATCGGAAGAATCTGGACCATCGATATGCGGCAAAGGAATATTGTGGTTTCGCCTATCGGGAAAAGTGAGATAATTCGCATCACAAATCCCTGATACGCGAAATCCCAATGCAATAGAAGGTTGGGCCTCGAGTCACAGTCGAGGGTCACATCAGGAGAATTTAAGGGAGGAGTTAGAGACCCGTTAACCCATTTCGAGGTTTCGGGATCTAAAGGAGTCAGGGAACTCAACAACAAGAATCACGAAGTCACGAAACCTGATGCACCCTTTTGGGGTTAAGTATGTGGTCATGCCAGTGGTCACAAAGAGTGGAGGTTGACACCTAGTGCCTTATTGCATGGACGTGGCTTCTAAGAAGGACCTGTGGTTATATGTTTTGGGAGATTCCAACTGAGAATCAAGGAGCCATTTTGGCTCAAGGGAGTTGAAGATCCATAGGTCGGAAGGTCAGCAGATCCTTATTGAGGTAGGGGTGTTGCATCAAGTGGTATCAGAGCTTAGCTAACAAATTTTGTTTTCTGTAGAGGGAAGACAGAGGATAGTTGCAATCGAATTCTATGTGGATGGATTGAAGTAATTCCACCAACAAGACGTCAAGAAATATCGATGACCGATCCAGTCGTGGAAAGGGAAATGAGAGAAATTAGTGCTCGATTGGATGTTATGGAGATGGCAAAGAAATGGATAGTTGATACTGGAGATGTCAGTGAATCCGAAAATGAGAAAGAAGTAAGACCCGAAGAAGAAGAAGTTGCAATCGAAGATGTTGTAGAGGAACGTATATTCATAGTTGTTGCAAGAATAAGGGCCACAGCAAAAATGGACATCATGATATATGAAGGAAACTTAGATGTTGAGGAGCTGCTAGATTGGTTTAGAGCTATGGATAAATATTTCGATTATGAGGACATCGAAAAAGATAAGAAAGTAAAACATGTTGTCACTAGACTGAAAGGGCATGCAACACTGTGGTGGTATGAATTGCAGGTTGACAGGTGTTGCAAAGGCAAGCAAAGAATCAAAAGTTGGGATAGGATGGCCACCAAGATGAAAGTCAAATTCATACCTAGACATTACCAAATTAATATCTTCCTAAGAATCTAGAATTTAAGACAGAAAGGGATGACAATGAAGGAGTACATTGAAGAGTTTTACCGATTAAACATTAGAGCTAGTCATCATGAGACTGATGATGAAAAGGTCTCCAGATATATGAACAGTCTGAGATATGACATTTAGGATGAGATGAGCATGGTGATGATTAGAAATGTGGAAGATGATTATCAGGTTTCTCTGAAGGCTGAAGAGAAATTGGCCCGAAAGAAAGGTCAAGGGGGCAGAGATAGAAGTCAGAGTAGAGGCAAAGAAGTTGCCCAAGATAAAGTACAAAAGCCCAAGGATGAAGAACAGAAACCTCATAACCACCCATAAAGGGGAGGAAGTTCACAGGGAATACAATATGCTGATAGGAACACTTTTCTATGAGAAAGAGGAAGAGGCAGAGGAGGTGAAATAAAGTGTTTTGTTTGTGTAAATATCGGACACAAATATTTTGAATGTCCTGATAAAAAAATATATGGAGGAGGCGAAGCTCACATTTCAAAAGTGCAGAGGCGAAATGTTGAGGAAGAAGATGCAGAAGGTGGAAGATCCTTAATGATGAGGAAATTCTCTTGGAGCCAGAGAAGGAGATGGAGAATCCAGTGCAAAGGAACAATTTTTTTAGAACTACTTGCAAAGTCAAGGATAGGTTATGCAAGGTGATAGTGGACAGTGGAAGCACAGATAATCTAGTATCCACAGAAATGGTGGAGAAGTTGGAATTGGAGACAATTGCACTTCCAAGCCCATACAAAGTCTCGCGGTTGCAAAAGGGACATCAGGTAATAGTCACTAAACAATGTTTAGTTGAATTTAAGATAGGGGGTTACAAAGATGAGATATTATGTGATGTTATTCCCATGGATGTCTGTCATCTTTTGTTAGGGAGACCATGGAAATATGATAGAAATGTTATTCACGACAGAATAAAAAATACCTATACCTTGGAGACGAATGGTAGGACACATATGTTGTTGCCAATTGAAGACAAGAAGGCGAAAGAAGAGACAAGAAATATTATACTTATCATGAATGCGAAGGAACTTTTGGATGAATCCAAGAAGGGTGAAGAAATGCAGTTTGTTGTGGTAAGAAAACCTAGAGTCATCTTGACCAGTACTTCAATAGATTATCTACCTGAGGAAATTCAGGAACTGCTAGAGAATTTCGATGATATATTGGTGGACGATTTACTTTGTTCGTTGTTTCCCATTAGAAGTATAATCCATCACATTGATCTTATACTAGGGGTGATTCTGCCAAAATAAGCAGTGTACAAACTTACGCCGCAAGAGAATGAAGAAGTCAAAAAGAAAGTCCAGGATTTGATGGACAAAGGGTTGATCAGAGAAAGATTGAGTCCATGCGTTGTACCAACAATGTTAAGTCCAAAGAAATATGGTGGATGGATAATGTGTACATACTCAAGGGTTGTAAACAAAATCACCATCGGGTATAGAATTCCTTTACCCGGGATGGATGACTTGATGGATTGCTTGAGTGGGGAAAAGTTTTTTTCAAAAATTGATTTGAAAAGAGGATATCATTAGATTAGGATGAGGGAAGGTAATGAATGGAAGACATCATTCAAGATGAATGAAGGGCTATATGAATGGATTTTCATGCCATTTGGTTTGACGAATGCGCCAAGTACTTTCATGAGATTGATTAACGAAGTCTTGAAAGATTTCATTGGAAAATTTGTAATTGTGTATCTTGAAGATATATTGATCTTCAGTAAGACTGAGGAGGAACATTTGAGACATTTATCTTTAGTGATGAGAAGGTTACAACAAGAGAAGTTGCTCATAAATCTGAAGAAGTCATCTTTCATGAAGACAAAACGCATTTATTTGGGATTTGTAATCTCTTTGAATGAGTTGAAGATGGATCCTGAGAAGGTAAAAGAGATCAAAGAATGGCCATCACGAAGGAATATCTTTGAAGTCAGAAGCTTCCATGGACTAGCCAATTTTTACAGGAAGATCATCAAAAAATTTAGTGGAATTTCTACACCAATGATGGACACAGTGAAGAAAAGACATAAATCTTTTCATTGGACAAAGGAAGCGAATAAAAAATTTAAGTTGTTGAAAGAGAATATAACTGAACAGCCAGTTCTTGTTTCTCCAGACTTCAGTAAAACATTTGAAGTGAGATGTGACACAAGTGGATTTGTGGTTGGAGCAGTCTTAAGTCAAGACAATAGAACAATTGTATACTTCAGTGAGAAGATGAATGAGGCCAAAATGAAATATTCCACGTATGATAAAGAGTTTTATGCAATCATATGGGCACTGAAGAAATGTAGGCATTACTTGGTTCCGAAAGAGTTTGTTTTGTATTATGACAACCATGCTTTACAATTCATAACCAAACATGAAAAATTGAACCAGAAACATGCAAAATGGGTTGAATTTATGCAGAACTTTACTTTTGTTATAAAGCACATTTATGGAACTGCTAACAAGGTTGTTGACGCATTAAGCAGGAAATGTTTGATTCTGCAGGAGTTTTGAGTGAAGACCTTAGGTTTTGATAAACTTAAGGACATGTACAGATATGATTCAGATTTTAAGGACACTTATGAAGCATGTGAGAATCCTGTTCTAAGAGATAGGAGCCAATGGATTGAATACTTGATTCAAGGCGGACTGTTATTTAAAGGAAATCAGTTGTGTATCACGAAGAGTTCTATGAGAGAAAACCTTTTAAAGGAAAAACATAGTGGGGGATTGGTTGGACACTTCAGCAATGATAAGACATTCACGCAACTGAACAGTTTGTATTATTAGCCAGGGATGAGGATGGATGTCAAGAAATTTGTCAACAAATGTACAATTTTTCATCACACAAAGGGGAAAAGACAGAATACAGGGTTGTATCAACAATTGCTAATACTAGAGAGGTTGTGGGATGCAGTAAGCATGGATTTTGTGTTAGGACTTCCAAGGACATAGAGAGGTTGTGATTCCATATTCGTGGTGGTCGACAGATTCTCAAAAATGGCACATTTTATTCCATGTCAAAAAACCAGTGATGCAACACACATTGCAAATATGTTTTTTAAAGAAGTTGTTTGAATTCATGGTTTTCCCAAGAGTATTGTTTCAGACAGGGATACCAAATTCATTGGTCATTTCTAAAGTAAAGTATGGAAGAAGTTGGGGACAGAATTATCTTTTAGCTCAGCATATCACCCTCAAATGGATGGACAGACTGAGGTAGTAAATCGAAGTTTAGGGAACTTATTGAGGAGTTTAGTAGCTGAACATCATAGTCATTGAGATCAGATTCTGCCACAAGCAGAATTTTCATATAATGACTCACCTAACAGGAGAACAAGACAAAGCCCATTCCAGATAATATACGGAATGCATCCAAGAGGAGTATCTGAGTTGAGAGACTTAGAACAGAATAAGTTCAGAAGTGATGAAGCAGAGGATTTTGCAGCAGAGATGCAAGAGCTCCACAGTAAGATCAGAGAGCGATTGCAGAATTCCAACCAAGAATATAAGCACAGAACATATCAACATAGAAGAGAGCTTCAGTTCAAAGTGGGATACTTACTCTTAGTGCATCTAAGAAAAGAAAGGTTCCCAAGGGGGATGTATAATAAGTTGAAAATGAAAAATATAGGGTCGTGTAAGATTTTGAGGAAATTTTAGGCAAATGCTTATGAGATAGAATTGCTAGATGGTGTGGGAATATCACCCATATTCAACGTAGTAGATCTGTATCCTTACAGAAAATATGAAGCAGGCAGAGAAGAGAATCAAAAATAAGTTCAATGGGTCAAACAGATGCGTGTAGATGAAAAGTCACAAATGGAAAAGGTCATTGATTAGAGAGTTAGTAAGAAAACCCAGAGAAAGACATATCTTGAGTATTTGGTAAAGTGGAAAGGACACCCAATTGAGGATTCCAAATGGGAAATTGAATCAAATATCCAAAAACATGGGCAGACGGTGCATGAGCTCATGAACAGGAGTTCATGTATTTTTCAGCCAAAGGAGTATGATGCAGGAGCATCGCAAGCACGTGCAAGTGAAGGATATTTGGATATGCACCAGCACACATTTTTTAGAAAATTTGAACTTTAATAAATGAAACATTTATGTAATGGTTGGGGGGAAGTAATTGTTCTTAAATGTTTTGGAGATTGTAATGCAGATCTTCAGCGGCTGCTCTCATCTATCGATTGTATCCATTTAATGTAATCAATGTAAAGTAGTTGTAGGATTTAATTCTATTAGATAGCTTGAGGATGTAGGAGGGAAAACTTGAGAAATATCCCTTGTATGGATGGTATTTTATTATTATTCTCATTATAAGAATTAGAGTTGTAGAGCAAGAGAATAGGAGAAAAGAGAAGAAGATAGATGGTAGAAGTTGTATAAGCAAATAGGTGTTTCTATAGAGACCATGTATAGAATCACTTGAATTAATATATGAAGGATTTGATTCAGTTTCATGGTGTTGTGATGATTAGTGTTGACATCTACTGAATGGTGTGTTTACAGTTTGCTTATATGCTCTGTTATGCATTTGTTTCAATGCATCAGGTGGTATCAGAGATTAGCTACCAACTTTTGTTTTCTGTAGAGGGAAGACAGAGGACAGTTGTAATCGAATTCTATGTGAACAGATTGAAGCAATGCCACCAACAAGACATATGGATATAGGAGGTAAAACTCGAGAAACCTCCCTCGTATGGGTGGTATTGTGTTATTATTCTCATTGTAAGAATTAGAGTTGTAGAGCAAGAGAATAGGAGAACAGAGCAGAAGATAGATGGTAGAAGTTTTATAAGAAAATAGTTGTTGCTATAGAGACCATGTACATAAGCACTTGAATTAATATATGAAGGATTTGATTCAATTTCATGGTGTTGTGATGATTACTGTTTACATCTATTGAATGGTATGTTTACAGTTTTCTTATATGCTATGTTATGCATTTGTTTCAATGCTTAGGTATATCAATGACGTCAAGTTGAATGTATGAAGTCCATGAGAGGGAGTGTATGAGTTTCAATTGTTTCTCGTCCTGAAAATTTCTGCAAGGAGTTCAGTGAAGGTTCGCAAGGAGTGTGTTGACAAGATTATGAGTTTTACCTCAAAAAATCTCATGAGAGATACCGTTGTTCTCATACTGGCAGAAGTGCAAGTATAGCATTGACCCATGCAAGGTGTGTGAAGCCCGATTAAAGTCTCATATTTTCCCAACCAAGGAAGTGGTTGAAGGATTTATGTTGTTAGGAGTGCACAAGAGAGGGAGACATTAGATAATCACCGATTATCATGAAATCCGCAAAGAGTGCACGCAAGAATTCCCTTAGAATCTTTGAGTTTGCAGCAAGAACCAAGCTCAGGAGGTTCAGAGACTTTGAATATTTCGAAGGAAAGATGAAGTTTGAAGTCACCTCGCAGAAGGAAATCTCAAGAGGAAGGACACCAAATTAGTTGGCAAGAGTTATCAAAAACCTGAACAGACGGTTGAAATTCTCGGTGGGAAAAAAATTGATTTTCCATGGACTGTTGGATCTAGTAGACCAGTGGACAGGATAAGGTTGAGTGTATTTCAACACTCACAAGCTCAAGAGGGATAGTAGCCATCATATCTGGATCAACGAGGGTCATTGATCTGACACTTTGGAATTTCATCATTACGGGAGTTAGGAGTGTGGAGCAAGTTGTTTTTGGGAATCCCGAGTCGCGCAATCTCGATAAGAGAAGGAATAATCTAGAGCGTTGGATCATGGTAACCTAGGACCGTTGATCTGGCATAAGAGGTCATCGTGATTTCGGATTTTGGGAGAAGGGGAGAGGACCTGATGCGATCTGGATCGTCAGATCATGGGAAGAATCTGGACCGTCGATCTGTGGAAAAGGAATATTGTGGTTTCAACTATCTGGAGAAGGGAGATAAGTCGCATCACAAATCCACGATACATAAAATCCTGATGCGATAGAAGTTTGGGCCCCAGGTCACAACCGAGGGTCACATCAGAAGAATTTAAGGGATGAGTTAGAGATTTGTTAGCCCATTTTGGGGTTTCAGGATCTGAAGGAGTTAGGGAAATCAACAATGGGAATCGTGAAGTCACAAAACCTGACACGCACTTTTGGGGTTAAGTCTGTGGTCACGCCAGTGGTCACGAGGAGTGGAGGTTGACGCCTAGCGCCTGATCATGTGGGCATGGCTTCTAAGAAGGACCTGTGGTTATATTTTTTGGGAGATTCCAGCTGAGAATTAAGGAGCCATTTTGGCTCAAGGGAGTTGAATATCCATAGGTCGAGAGGTCAAAAGATACCTACTGAGGTAGGGGTGTTGGATCAACTGGTATCAGAGCTTAGCTAAAAACTTTTGTTTTCTATAGAGGGAAGATGAAGGACAGTTGTAATTGAATTCTGCATGGACAGATTGAAGCAATTCCGCCAAGAAGACGTCAAGAAAGACCGATTCCTGATCCAGTCGTGGAAAGGGAAATGAGATAACTTTGTTCTCGATTGGATGCTATGGAGATGACACAGAAACCGACAGTTGATACTGGAGATGTCAACGAATCCGAAAATGAAAATGAAGCAAGACCTGAAGAAGAAGAAGTTGTAGTCGAAGATGCTACAGAGGAACATCTATTCAGAGCTATTGCAAGAATAGGGGCCAAAGCAAAATTGGACATCCCGATGTATGAAGGCAACTTAGATGTTGAGGAGCTGCTAGATTGGTTTAGAGATCTGGACAAATATTTTGATTATGAGGACATCGAAGAAGAT
>JASDQU010735848.1:68906-85067 GCA_032191745.1 Picea mariana | reverse complement strand
AAGAGTTATCAAGAACTTGAACAGACAGTTGAAATTCTTGGCAGGAGAAACACTAATTTTTCATGGACTGTTGGATCTAGTAGACCAACGGAGAGGATAAGGTTGATTATATTCAACACTGACAAGCTCAAGAGGGATAGTAGCTATCAGATCTGGATCAATGAGGGTCGTTGATCAGATGCTTTGGAATTTTGGCATTTCGAGAGTCATGAGTGTGGAGCAAGTTGTTTTCAAGAATCGTGAGTCACGAAATCCCAATAAGAGAAGAAAGAATCTAGAGCGTTGGATCACGGGAACCCAAGACCGTTGATCTGGAATAAGCGGTTATCATGATTTCAAATTTCGGGAGTAGGGGAGAGGACCACTTCACAAATCCCTGATACGTGAAATCCCGACGCAATCTGGACCGTCAGATCGTGGGAAGAATCTGGACCATCAATCTGCGGAAAAGGCATATCACGGTTTTGGCTATCAGACGAAGGGAGATAAGTTGCATCACAAATATATGATACAAGAAATCTCGATGTGAAAGAAGATTGGGACCTGGGTCACAACCGAAGGTCACATCAGGAGAATTTAAGGGAGGAGTTAGAGACCTATTAGCCCATTTCGGGATTTCAGGATCTAAAGGAGTCAGGGAACTCGACAACAGGAATCGTGAAGTCATGAAAACTGACACGCCCTTTTAGGGTTAATTCTGTGGTCACGCCAGTGGTCACGAGGAGTGGAGGTTGACGCCTAGTGCCTGATCGCGTGAGCGTGGATTCTAAGAAGGACTTGTGGTTATATTTTTGGGGAGATTCCAACTGAGAATCAAGGATCCATTTCGGCTCAAGGGAGTTGAAGATCCATAGGCCGGGAGGTCAGCAGATCCCTGCTGAGGTAGGGGTGTTGCATCAACTGGTCAGCCTCACCATTACCATACTTGTGATGTAATGTTCACAACACAGAACTTTGATGAAGAATAATAAGAAGCAAAATATATTTGTGGGCGTAGCCCAGGGGGGGTGAACCATGGTAAAACATGGTTTTTCTATGTGTGTTTCTCTTATGTGTTTCTTTTATATGGTTTATGATGAATGGGTAAGTAAATGGCTGAATATGCTAGATTTAATTTACAGTCTGCACAAGATTAGTTATGCGGAATGAATGTTAAAGGTTAATTGAATGATAGATCTGAATTATGGTATGATAGAATGATGAATGTTGAAGTATAAGTAGATAGGTATGCCTAACATCCCATGAGCATCATCCCTTCCACGATTGTAGACATTTGAGTCATGCAATCACCCATAAGTCATCTCGGGTGAGACTACATTGTGCAATGCATGTGTAGTGTTTCCTTTTGGTTTACCAGAGGGGTTGATAGTTTTTATGGTTTTGTTGCAGAACTAGGGTAGAACCCAGGTCAGCCCATACATCCAACAAATGGTTTTGTTCCTGGTTGGAACTCAGAAGATCGAATTGATGAAGAGAATGTAGTTGTAGAAGGAAATGTTTAGGCCATGGAATCCAACAAAGAAAGAGATTGAAAGATGCTTAGATACAAAGAAACTCAAGTTTTTGTAGAAAGACAATAGAAGCTCCAGGTATACACCATGTCAGTATCTGAAGAGGTAAGTGTTTACTGATTTGCATGAGTCATATTTCTATTATTTTCCAGACTTATTAGAAGAGTTGATATTGAGGTTGAAGGATACTCATCCAACTAATCAGGTAAGTCCAGTAGAGTGGACTACTGAAAATATTGCGTGGTTGGAAAGAGTCAATAATAAATTCATGGGCACAGTGTATTTCTAGTTAGACAGTATTGTTGCAATGTTTATTACTGAGCTTGCAGTCAATATTGTGAAGTCTTGCACTGTTGCAGAGTAGGAGTTTCTGAAGGGACCAAGAGGAAGGTACATTCGATCACTTTACACGTTGATCAAGATATTATTGCATGATAAAGGAGTGATGAAAACAAAGTCAGACATCTAAATCAGTCTGTGCGCATGGGGGATTTGGGGGAAGCACTAAGGAAGATCCGAGATATAGAGAGGGCTCTGGACAAAGGCCAAAATAAGGAAGTAATGGACCCCATTAATATGGATGAGGAATAAACCAATGAGATAATGGAAAGAGCAGGACTGACATGCAACAGAAGACCCTACCTATATAAGATCAATAGGAAAATGAGGGTAGTAGTCGAGCGAGAGGGAATCTTGGACAATGATGAGGAAGAGGTATAGGATCTCTGTGTGATGGGAAATATTGAGGAAATATTGCACGCCACATATGAGAGGAAAACCATAGGTTAAGGTTCCAACGCAAAAGAAGGCTCTACATTCCAGTTATGAATTAGTGTGGAACCCACAACCCCATGTGTGACTAAGACATATGAAGAAGAAGAAACATTTAGGAAACAAGTGATTAGTGGTAGAAGGATTTTAGTAGGACATGGGTCCATTGGAAATTCAAGCAAAATTATAAGTTCATCTAGTAGCATTCAAGTATCTACACCACGTGGAGGTGGTAGTATAGAAAACTTTACAATGGCAAGTGCGGAGCCAACTATTCAGTTACTAGAGTTTTGTGGAGAAGGGTCAGATGACCCAAAGAAGCACTTGTTTATTTGTGAGAAGATTTGGGAAGCCAAGCATATTACAGATGAAGATACAAAATTGCCACAGCTAGTGATCACATTTACAGACCGCGCACTAGACTGGTATATGGGCCTTGCAGTAAACAGTCCACAAGGATCAGTTCATGAATGATTTGATAGAGATCAAACAGAATCTAGGTGAGTCAGTTTGGTAGGTTGATCAGAAGTTCAAAAGACTAAAAGGTAATTCGAAGTATCCTATCACAGATATGCATCATAGACACTTATATGTTAATTCTTTATTGACACATTTGAAGTATCCAATAAGGCAGCAAAAGTTTCAAAATCAAGTTGAGGCCTTGAAAGCATCCTTGTAGTTAGGGGAAAACTAGTATAACCATACAAACCCAGTTGTGGAAGAGATGAGATCATATATGAAGAACCTTAAATTTTAGTTGAACTAGAATAAGGGAAAGGAAAAGAGGGACGATGCCTGGTGCACATTCTGCAGAACATAATTTCGTCATAAGAATGAGTGTCCAACCTTTGCTTAGTACTTGGGAACAAGAATATTGAATCCTTTACCCATNCCTTATCATTGTCCCATGATGAAAAAGTATCAAACGGTGCCCAAGACTACATTTTGTAATTTTTTCAAGTGAGTTGGACATGAAGAAAGGATTGTAGAACCTTGGAAATAATGAAGGAAAGGACATCAGATACTTATAGGGTGCACATTGAACTGATGACATGAAAACCTATGCAACAACCACAATATAATAACGCGTAGCAGTTTGTAATGCAGCCGCAGTATAATAACGCACAATAGTTTGGAGCACCACTAAATTATAACAATGCACAGCAGTGTGCAATGCCACTACATTATAATAATACGCAACCGCAGTACAACCAGGCACCACGGTATAATACACCGCGCAGAGAAAATCAAGGTAATAGAGGAGGATTCACAGGAGGAGTCCATGGAGGAAGAGGATTTGGAGGAGGTAGAGGACAAGTAGTTTGTCACAACTATTAGAAGCCTCGAAACTATGCAAGATATTGTCCACAACCACCTGCAACATGTATGTATTTTCACGCAACAGACCATGAGACAAAATATTGTCCAACACTTATGATAAAGATCCAAGACAAGAGGAAGCAGAATAATCATAATTTCCAATGGATAGTTGTGGAAAAGAGAGAAGAGGATGGGAAGAAGACCAATATAGTTACTAGAAGTGGATCCAAGACTAGAGTAGATGCCACAAAGAAGGATCAGGACCAGTACCAGTGGGTCAGAAATAATACAACACCCCAACAGAATTTCGTTGTGTGCAAAGAGAAGGAGACATTTAAGGAAGTTAGACAAGATATTTTGAAGGAGAATATTGCATATACTTCAAGTAAAAATCTAGGAGATGATGTATCAGTGTATGAAATTCCTCATTTATTTGATCAATCCAGTAGATAACATCCATCATAACAAGTAAGTAATCTGAGAAAAATTTTGGGGTCTTGTGTGAAGTTGTTGAATGATAAAAACTCTTTACAAGTATTACATAGTCTATTAGAGAAGTGCAATTCTGGAGAAGAAATGAAACTAGAACATAATAGATTCAATCGGGTTCGTAAGAAGAGAAGAACAAGTAGAGAATTCGGGTTGAATGAAAACATTGGATATTTCAATATGGTTGATATTATACTAGATTTAGGTTCTAAAGTGAATTTTCTGCCTAAGCAGACATGGGAAGCTATCGGGAAACCAACATTAGGATTTTCACTTATTCAATTGAAGCTATCAAATCAACATAGAGCGGTACCAATTGGTAGATTGTAGGGCATACCAGTAGATCTAGATGGAGTGCACACAATTGAATACTTTGAGGTGATTGACATAGTAGATAACACTTCACCATATCCAACATTGTTGGGACTGGATTGGGATTTTGACAGCCAAGTTATTATTAGCTTGAAGACTAGAAAAATGATCTTTGAATTAGGAGAATACAAATTTATTGCGCCATTGTATCCTTCAAAAGGAGGAAGGTATGTGGAACCTGCAACAAAAAATTTTATTACAGAAGACATAAATTAGTTGTATAGAACTACCGCGCGAGAAGAAGATTATGTGAACCAAACAAAAGATGGCATATTCAGTTGGAGGAGTATTAATTCTTATGATTCGGACTCTAAAACAAGAATAGATAATTGGTAGCAGTGATTACATGAGTTATCCACCAGAAGATGTGCAAGTATGACCCGCGCACTAAGATGGGTTGGAACAAAGGTAAGGGAACCACCCACTTTTTATGGTCAAAATGATTTAGAGGAATTTTTAACAAAACTTGAGTTGGAAGTTTTTGAAATTCAGAGGTTACCATTTTTGGATCTTTCTTTGAAATCTACACTTGCACGGTGGTGGGGTACCCATAAGGAGAAAATTCAAAATTGGTATCAATGCAAGAGGTTATTGTGCATCAGATTTGGCACAGAACAGGAGGACAAATATGTGGATAAGTACTATGGAATGGGACAACCCATGGAACATGTAGAAATATGTATGACTCAATGGATATTTGTACCACCAGAAGAGTGGCCACATAACTTTATTTACACATTGGAAGGAATCCCAAGGAATTGGTACACATAATCGGAACAATGCAGAGAAACTGCAAGTTGGGAAGAGATGCAGCAGAATTTTGTGATTACATTTACATTTGAGCATGAGAATGCAAAAATAGATATAGCACTGAAGTTGGTAAGAAATAGTATTTTTTAATAACCAGAAGTGAAGATTGTGACAACTTATCAGAACCAGAAGAGACAGATAGTCAAGCAGTTGCTACGTTGTTATCATGTCACAGAAGAAGAATATCCAACAGAAGAAAACTCGTGCAACATCAAGATCATAGAAGTTGAAGAGAAAGAGAAGTTGAAGGTCCAAATCTAGATTCGGAATATTATGTTGCATCATTGAAGATCAAGAGGGTAAATATTGGAACATCAAAGAACCTAAAGATTGCAAGTATTGGAGACTATTGGGATAATTGGACAATATAAATAATAAAAGAATTGTTGCACAAGTATAGTGACCTATTTCCAACGATGTTCTCAGAGATGAAAGGAGTAGCGGGAGAACTTGGAGAGATGAATATAACTTTGAAACCATATGCTACACCAATAAGATAGCTACCTTATAGGTTGAATCCAATGTATAAGAAAAAGGTGAAGGCAGAAATTGATAAGATGTTAGAGGTTGGTGTCATAGAACCTGTGGAAGAATCTAAAGGATTATCCCAATGGTAGTGCAGGAGAAGAAACAAGGGGGTATAAGGATCTGTGTAGATTTAACAAAGTTGAATGATGCTTATCTGCATGATCCTTTTCCTACCCCATTTACAGATGAAGTTTTGGAGAATGTAGGAGGTCAAGAAGCATATTCATTCACTGATGGATTTTCAGGATATCACCAAATCAGGATAGCAACAAAAGATATACATAAGACTACATTCGCAACAGAATGGGGATCATAACGATATACAGTGATTTTATTTGGATTGAAGAACGCACCTGCAATTTTTTCAAGGGGTTTAGTAGCTGTCTTTAAGGACTTTATTCATAAGTTTTTGGAAGTTTATTTGAATGATTGGAAAATGTTTAGCTTATTGAAGGATCATTTTGAAGTGTTAATATTGATGTTAGATAGGTGTAGACAGTGTCAAATTTCATTGAATATTAAGAAATGCATTTCATCACACCTTTTGGTATTTTGTCATAGTTAATTTACGACCACCTAAGTTAGCGCGCTAGTTAAAAAGTACACTTGGTCATACAAGATACTACAGGAAGTTTATAAGGGGATATGAACAGATCACTGCGCTTATGGAGAAATTAATGAAGAAAGACATCAAGTATCAGTGGAATGATGAGTGCCAGTAGATTTTGGATATCTTGAAGGGGAAGATGGTGAAAGCATCGATTTTAGTGTTTCTAGACTGGTCAAAGGAATTTCATGTGCATGTAGATGCACCTGCAATAGTGCTTGGAGCAGTACTAACACAACTAAGAGAAGGTGATATAGATCACCCTATAGCATTTGCAAGCAAGAAACTGTCAAATTCATAACAGAACTACAATACAACATAAAGAGAAGGATTGGCTATGGTATATGCATTGCAGAAGTTCAGAAATTGCTTGTTAGGAAAACACTTTAAGATGTTTATAGATCACTCTGCTCTTAGATATTTGGTCAATAAGACATTTTTGGGGGGAAGAATATGCAGATGGTTACTTCTATTTCAGGATTTCGACTTTGAATTTGCGGTGAAGTCTGCAAGATTGAATGGAAGACCATATCATTTGTCAAGGATAACTAATGGAGTGGAACCAAGAAACTTGGAGGATAATTTCTCAGATGCACAACTATTTTTATTACAAATTGTTGATGAATATTTTGCTGACATTATTGAATTTTTGAGTACACGATTTGTACCAAAAGGAATTTAATATTGCACAGAAGAAAAATTTGGTGGTCAGAGCTACAGACGACCAACTGATTTCAGGTCACTTGTACAAACTTGGTGCATACAACATTTTGAGGAGATGTGTTATGGAGCATGAAAGGAATATAATTTTAGCAGAAGCACATTAAGGAATAGACGAAAGACATTATGAATAGAAAGCTATTGCACAAAAGATATTGCGCACAGGCTTATGGTGGCCAAAAGTTCACAAGGATGCAAAGGAGTATTGTCAGAATTGTGATGTTTTTCAAAGGGTTGGAAATCCATCCAAGAGGGATGATATGTCATTAAGACCTCAAGTAAATTTGAAAGTGTTTGACAAGTGGGAAATAGATTTTGTAGGACCAATCAATTCACCACCCAGAAGATCAGGAAATATTTGACCAGATGGGATGAAACAACACTAGTAAAGGATTGTAGCACAGAGACTGTAACACACTTCTTATTTGAGCAAGTGGTCACAAGGTTTGGATGACCTAGAGTTCTAATGAGTGATTGGGGTACCCATTTTATCAATAGTACTATCCAATCTATGACTGAATAATTCAAGATACATCATCAAAATATCACTCCTTACCATCCCCAAGTTAATGGAACAGTGGAAACATTTAACAAGATATTGGAGAATGCCTTAACCAATATTCGTAATGTGAACAGGGATGACTGGGACTTGAAGATACAGACAGTGTTATGGGCCTATAGAACTACATGTAAGAATATTATAGGGCAGACACCTTTTATATTGGTGTATGGACAAGAAGAAGTAGCACCTTTGGAGTATTTGATACCCAGTCTATGCATTGCAACAATTGAAAACATGACAAAAAGAGGCGTAGCTCAAGAAATATTGGCACAACTCATGGAATTAGAAGATGACATAATTGTAGTTGGTTTCCATCAAGAGGTACAAAAAGAAAAGGACAAGGCTTGCCATGACAGACACATCAAGAAAAAGAAATTTAAGGAAGGATATCTGGTTCTCCTTTATGGCATTGAATACTTACAACACCCAGGAAATTTCAAGATGCATTAGCAAGGACCATATGAGATAAAGTTTGTCACAGATGGAGGTGTTGTGCAACTACAAGATTTAGCAGGAAAGGATATGCAAGGTTTGGTGAATGGTAGTTGACTGAAATTGTATAGGGATAGTTGACCTACTAACCCTCATTATATGTCGTGCACAAAAGTAGAATTGTACATAATGTATATAGTAGGAGTTAAAAAATAAAAAAGATAGTAGAAAAAGAAAAAGAAGGAAGAAAAAACTAGATAAAGAAGAAAAGAAGATGGATAAGTGGTTGACAAATAGTTGAAGGATACAACATGCAGCAGAATTTGGGAAGTGATATGACAAAACTTGAAGACATTACGTGATAGGAAAAGATGAGCACAGTACGTCGAGATGGAAAGTGGTTGGAAAAAGAAAAAGACGGTAAACAAAAAAGTGGGATACGACAAAGCGTTTATGACAAGCCTTATAAAAGAAGGAAACTTGCAAGGTAAGCCTCATTGTGACTTGGAGAAGATGAGAAGTAAGGAAAGAAAGATGAGAAAACACACATAGCGACCAAGTATCCCCGTACTTTTCAGCAACAATTCAGAGCAATAGGTTCAATATTTTGCAATATGGCACCACTGAATATTGGAACACCTAGTCAAATGACAAGGGACCCCATTAAAACATAAGGTTGTTGTCATATAAAGTACTAGAAGTTGAAAGCCATAGTCAGCAAGAAAGATTTGTATATGTGGATGTGATTCTATCACCTGAACCAGTGAGCCCAACACTTGTTGAAGAAAAGGAGCCGGTCGTTGAGCAGATGGATGTGAATTCAAGAGCTGAAGGACAAAACCATATCGAAGAATAGAACCCCGAACAACAATTTGGTTTGGGAGTGCCGCAACGGAAATATGGTAGAGATGACAAAAGGATAGAGTCATAAAAGCCTACGGCAGAGGCTGAACTAGTACAGAAACCTGTTGTAAAGACAGTGCCACAAATAGAAGAACATGTGCAAGTAGAAGATGTTACAAGTGAATCAGATTATGAGGTAGAGGAAGAAGAAGAAGTGCATCAAGAGGCAGGCATATCAACTGTGACAGAAAAAAAGAAGGGAAAACAACCAATGCATAGATCACTACGCACGCATGAAGAAGTCACAATAACATTACCGCACATACCAAAAGGAGTGACAATTATTCCTAACATTTTAGGATGTGTATAAAAATTGAGGTACATATACCATGATGTAGCAGACATAGATAAATTCCATGAGTTGGATCCATAGGTGTACATGGAGAGAAAAGGGATCAGTGCGATAGGATTTCCAATATTGGAACCTAAGCAATGGATTACAGGGTTATACAACACAGGGATAATGAACCTATTGGAAATCCCTCACTTTGGACGTGGAAAATATGTGAATAATTGTGTCAAACAATTATTAGCATTAGTAAATGGGGGTATTTTGTGGTTATACAAGCAATAAAAATCTATGTTGATCTAATTGCAGCAATCACAGGTCTGCCAACTAATAGAGAGAAACATGAACAATATCTGGATGGAAAAACTAAGGAGAAGACCCTAGCAGAGGAAATGAAGAAGAATTATGGAACGGTTATAGGGTCCAGGGGAATTATAATTAATGGGATCAGTGAACCTGTGAAAAGAATGACAACCAAGTTGATGGATTACAAGTTATTGAGAAAGTTTCAAAAGGAGGAGGCACCCGCAGGAGTGATAGCAGCAATCACATAGTCCACAAAGGGGACTTTACTTAGATGGAGTCCACATTTATTGAACCTATTTCTAGACAATTGCAAATATGAAAAATACTTAGGAATAAATTTTCATTACTCATGGTTTATCATACTTATAACATTGGTGGGATGGAGACACCTGAAATACAACATGTTTTTCCAAAGGATAGGAAAGTGTCATGCAACACAATATGAAACATTGCGGAACACTTCAAACACAAAAGAAAGGAAGGCCAACTCTAGTATATTTGTGATGTATTTGAAGGAAATACAGGAAAAGGTGGCTGAGACATGGAGGATACCACTAGAAGTGGTGGAGGAAGACAAAGATATAGTATATTTTCAGGTATCAAGGCACAATGTATGGATTCATGCAAAGAGAGATCCAAAGAAGAATTGGTTGCAGATGAGGTACTACATCACTAGGAAGGAAGTCCCATGGGCCATGAAATACTGGCCAGATGAGTGGAAGGTACTAATGACCTAAAAGAAGGGATAAAAAGGGAAGCAACTAGTAGAAACTAGCGTGTCGCAAAAATCCAACAGTCTAATAGAAAACACCGTCAAGGTTGCAGAGCACGCAAATGACACATGAGGGAGCACAATAGTGAGGAAACCAAGAGAATAGAAGAACATCCCAAATCCATCCTCACATGAGAAGGATTGCACCGAAGTGACCAATGGAAGAGAACAAAAGGAGCAGAATGTTCCCACGTAGGAGGAACAACAAGGGGGATGTCTCGGATATATAAGTACCCACAACGTCAGTGCAGATAGAAACTTTGTCGATGAAGGGGACCATGCTACATATAGTAGTATAAAGAAACAAGATTAAGGCACATAAAATCATCTTGGAACCAACATTGATAGAGGATGATGTTGAACTAGTGGCTGAGAAGATGCAGGATCATGCAGCAGAGTCATGGGACGATGCTGAGAAGCAATGAGAAGAAATAATTAGGAAATTAATAGAGGTTAAGTAAAGGTTGGCACAACTGCAATTGGATGTAGCACAGCAAAAGGAAAAGGCGCAGCCACATTAGACTATTAAGGAAAAGGCAGTGCGCACATAGGAGGCGGTTCAGATTATAGTGTCGGGCAGTGACAAATTTGTGATCACTCAAGATATGATACAAATAGATGAGGAGATGGCGCAGAAGGTCGTGAAATACATTGATCACTTGGAATTGGCATTGGCCAAGGTCCCCACTAAATCACTATACATATTTCAAGTTAGCGTCACAAAAAAGATCCAATCAAGAGAACGTTTGGATGCGACGGAATTACAAGTAGCTAAGGACACACTAAAGATAACCCTTAATGAAGTGTAGATTGAGAAGGACTAGGAAAATAAGCGCATTGGCCAGATAGAGAAGTGCATAGAATAATTCTTCAAGTAAATTCTAGATAATGCACAAGAAGGGGCATATTTACAGACAGAGGAGAAAATTGGGAAGATAGCGCAGGGGATGGAATATTATAAAAGTCACATAATGGAATTAATGGCATAATTAAACCCAAGAAATCCCCCAGAAGTGAGATCATAGAGAGAGAAGGAGGTTGCAAGACATATGGATAACATGGAACAGAGCATCAAGGAAGTTACAGAGTTATATGACAGAAGCGTGCAACTATGGAGAAGTCTGCAGTAGGATGAAAATTTGCAGGCGTTGGAATAAAAGGAAGAAAGAGACAACATAGTTGCACATGATTTGAAGCAAAATCATAAGGAAATTAACATATAGGAGAGGCTCAGGAGCATGCAGAAATTAAATAATTTACAAACAGAATTAAAGAATGTGCAAACATAGAAGCATTTGAGGCAGGCTCAACTGGATCCATTGCAGGAAGATGCAGAGACGATGTTGAAAGAAATGGATGCAACCAACGTACAGATGGAAAACCTTAGGGTGGAAGCTGAAGAAATACTCAAAGAGAATATCATTGAGCAGAATGTGGAGTCTTTGTTCAGAAGAGCGCACAGTTTAAGACTCGTGCTGAAGATATTTCAGGTAGAATCCAAAAATTGGAGAATTTTGTTAGGGATGCAAACATTTCCTGAGTGGCTCGGGATGAGCCATAGGTTAGTGTTGTGGGCATGTTGGAGCAAGATATTTTGGGGAAATGTGCAACAATTTTGGAAGATAGTTGAGAAAAGAACCACAAATGGAGCATGTGTTGGAAGTCAAGGAAAAGAAATGCTAGAAAGATAAGATTCAAAGAAAGGAACGGTTGGATCGAGGATCATCCGCACGTACGAGGTTGTAAAGTGGAAAAACCTAATCCACTTAGGGTTAGGGTTTTGGGTCCTTATTGTAAGGAGTTTTACCCATTTTGGTAGTATAAATAGGCATTGTAATATCTGAGGAGATCATCTAGTATCTAGCAAGTGAGAATAGTAAGAGTAATTTTTGTGCAATGAGATCATAGAGCTAGTTTTGGAGTCATTTTTGGAGATGAGTCTGTTTTTTAATTGTAACTGAGGGTTAATTTGCAATCTATGTAGCTTGGTATGACACTGGTCAACCTCACCATTACCATACTTGTGATGTAATGTGCACAACGCAGAACTTTGATGAAGAATAATAAGAAGCGAAAGATCTTTGTGGACATAGCCTGAGGGGGGTGAACCATGGTAACACATGGTGTTTCTATGTGTGTTTCTCTAATTTGTTGATTTTACATGGTTTATGATGAATGGGTAAGTAAATGAATGAATCTGCTAGAGTTAACTTACAGTGCGCACTAGATTAGTTATGCAGAATGAATGTTAAAAGTTAATTGAATGATAGATATGAATGATGCTATGGTAGAATGATGAATGTTGAAGTATAAGTAGATAGATATGCATAACATCCCATGAGCATCATCCCTTCCACAATTGCAGACTGAGTCATGCAATCACTCATAAGCCATCTCAGGTGAGACTACGTTGTTCACTCTATGCGCAGTGTTTCCTTCTGGTGTACCAAAGGGGTCGTGGTTTCTAGGGTTTTGTTAGAGAATTAAGGTAGAACCCATGTCATCCCATACATCCAATAGCTACCTTTGAAGGGAAACCATAACATGATTAGGATCAATCAGGAGAAATATTTGAAACATATTGTCACGGACTTGGAATCTCCTAATTAATCATCATCTAATGAATTCCCAGTCTTAGGTAATTACTCGTGTGATTCAGATTTTGGTCATTTATCACCCTACTCGTCCGAAGTAATATTCTCACAAAAATCAAAATTATCACTTCATGAAGACCCTGACCTAATTGAGACATGGGGAAAACCTGAACAGAGTTTCCATGCCCAATCCCAACAGAGTGAAGGCCAGATCCTTAAAATAGATTGGGACAAAAGGGTGCCAAATTTTATCTCATAGATATGGACTCTATTTTTTTATGGATCCAAGTCTCAAGAAGGGGTTGGAGTAGGATGAATTTTCATCAATCCACCATGGAAGAGCATTTTTTTGTCCTGTAGATTGGAGTTTGAGTGCACTAACTATACTGTTGAATATGAAGCACTAGTACAAGGAGTTAAAAAGGATATTGATTTGGGAATCAAGGAACTGATTATTTTGGGTGATTTAGAAATCATTCTTAGACAGGTAAGAAACATGATCCATTGTAATCCCCCCCATATGAGAAATTATTAACAGGAATTTTGTAGGCTCATAGAAAATTTACAAGCATTCAACATCACTTCCATACCTTGATCCAAAAATACATTAGCCGAATCATTGGCCACAACTACCTCAAGATTGTCCACCTTAGAGGATTATGAAACCTCTATATTCTCCATAGAATTAATATACAAGCCTTCAGTTCCAGATAACATCACTAATTGGAGGGTATTTGAAGGAGATGAATAGATTATGTCCTTTTTTACTAATGAAGAAAAATTTAGAGACTTGGTTATTGATGATCAGGTTTTTCAAAAAAATATGACAGAACGTGATAATCAAGGCCCTAATTCAACAGAAAGTAATGACCTAGCTCAACCTAAGCTCCACACTATTCCCCAAGGAGTGGTTAATCTTTAAAACATGTTCGATTTGTGAGAAAAATTTAAGAAACAAAAAAATGTTAAGACCAGTAGTTTATATCCCTCTTACGAGGTCATAAATCTGGGAACCACTGACAACCACCGAAACATCAACCTTGGAATATCATTTTCCCCTAAAGAGAAGAAGGCTTACCTAAAACTGTTCAAAGAGTATCAATATGTGTTCGCATGGTCTTATCAGGAGTTGAAAACGTATGGCACCAAGATCATTTAACACATGATCCAATTAAGACCTTAAGTTAAGCCCTTCCAAAAAAAATTACGAAAATTTCACCCATCTCTCAAACCTTTGATGCAGAAAGAACTCAAGAAACTGTTAAATGCAAAAATAATGTTCCAGGTAAGGAATTTTGCATGGGTAGCCAATATGGTTCCTGTTAATAAAAAATTGGGGGAAATTCGCCTATGTGTGACTTTAGAAATTTAAATAGGGCTTTCGCAAAGGAAAAATACCATGTCCATCCTATGGAACAAATTCTGCAAATTGTATCGGGAGTAGAGATCTTCTCACTTCTGGACTGATTCTCGGGATATAACCAAGTGTTGGTATCGGAAGAGGATAGACTGAAAATAACCTTCTGAATGAAATGGGGAACATTCACGTACAAACACATGCCTTTTGGGCTAATTAATGTGGCCACCACTTTCCGAGAGCCATGGATGTGGAATTTTGGGGACTCATTAACAAATGTGTGGTAGTGTACCTAGATGACGTTATTGTCTACTCCAATGACAGGGATGACCATATTTCCCATCTCACACAAATTTTTGAAAGGTGTTGAAAGTATGGGATATGTTTGAATCCGAGGAAGACTATATTTGGAGTAGAGGAGGGAAAAATCTTGGGTCACATCATTTCTAAGGATGGTATCCATATCGATCTTGAACGTATAAAGGAAATCTCACAACTACCATGCCCTCGTAATAATAAGGTTATGCAATATTTCTTTGGGAAGATTAACTTCATGAGAAAGTTCACCCAGGATTTTGTAGAGACAATAAAACCCTTGTAGAGTATGATACACAAAGATGTTGAATTTAAGTGGATGGATGAGGAAAAATAAGCCTTTGAAAAAATCAAAATTGCCATATCACAAGCCCCTATTCTATGCAACCCGTATTTTAGTAAAGATTTTTTCCTCTACACTTTTGCATCATATAAATCATTAGTTAGAGTCCTCACTCAAAATTACGATCAACACAATGAAGCACCCATTTCATTCATGATCACAAACTTACAAGGGTCAGAGCTTAATTACCTCGCCATAGATAAGAAAGCATATGCAGTCTACAAAGCAGTTAAATATTTCAAATCCTATATCCTAAATAATCATACTAAAGTCATAGTGCCCCATCCTATTATCTTATCATTGTTCACTCAGCAAGAAATGGGTGAGAGAAGGGGAAATTGGATAGTTGTCATCCAAGAATTTGACCTAGATATAAAATCGGCCACGATAGTCAAAGGTCAAGGATTGTGCAAACTCGTCGCAGAAGCTCAGGACCAAGATGACTCAAAATATTCTGGTTGGGAAAATGAATTATCTCTATGATGTAGTGAATTCCTATATTTACCACCCGACCAAGGCTCATGGTATGCAAATATATTGTATTTTCTCCATCATGGGACATGCCTCGAAAATCTAAATCCTAGAGAAAGAAGAGCCCTTAGGCTAAAATATTCTCAATATTGCCTTATAAATTATGTTCTTTTTCGGATGAATTAATATGGAGTGCTTCTTAGATGTATTGAGCAGGATGATGCCAAAAAGGTATTAAAGGAACTTCATGACGGACCAGTAGGTGGGAATTTCGTAGGGTAAACCATTGCTCATAAGATCTTAAGGGCAGGGTACCACTGGCCCACTTTGTTTAGGGACGCTCACACATACACAATGAAATGTAGAACCTGTCAGCTAAGCACCGGGAAAGAGAAGAAGCTGTCTATCCCACTTCAACTAGTAACCATCTCTAGGACTTTTGAACAATGGGGAATAGATGTCATAGGAGAAATTAATCCCAACTCTTTTAAACAACATAAATATATATTGACAACCACAAATTATTTCACAATATGGTCAGAAGCCATTCCACTCACTCATGTTAATGAAAAGGTAGTAATCGAATTCCTGGAACAACACTTAATAAAAAGGTTCGGAGTACCTCCGGTCCTAATCTTTGACAACGTAACTTATATTTCCTCCAACCTTGATGGAGTTTTCTCTTGAAA
>JASDQU010735848.1:53334-64021 GCA_032191745.1 Picea mariana | reverse complement strand
ATGGCATCTTTCTTGTTGGAAGTAATAGGTGCAAGAAATGTTTTCTCGGGTATGAATCTAAGCTGGCATATTGTTGAGTTACCCGTACATGTGTATTTTAGCATCCTATGTGAAAACAAGTATAAGAAATTTTTCGCTATGATATGCGATGAGTTCATAGCTAGGAAATATTTTATTATTTTTAGACAAATTGTCCAATACTTTCAGTAGCAGCAAAGAAAATGATATCCAAAGTAGGTCATTGGTATCTGGAAGAGAAGAATGCTTATATCAAGGTTTTTGGAGCTATTGGTGCTCCACATTTACTCCTTGCTTGTGTCCCGGACCATTTAGTGTTGGGGGAAATATGCTACCAGACCATTTTACAAGGTTTCAATGCCTCTCTGGTGAAGGACAAGAAAAGGGATTTTATACACTATGGTTTCTATATTTGATATTATATAGTCAAAGAAACCACGCATGCCAAGAAAGAAGGTCTGAGACATTTGGAATACAGGTTCCCTACATGCCAGTTTCATAGACATGATCCTGAAGGGCTAGTATCCCAGCATGCAAGGAAAGTGGTGTGACATTGGCCTTACACCCATGACAGTTATGAAGATTATCTCTTCACTAAAAATTCTCAAGACTGCAAAGAGGTTCTTCAAAGAAAATAAAACCCATAAATTACCAAACTTAAGGCTATGTCGGTGCAAGAAAAAATTACAATTGTAGAGCACACAATAGAGGCAGCTATCAGAGCACAAGATGAAGTTAGAGTATCAAAAACAGCGGAGTCAACAAGAAGAGGAACAATGCTCCTAGCCGAGGAAGAAAGGGTTATGCAAATGATGAGACATACCCCTTTTCTTCAAGCTTTAGAGCCTCCAAGGATTTTCCTAGTTGAGACAAATACTCATGCAACCGAACTAAATAATACTGAATAAACGCCACTAGACAGGATCATCACTCAGGATGACCCAAGTTCGCTACAAACCCAAGTGGAGCAACCTACAATAGCTATAACACCACAAATATTGTCAAGGACACCAACCAGAACATATATACCCCTGATACTTATCAATTTAATAACCATATATGATGATGATGAAGGTTAGAAAAAAATTTACATAGCCCCAGTACCTATCACTTATGAGGAAGCACCGGGATAAATGATTGTCTCGACCTTAGGAGGACCATTATAGAATCCAAAAACAAGGGACATAGCAATTGAAATCAACCAGGGTAGTGGGACTTTTCCAAAACTGGAAACTCAACATTTAGATGAGGCAAGGTCACCTCGTAATGATGGGGATACTGGTGATGAACAACCTAATACAAAAAATACATTCAGAGAAGAAGGGGTATGTGAACAACAAGAAAGCAATGTACCATCAATAGAAAATACAGTGATTGTAGGATTTCCATCTAATTCCCCAACTCAGATAGTAACACCACCACTTGGAATTAACCAATAGAGAGACTCATCACCAAAAATCACAGGGTACATTCCCTCCAAAGAATTGAGAGAGACAACCAGCAATACAGAACAGTCACCTATAACTTCCACATCAGAGCAGACATTAACAAAATATGGTAGCAGTCAAGTATCATCCATGGAAAAAGGGAAATAACTTGTTATGGAACATTTCTATACATCAGGGAGCTTGGGAAATACCCTATCTTGGGGAGATCAGCAAATTCCTGAACTCGTTGACGAGGTCACTGATGTGCAAGCTATCTCTTACGACATGAAAAGAAAGGTGGTGATGAAAAGAACTGTCAAAAGAAAGAGGTTCACTTTAGATAGTACTATGTTTGTAACCACGAAAGAAACTTTATTTGATACAGAAAATACCAAGGTGAGTGAGTTTCTTGGAGTTGGGATGGCTATAATTGATGCCACCCTAGACAGAGAGAAAAGGATGAACGAGAAGCTACTTCCATGAGAGAGGAGTTATAGAATCGTCGGCATCAAGAAGAGTATTATCAGGACACCGCTCAGGAAATAATACTTCTTAAAGGTGATTTCATGGAGGTGTATAGTCGATTCAAATCAGAAAGAGATATTTTCATGGATCAAATAGAAGATTACCAGGAAGACATTCTTGTGGGACTGGTGACCTACAAAGACATGTGACGATGGTATGAAAAGGCATATTAATCCTTGGAGAAGATTGAGTACATCAAAGTGCAGACAGGTCAAGACAAAGAAGAACATGGTATTCAGGTACTCACATATTATAGTATCACCAGAATACACAGGGCAACGGAACACTAGATGCAAATGGTACAAGAACCTCATCGAAAAATGCAAGAAAGATGGGAATAATATGTGAAGATCTGGGAGAAAATAAATAATGGAATGAGAGATATCCATCTACTAGAGTTCGTCCAACATGAAGACTTCATAGACTTGCATGACATAGTCAGGAAAAACACTAAACTGGACCAGGCGTATGAAGCATAAACTTCACATATTTCGACCCTTGTCCCAAGACAGATGAAGAAGTTCATGAATCCCCCAATCAAAGCATCGAAATTTTTGCAGTGGTTAAGTGCCAAGATGGATAAATACAAGAAATGTAAGGTGGAGATGAAAGATATCCTTAGCGCACCAATGGACCAACATAGGTTTCCTTATGCCAACACATGCGAGGAACTCATTTTCCAATGGTCAGAATTTGAGACGAATAATCCGTTGTAGTAGAGGATAATGACAACTAGAGATAACAGGAGAAGGAAATGTGGATTAAGTCTAATTTGATTTTGTTTACTTGATAAGACTCAACATAGTAGTTATTTATAGATAATTTACTTGTATAAATAAAGGCATCGACCATGTATTAAGGGAGATGGTTTTTTCATAGAAAAGGAAGATTTTATTTTGTAAGATAACTATTTCTCGGACAAATATTATTGAATTCAGAAGTTCTACATAGAACCATTACTGTTTTTTTTTATCTAAAGCATGAATGTAATTGAACATGTGGATTGTTTCCATTTCCAACTTGATATTTGTTGTTCTATTGAGTAAGATCTATTATGATTATTTCTTAAGTTATCTTAGAATGCTTTACGATTCTTTATTTCAAAATGATGAAAGAAAATCGATAATGTTTAAAATGTGATGTGTGGTAATGTGTGATGAAATTATTTTCTAGCCTCTATTATATTGCATGCATACTTCTTTTTTTTAAATTTCTCTCAAATGATATCTAATGGTCTGGCAAAGTGATGGTATTATTTCTAATCTGAACTTGACATATATTTTGTATGCATATCGGGGCACAAAGGTTATCCCAAATCCCGGTCTTCTCCCATATAGATCATTGTTCTGTTATTATTACTTGTCTTTCAATACGTTATAAAAAACAGGATAAAAGAACCCAAAAGAGAATTTCTTTATTAGGAGGAAATATTTGAATATATATATATATATATATATATATATATATATCCCATCTAAACTTGTTGGATCATTGATCTGGAGAATTGTACTACTATTAAATGTTGAAGAGTCTAATTGTGCCTCATTGGTAGGTATAATTCCTATTGTTGATTCAATGGGAATTTCGACCCCTCAACAGTATGATAACCCTTCAAAGAGACCCCTTAGTAGCAACCCTTTTCCCAAGGGTGACCCACTTACTAGGAAAACATGTCAACCACCAAGGTGAAATGAGGCAAAATGAATAATTTACAAGCAAATGTTTTCAAAATCAAGGACCCTTTGCAACATGTTCAAATGCTTCAATTATTAAAATGACACTTACCATGAGACCAGACTCATTGCCTCATGGAGAAATACATGTTGTCGTCAGTGGGCCAAGCTAGTGTGGTGGACGCCATTGTTTTTTATCAATGGTGATGTGTGGTGAGAAGAGGGGCATTGTCTGCTCATCTGGCTCTCAGCACTCCATGTCTACAACATGCGGGCCTCGAGACATCATCTCCTTAGTTACCCCTAGAAATGGGGGTAATAGGAGGATTTGGAACTTCAAAAAACCACTTTATCAAATCTTTGATACCAATAATGGTATCAGGACACCACAACAGGTTGTTGCCCAGCCACGGTGGTCTACCACCCCGACACCGAGGCTTGCCACCATGACCTACCATTGTGCCACTATGGTATTCCATGTCATTTCCACCATGTCACCCTACACATGGCCTCCATGTCATGATGACTTCACTGTATGAACAAATTACCCAAAATTTTCCAATATTCACAAAAATGCATAATTTCAAGAAATGTTATTCGGTCACTCAAGCACCCTCTGGCTCATCCTATGCACAATAACAATATTTCAAACTGCAAGTTGGCCCATATGACCCAAGTTTTGGAAACATGCACTTTGATACTATTATGTAACATACCATGTTACCAGCAAACCCACAAATTTGCTCAAATGCCATTATGTGATGTACCCATTGCTCGGTGACCTCAAGGTTTCACTTTCTTGACAAATTTCCAATTTCTAATACCTTTCCTTAAATCAAGAAGCATGATAAAAGCACATGAAATTATAAATAAAATACTAAATTATAAAATAAATGAATAACATGCCATGCATAAAATTAACAACAAACATGCATGATATAAACACATCTCAAAGATAATTATTACGCATCATGATATAAATTATAGAGAAAACACATAGAGAAATTAGTTTAAATAACCATTCACTAATTGGATTTAGATGTGAGACATTCCACCCAACCATAGACATCAGTGTTTTATATCTCAGTAGCAAGTCACCCCTAATTTGAGGCTATGAATCCAAAAGGATGGGTCCTAGGCCGACTCTAACACACATAGAAAACTATCAAGCTCTCACGGTTTTCTCAACCACACAATGATCCTAGTTTACCATCTCTCTTTCCCCCTTAGTTTTCACCACCCAAATAAATGAACCCATTTATCTACAACGAAATCCCTCAGGCTATTCCACTTCCTCTCCAGGGCTACTGGTCAAGAAATCTCAATGCTAGAAACTCCAAGGATTCTCAGGTGTGGTTAGTTCTTTCATGACTGCCATCATTCTCATTCACACATGCATCATTTCCTTACTGGAATAATCAATTGTTACCTAAAGACAACATGCAATGGCTTTTTTCCTTTTGTAATTCATTTTCCATGCCCAGACCAAGACCAAGAATTAGAAAGAATGAATAGAAAACCAATTGAGGAACCCCTAAATGACCAAAAACATGGTTTATATAATTATATGCAATAATGCACCACATGGATTCCCCAAGAAACTCACGTAACCACTTTTCCCAACTAAATCCAAGATTAGTGAATAAAATATAATAAAAGGACTTATGCCCTTTAGTCCCCCCTCTCTCATGGAATCACATCCCCCTTATCTATCATTCTCTGTCTTGTAGCCAATGATGTATGTTATAATTAAAAATATTCAAAGTATTACATTTCCTAGGATCTCCGACCTTTTCAATTTTACAGGTACTCCAAACTTTCATCAAATAAACAAAAATACATCATTAATCTGGGGGCTCAAAATTGGTGTATTACAAATTGATTGTGTGTGATGGAGTAACTAGGCAACAATACATTGTTCCATGGGATGGGTTTTTAGAGATGAAAGCTCAAAATTTCACAACCTTTCAAGCTAGGTAAGGGGAATACATTAACCCTACATAAGTCATGAGAAGGAAAGGAAATGAAGATAGAGATGGAGTAAGCAAGCAAAAAAAGAGAAAAGTAAGAAAATAAACGGGGGAAAAGAATATGCTAAGGAAGTTGTTGATACTATAATAGAGATAGGGGAGTCTTCTCATTCAAACCCTCACTTTCTTGGACAAGAGGGCTCAAAAGAGGTTAGAAAACTAAGAGAAAAAAATGAAGGACAAGAACAAAATTACAAGTGGAAAAATAAATCAGGTCCTCTACCCTCATCCCCACTACAGGTATTGATGATACTCAAGAAATTGCCAATGTGAGGATTGCTAAGGTAGAGACCAATACACATGACATCTTATCTCAACTAAAGGAAGCACAACAAGATATTAGGAAGTGGAAGGCCCCAACATAACTGAATAGGGGGGCCACCATTCCCTTACAAGAGCATGAACAAACAATTTATGGCCTCTAAGAGAAATATCAGATCCTGAAAATGCAAAACATGGATACCATTAAGCACATAGAAGAGGTAAATATAACTCTTAAGGAAAAATTGGAGAGACATGGGGGAGGCACATAAAATAGTATTGAGAAATTTGTTGCTTTGGAAAGCTCTCCTTTTAAAATAACAAAAATTGTAGATGAAATGTTTTTTTGCATGCCTTGTGTAAGGACTTACACGCTATATCTCAGAGATAAATGGTATAAAGATTTTTTCCAAACAAAATTCCCATAAGATGGATACACAAAAGGACTTCATAGAAGTTTATCATAGATTCCATGACAAAGAGAAAAACTCATTATGTGATTTTTATTTACATAAGTATGTCATACCTCAACCCATGAAGTGGTCTCCAAACCCATATGTGGGGGATGTTCAGCTGAGAGAATTATATTTATGGTTGCAGAATGAAGAGAGCATGGATGTAGAAAAACATATATATATGGATGAAGAGATAGATCAGCTTGTGGGTGAGGTTTGAAGGCCCTAGACCATGTTATATCATCAAAAACTATATCCCAATACTCAAAGGAAAATAACAATAAGCAATGGAACAATATCAAAGAACTATAAGGGACCTTGGAGACAAATTATGTAATGGTGTCAGAGTAGGTAGAAGGAGTTAATTCCCACACTTAGGAGAGAAAACCCACATTCCCTGCAATGTCTGAGAGTTATCATGTACACATCACACCTATATGTGGACAGGATGAGGAGGATGGGCCTAAATTGGATTGGATTAAGGTTATGATTTCCACTTCTCCTTCTCCCTACTCCATAATGGAGATCCATTAAAGAAACAAATGAGGAAGGAGAAAGGAGAAGATGAACTATAGTAGAGAGTGGGGCATGCTATCACAACATTAATTCCATCACACACATGTTCACTTATTAGTCCTAGGATGTATGTAGAGAAAACAAATCAACATATGAATAGTGAGTAGGGAAGCACTCATTTGGGGGGATCACAAAGATAGTGTCCTCGATTTCCCATTCCAAATTTTCATGTATTGTTGTAGTGATGAATTTTTGAAGTTGTAGAGAGAAATAGTTGTAGCAACTACTATGTGATGCAATTTTTTGAATATTTGAATAAATAACGGCAACAGTTCAGTTGTAACAACATTTTAGCCAAGGTTGAACTCCCTTGGGTAAGGCCCACTCAAGGGGGGAGGTAGAAACTTGCATTATTACCAATAAAAAAATTTCATGAGTTATTTATAGACTGATTAACAATTTCTTTTCAATATACTGTTTTTATCAGTAGTCTTGTTTACTTTGAAATTTTTAGTAGATAGACTCTAGGTTAGTTCATTTCTTTAATTTACGATAATCAATATTTTGAGGTGTGAACTTTACACTCTTCACGGGTATCATGTTTATTGGTGTTGTTATCTCTACATTGTGTGTGGTGGGCGAGGGGGGGGAAGTAGCCATTGATTTCCATTTTTTGTATCATCCACTCTACTAGGATTTGGCATTACTCCACTTGACTTCTAGAATATAATAAGAAGATGTTAGTTCATATCTTTAATTTACAATAATCAATATTGTGAGGTGTGATCTTTACACTCTTCATGGTAATCATGTTTATTGATGTTGTTATCTCTATATTGTGNGGGGGGGGGGGATAGCCATTGATTTCCTTTTATGTATCATCCCCCTTCTTATACACTATATTGGGATTTCAAATTACTCCACTTGACTTCTAGCAAATGATAAGAAGAGGTGAGTATCAAAGCCAACATCCTAGACTAATTAGAATGAATATCATATGATCTACCTGTGGTTGGTTATTTTCTTTAGTTGCAACTTCATTAATAGTTTAGACTCATGTAGTTTGCACACATAATGCCCAACAACTTAGAAGCATTACACACCTAGATTGATTATTTAAGTGTGTTCTTGGGATTCTGAAACATTGGATTGTTGGTATAATTCATTGGCCCATCAATATTATTAATATAATTACATATATATATTATAAATAGAGGAGTATGTTAATAAATGGTCAAACTCAACCTTTCTTTGATCAAAATTCTTCTCCAAATATGGTAGGAATCTTGTCAAAAGTTATAGTTCCACTTCATTGATAGGAACTTTGACCGTGGAACTTTGCCTTAGGGGTTTTGATCCATTATATGAAAACCCAAATTGGTCATGATTCTATGATCCAAATGTTGCTTCAAACAAAATTCACGCACTTGTAACTCCAATGATCCATCTTCCCGTAAAAACAAAATTTATGCTGATTTACCAGTTCTCCTCCTTTCACATGGGATTTAGTCGACCATGACCACATATCCGATCAATGGATCCAAAATCCACAATTTGAGAAATACATATTGTTAGCACTAGAAGTCACCTCAGGATTGCGTCGAAGGTAATCCCAGTACCCATAAGAATTTTGTGTCACGGATTGATTTTTTTAAAGGGGTCAAATGGGCGCAGACTCGAGATAATATCGTTTTAACTCAGGAAACTGGACTAGTATGCGTAAGAAATGAGGTTTGGAATCAACTTTGGTCAGTAAGTCGAAGTTAGGGTGAGTAGGAGGAATACTTTGGTAAGAAAATGTAGAGACATGCTGTGAACATCAGGTATTCAGCAGCCTTAGGAAGAAAAACTGAAAACACAAGATCTTATTGGGTTCCAATTTCAATGAAACTGAAAGAAATCATGACGGTATTACAATCAACATCCATCATAACACAATCAAAACAATTCATGAAAATCAGTCATACATGAACTCTCTCAGTATCAGAGGCAAATAAGATGGAGAAAGAAAGCTGACTTCGATTAATCCAGAAATCTCATATCACAATACATAACCAAAGAACTAGAGACTTCACTGAAACTTTACAATACGGGAGCTTAGCTCTACCATCGACCCTCACAAAATATTAAAACTGAGTATTTACACTCAAAGCAACTTGCTCCCTTCATAGGCACGCTTTGGTCATGGCATTCAAGTCTTGGTGCCTGCATCTTCTTTTGTCGGGCCGCACTTGCATTCTTTTGTCAGACCCAAGATCAGATCGGTATGGGCTTCAGAAGAAAATCCATGGCAGGGAACTTTCGGCTGATAGTCTGCCCTCCATGGCCATATTTTCCATGCTTTCCATTTATGTGGTGAAACGAGGTTTCAACCACCTTCCCCATTTTCATTAACTACTTTCATTGGGATCAGGATGTGCCCTGACACCCATGACTGTTCTAGGCAAGCTCATAATTTCTTTGAGGCAATTCTGGCTTCTTGAGGCCACGTCGATCCTTCTTTGTGACCAACTTAGGCGCTTCAATATTTCGCATGGCTCCATTTCCTTTCCCCACATGACCACGGGATGTGACCTCATGTTTATCCACATAAAATCTTGGGATTTTGCATTTCGGGAGTTTCTACTCCCCTTGATCTCCAATACTCCGATGCTCGAAATCACGAAACGGCCCATCTGGATCCACGACCGGTTTTACTGTAAAACCGACGGCTGCGATCATTTCTTCGAACACTTTGGCCGCTCGCTGCTTCGATGGGTGCTTATTCTTCTTTTGGCCCCACTTTCTATGTGACCCTGGGCTATGATTGTGGGCCTTACTCTCATGCGCATCGTGATTTCGCGTTTCGCGAGTTCATGTTGTGCTCTATCCTGAAATATCCAAGTTGCGAAAGTGTGATCCCTGGATCGGATGACATGCGTCCCTCTGAAAAGGATGGCCTAGATCGTATCGGCGTTTCAGGACTTAGGGCCATCGACACTTCTCACCTCAGTTTTCTCGAAAATATTTCCTCCACGGTTCGGATCCTATGCCACGTGCCCTTCTAAAATGGATGGCCAAGATCATTTCGGGACTTCACATGTCGCGAGTCTTCAAGAGTCGCCCTCCTACTTCCCTGACTCGCAAAATCATGAAAATTTGATCTAACGGTCCAGATCTCTCCTTTGATCAACAGATGTGATCTTTTCATGATTTCACATTTCGTGAGTTCTGATGACTCTACTCCTTCACCGCTTCATCTTGCGAAACCACGAAATGCTAATCTTGCACCGTGATTAAAACTTTGCTCATCCCTTGATCTTGAGCCTTTTCCCTGGCACTAAACTTCGAGCAACTTTCGGATCCCGAATACCCGCGAACTGTCGATCTGATTTGTCTGATGGAGCCAACAGTTGAATGTTAGATAATCCAAAATACAATTATCATATTTTATAAAGTTAGAATAAAAAGATTATTAATTTAGAATATTAAATTAATAATCTAGAATATTTGTTAAATAAATGTAGACTTTTAGAGATCCATTATTGTTGTAAGAGATATGACTCTAGAAAAGTGTCGTATCTTAGGCTCTAAATGAGGAGATTTGTTTTAAGATGGTTAAGATAGCATTTATTGTAAATGGACACTTGTTTATTTAATAAGTGATCCATATCTTGAGTTTGTTAGGACTTTGAGCTTATATATAGCTCATTGCAAGAGTATTGAGTTGTTGGGATGTAAACTCTTGCAATGTATCTTATGTAATTTCTTTTCCTATTAATAAAATTGTGTGTCTGAGGACA
>JASDQU010735848.1:32375-49944 GCA_032191745.1 Picea mariana | reverse complement strand
CCATGAACCTAGGTACCTAGAAAACAATATCTTATTTTGACTTGGTCAACCTTAAAATAAATGTTGTATGAGTAAAGTTTAAAAATTATAAAATTTCCCTTAAAAACAATTTTGCTAAGCCTTGTTGAAATTAGAGCATAGGTCTAAATGGGGAATAAGGACTACAAAAAAAAAAACTAATTAATCAATTAATAAAAGGGGGATGAAGAAAAATCAAATTTAGAGTTTAAAGGAGAAAGAATTTACCAAAATTTTTTAAAGTTTAAAGGAGAAAGAATTTATCAAAAATTTAATTGTTGGTTATGTGCAAAAACTTGTTAATTTATAACTTAGACAAAAAGGGGAAAATTAAATGCAAAAGGAATGTGGAACATAGAAGGGGATCTAGTCTAGAGAACTTTCCAAAATAGAACTCAACTAAGCTTTAAGAAAGACGTCGGTCATTAAGGGAATGTGAGGGAATAAAGGGACACCAAGGAGTGTTTTTAGGAACGCTTTTAGGTGGGTGAGGGAAATTGACAAATTAATTTAATTAATTAAATGAAATTCTAGTGCAACTAAGGGATCAGGTGACAAGTGTACGGGGGGGAATTTTTCCAAATTAATCTTTAATAAAACAAATTTAATGTGCAAATGGAAGTGTCACTAGGCAAAACTCTATAAAAGAAATGGCAGAGAAGGGGAATGGATCACGACTGGTATGCATAAGGTTATGCTGTCGGATTTTTCTTTTGACTGATTTTTCTTGTGGGAGTTGGGATACCCAACTCGCATAGAGAGTGGTAGCTCAACCTTTCGAGGCGAGCTGAGAGCTACCTTTCTCTGGTTTGTGTGTGTGGCCCCTTTGCAGCTTGGGGGGCTCAGAGGGAAGACGAGTAACCCTAGCATTGTCTAGGAGGTACTGGTGAGGTCTCAACGATTAGCAAGCGGGAGCGAGGAGGATCGCTAGCAACCAAAGAACATCAGCAAGCCGTCAGCCAGATTACGATACGCATTTTTTAAGTTGCAGTTGTAAATTAGTTAGAAGTGTACATAGATTTATTATTGATGGATTTGTAATGGTTGTCTGATATGGTTGGGCATAGTCCCTCTCTTAGTTTTTGTTGTGTCTTTCCTAGTTTTACTAATGTAAATAAACTCGGTGTGTGAGCAAGAAAAACGCCCAACATAGGGGCATGTTGTCTCTGCATTTTTGCTGTGTGTCTTTACTTGTTTTATTAATGTCAATAAACTCTGTGTGTGAGCAAGAAAAATGCCCAACATAGGGGCATGTCTCCTCTGCGTTTTTGTTGTGTCTTCCTTGTTTATTTTGATTTGATTAAACTCTGCGTGTGAGCAAGAAAAATGCCCAACATAGGGGCATGTCTCCTCTATGTTTTTGTTGTGTCTTCCTTGTTTATTTTGATGTAATTAAACTCCACGTGTGAACAAGAAAAACGCCCAACATAGGGGCATGTCTCCTCTGTGTTTTTGTTGTGTCTTTCCTTGTTTATTTTGATGTGATTAAACTCTGCGTGTAAACAAGAAAAACGCCTAGCATAGGGGAATGTCTCCTCTGCGCTTTTGTTGTGCTTTCCTTGTTTATTTTGATGTGATTAAACTCCGTGTGTGAGCAAGAAAAACACCCAACATAGGGGCATGTTGTCTCTGCATTTTTGTTGTGTCTTTCCTTGTTTATTTTTATGTGAAAAGACTCTGCGTGTGAGAAAAAAACGCCCAGCATAGGGGCATGTTGCCCTTGCATTTTTGTTGTGTCTTTCCTTGTTTATTTGATGTGATTAAACTGTGCGTGTGAGCAAGAAAAATGCCCAGCATAGGGGCATGTTGCCTCTGCGTTTTTACTGTGTATTTCCTTGCTTTATTAATGTTATTATGAAAGTTTATAATAATGTTCATCATTAATGTAAGCTTGTAATAAATGCTCAGCTTTAAATGTTTCCTTTTAATAAAATGTTTAAATGAATGGTTATTTTAATGGTTGCATAAGCGTTTATTAATGTTATTATTAATGCTAATAATAATGTTCATCATTAATGTCTATTTAATTAACTTTTATGATGAACGATTATTATTAATGTTGTATAAGCGTTATTAATGTTCGATTATTATTAAATGTTTATAAATATGTCCATTATTAAATGTCGATTTTTATTAACTGTTTATGATGAAGGGTCATTATTAATGTTGTTTTAGTAAATGTTTATAGAGGAGTGGTTAAGCAAAGCACGTGAATCTCTTGCACAAATGGATGGTATGTCATAATGATAGTTAAAGAATTTGATTTCCTTAGCACCTTGTAATCATTGAAAAGTAAGATCAATTACGAGATTATATTTCCTTTGCGCCTTGGAATAAAAGGCTTGGGTATCTTGCACAATAGATGACATGGATGCATGTTCGCTTAGATTTAATTTATTTCTTGTGCGCATGAATTTAATGTATTGAATGATGGTTTTAGACGTTTAGTTATTTAGTTTAATTAGTTTGTTCTTGAATGATGGTTTTAAACTTAGTTTATTTCGTGCGCGTATGAAAATCTAAGGTATTGAATGAGGTATTGTATAATGTTTAGATTTTCTTCTTGCGCGCAATGAATAGTCAATGCAATGAATGGTTTTTGGTTATTTACTTATTGTGCTCATGGATTTTTATGATGGTTAGATCTTAGACCATTGCGCAATAAAATGTAACGAATGTATTTTCCTTGCGTCGTTGAATTAGCTTGATTGTTATTAGATTTGTTTCATTTATGGATTCCATACAATGTATGATGGTCAAGATTTTTGGACTTCTTGCGCAATGGATTTTATGTCATGTATGATGGTGTGGAATTTTTTTATCTTGTGCCTTGGATGATGATGATGAATAGGTGTTAGGTTTCTTGCTCTATGATCTAAGTTGACACATAAATGTTTACGACTTAGTTTACTAATGCGCTTGTCACCATGTTGTGGTATGACTTCCTTATGATTGGATTATTTGCGCGCAATGATCAATAAGTGAATACGTTAATGTGACAAATGGATCATGTGCTTACCTTGATAATGATGTTGATTATTGTAATTTGATGAATGATTTAATCGTGCGCCTGAAAGTTTAGTAGATTTTTTTTGCGCCTAAAAATTTAAATAAGTAGATTATTGCGCCTCGACTTATGTCATTGCTAGATGGATTTAGTATTTTAGTTCTCTTGCGCCATGAAATTTTATGTTACATGTGTTGGTTTATTAGAACCTTTGCACCTGGATGATCGTTGATGATGTTATTTAGCTTAGTCGGTTTGGACTTGATCGTGGAGGGTGGGATGTAGATACCTCCTTGTTCCTCAGAACAATCACCAGCCCTGAGACCTTAAATGGTCAAAAGCGATGGGAAACCGGGCTTGAGCGTTGCTTATGTATCCTGGAGGTCCTAACCTTGCAGGGTAGGATGGGCGGGTAGTCATTTATAATCTTTATCTGATGAGTGTTGTCTTAATTTGCTCCAAGCTTTATGTGCTAATCTGCGATGCCTTTTATGTTTATGCGTCACTATCCTTCATTGGCGCCTTGATTGCGTTGTTATTTATATCAGTTATGAGTAGTGGGTGATGTTGTTACTTTGTGTCTTTGTTCATTTATGATGATGGTTGATTATATGTCGTTACTAAATTGTGGATGTGTCGGTTGTGACGTGATTGATTTCGACGACGTGTCGAGTGTAATTTATTCATTATGATGTTGTCGAGTTGTGTTGCTATGATTTTATTGTTGACATTATGTTCCTAATGCTTAAATTTTTTTTTTACCTATTGTACGTCGTTTTTATGTTGTAACGGTTGGAGCCATTACAGAAGACTTGCGAGAGGTAACTTTAGCTCATCTAATTTATGGGAGAAAGAGAACAAGTTTGAGTCCTTAGCTTAGAAGTGATAGGGAGAATGGGGTTGAGACATATATCAGATATTTATGTTGTATCTTTTTAGGGGTTGCTTTAAAGAACTGTCTAATCATAAGAGTGTGGGGTTGTTTTAAAGAATTGTCTAATTATAAGAGTGTATATATGGTTGATTTAAGGGTTGTTTTAAAGAATTGTCTAAGCATAAGAGTGCATATATGGTTGATGCCTAGGTGTTGTGTTCTAATGGGAAGTGTGAAACATTTGCAAAAATTGCATGAATATGCAAATAACATATGCTATAAACAACCACTTGTCTTCAAAAGAGGGGAGGCCGGGCAACAAGTATATTCACACTACAACCAATCAACCATTATTTTGAAGCTAATATGTTGTTTTGAGCCACATCTTTTAAGGGAGGGGAAAGGCTGGGCAACAAGCATATTCACATTCAACCAATCAACCATTATTTTGAAGCTAATATGTTGTTTTGAACCACATCTTTCAACCAATGCGAGATTATTTTTTTGTATGGAGAAGAGCAACAAACATATTCACATCATAACCAATCAACCATTATATTACTAAGAGGCACCACTTCCTTGTGGCTACCACCATTAGTATAATGATCATAGCATATTAGAGTTTATATGTTGCTTTGAATCACATCTCTCAACTAATATGAGATTAAATTTTTGCATAAAAATATATTTATATCATAAAAACAATTTCAAAAATACATGTTTTAGGTGTATCCAATTTAGAGATAAACATTTTAATTTTTTTTTAAAGAGTGTTATAAAGTAATCTCTCTCAACTAATATGGGAATAAATTTTTGTATAAACAAATATTTATATCATAAAACAATGTCAAAAACACATATTTTAGGTGTATCCAATTAATTTAGTGAAAAATATCATAATTTTTTTTAAAAGAGTATTATAAAGTTTTATATATATATAAATCAAATAACAAACCATTCTTAAAAAGAATATTAAAAAAAAATCAAAATTTTTAATTGTAGAAATTATTAGTATGAAAATAATTTTAAATTTATATTCTTACTTTTTCACTTATTTGTTAGTTAACATAGAATTACATATTAATTATGATGAAACAACAAAATTAATAAGTCATTTCTACATAAAAAGTTTTAAGCATTTTCAAGTATAGGGTTGGATAGTAGAGTAAAAAGCATGGAGTAAAAAGCATGAAATATATTTGTATGATATATTAATTTCTATATAAAAAGTTGGAAGCATCTTCAACTATAGGTTTGGTTAATAGAGTAAAAAGCATGAAATATATTTGTATAATTTATTAATTATGATGAAAGAACAAAATTAATAAATTATTTCTACATAAAAAGTTCAAAGCATCTTTAACCTAAGTTTGGTTAATAGAAAGTTTGGCATCTTTAACCTAAGCTTGGTTAATAGAAAGTTTGGTTAATAGAGTAAAAAACATGAAATATATTTGTATGATTTAGAAGATATTACATAGATGTTATTTATTATATATATAATTTAAAGGAATTGGTAATTCATCCATATTATCACAATAAGTCAACATGTTTACTTAAGAGAATTGAACCTCAATGAAAAGAATAACAAACATGCTACTTAACCACCTAAACTATGAACATGTGATTATACTCAAAAACGTCAAAACTATTCTTATTCATCTATCTTAGAAAAAAACAGAACCAAAAATATTTCCCATAAATATAAATATAAAAGTAAGAGATATGAAGGCAACCTTTTTGTTAAATACTTTGTTAAATACTCAAAAGACATTTTTTTAATATCTAAAGAATATCTCCAGAAAGAAATGCACTTCATACCACAAATACCAGTAAACAGCAAGATGAGCACATAAGAGCCAAAATGCAATGATGAAAGATGGTACGGAATTGGTCAAACCAGTTTGCATGACATTGTTCAGACGAAGGGGCTTATAGTCTTCTCTGTTTTCATTTATACACATTTTTGCTTTTGGGTTCCCCACTGATCATCAGATAACTCTGTACTGACAACATAAATCATGAGGAATTTCCTGGGTTTTCGCTAGCAAAGTCTTGGAGAATGGAGAAATAGGAGGGAAAGCAAAGAAAGGTTCAAAATCCGAGTATAGGTGTTTCTGAACCATATCTTTCATGTGAATCGAGTTCGATTTTTACTTAACGTCTACAGTTCTTATTGGACTGATTTTCCCGCCATTTCAGTCTCTTTTTTTCCAATCCGGACACTCCTCAGTATAGTATTTAGTTATATAAAATCACGGGTAGATTTTCAAGCTGGGCAAGCACTTCAAAATGTAGTGCCAAATTTGTCTAGATTTTTTGCTGGACTTTTAGGTCCTATAGGTATTTTCAAAATATAATTCTCAATTGACACGACTGCACTGCACTGAAATGAAAAGTTCTATAAAATTTTATAAACCCATAATTTATGGCTTCAAGCAGCATGATGAACATAAGCAATATCCAGATATTCAATAAGAAAACCTTTTGCTGAAGCTAATCCCCAGCTGACAACTGAAAAATTGTTGAAGTTTAGATGTCGTCAGTAACCATTTGCATGATTTTTTTTTATCGCAGAGAAATGATATGATGATTAAGAAAGTTAGAAAACTGAACCTACAGTGAAAAATCAAAGATACTCAACTTCCTCAATACATGTGCACAAATGCATGCAACGAATAAGTAAAAAATAATTCTTATGAGCTCATACAAAGCTCTACATTTCATCTCCTAAGAATCGATTCATTTCAATCTAAGAACCGGCCTCACAAATCTAAACTCTGAAATTGTTTGAAAGCCAATACAAGTAGAAACAAACTTCGTGGTAATAACTCAGGCAAATTCAGCCTCCCACTGTTTCCGTGACTGATGAATTCTCTTCCATAGTAACTTGTCAGTTATGGTTTTATGACACAAACCAGTGTTGCTCAGATATCTTTCCAAATTTCAAGGTGAATTGGCTTGAGCATAAAATCCTCTGAATGTAGTTGGCTTGGTTTAAACAGTATATGCTTGTTGAATGGCATTGATGTCCAATCCCTTTAACCGAACAACTGATTCCACGTGTCCCTTCAATGTATTCAATTCTCTCAACCTGCACAAGTACCATAAGCATCAACATGTTTTTCTATCCCACGGCAAAATGGTCAAGTGAAGCAGAACTCAGAAATTATAGATGAATAACTTGAGTATACTTTCTTGCATGAAGCAAATGGAAGGGATCACTCGTGCGAAGTCCTTTAAAACAATTGCTCATTCCCAAGGTTGTTTCCAAAATACAAAATTATTTTCTCCTATGATTGAATAGGTTTGGGGATTGAGTTTTGGTTAACTGATCATCAAACAGTTGCAAATATTAAAAACATGTTTTTCGTGCTTCAGATCATTGCCGAAATGGAATTGAATGAAAGTAATGTAGATTTGCTTAAATGGTAAAATTTGTGCAAAAACAAAAATAAAGCACATTTTGCTCAGGGCATGATATTCAGAGCCTTAAAATCATTTTCCGAATGCAGATATTCAAATCAATTTGTTTTTTCTCATGAAATAGGATTAGGCCGATAACATAGACTCTGAAACCATTATGCATTTCCATGATGTGTTACCTTGCAATTTCTGCACGTCTTCTGGCTTGCTCTGCAATCATGGATGAACGTCCGGAAGCAGCGTAGGCATCAGGAGCAATCAGACCATGTAAAGTTCTCTGAGCAAGTGCCCATTTGGCTTCTCTGTCCTCTCTACCATAATCCTTCTTTGATGTGAAAGCCGTCTGCATGATGTCATTGTTACCAAAATGAGCCTTTGCAAGAGAAGAATATGTGCTTCAGGGAAACTTTTCCCACACATAGAAGAACAGAAAACCTACGAAGAGGGGAGAACACCTAAAACTGACCTTTCTCTCAAAGAGCAACTCCCAAGCTTGTCCACTTAGAGTGTAACGGACTGCAAACTTGATTATATCTAAAGGAACATAGAATACCACACTGTAAAGCCAGATCACTCCAGCCCATCCCCATCCGATGCCTTCTATGGAAGCAAATCCCCAGTGTGCATATACTGCTATCAACGTTGCAATCTGAAATGAAGATATGAAAACATGAAATTGGCACAGATAAAGATAATACTAGGCTTGAAAGAAGGACCAGTTAAAGGCAGCTACTGAAATAATATTGATTCACTTGAAATAACATTGCATCTAAATCCTGAATGTTCAATGGATTTTTTTAATTGTACACTCATATTGTATCAATGCGAAAGTTACCAAACACAGGTTCTAAATTTTGAGTTTTCAAATGACAAGTTAACTTAGACATAGTTACCAGACTTGGCTAGGCAAACTAACGGGCAAGGTAAAAGAGTCAAGAGTTTGACTCGTCTGGGAAAAAACTTGGCAGAAAATCATGAAAAAATGAGCAAATGGTGCCCTTTTCTGGGATATATAGTCTGCTGGCTGAGTCAACCTTGTTAACCACGAAATTGACTCAGCCCAAGCAGGAAAAAACAGTTTGACTGCCTATCTGAGTCAAACTCTCGAATCTTGTTTCACTGAACCTAGTCTTTGTCAATTATATTATCTTTGCAAAGGCATCACATTAGAAACAATATTACGCTGCAGAAAGAAGAGATGAATCCCTTAGACTTGTAGATGCTAGTAATTGAGTTATGCTTGCTTCATCAGTCTGCAAACTACCATTTGGTTTGCTCTTTCAAGTACTGTACGAGGGAAAATGTCCATTCATGTTAAATAATGAACTAATGTTTCAGATATATGAAAAGACCAAAAAACATACAACACCTACACAAAGTATGATTGGAAGAATAATCCTCTTAATCTAGATAGTTCTGTTCAAGCCTCAATAGTAAAGTTTTTTTGTAAAGTGCCAATCTGTTGGCTTTCTGAAGATCAAATATTCTTATAATTTTGTAGAAATAACATGTACGCTCATTGCAGCCACATATCTTTACAAACTGATATCTTCGACTAGTCTTCTAAGCAAACGAGGCAATGTTTAACTGGTCAAGAATAAGAATCAGATATAACAAATGAGTATAATTTCTCCAAATGATTGTGTGTTCCTCAAATTGTAGAAAAGTTTTAAAAGCAACTTACCAACTGGGCTACCACAAAAGCGCACATTAGGAGAATGCCGGGTCTTTCCATAAATGACCAGCTTTGAGAACGTGTGACAAAAATAAGGGCTTGGCTAACTATGCTCACTTGCAAATAAATAGCAGCAGTGACCTCTTCAGAATTGCTACTGATTGATCTCACATGGAAATGTGTCTATAACAAACAGAAATTGGGAGCTCAGTTAGAAGTACATAGATATATGTCAATTTTCAAGAATAAAGGGCAGTTTAAAGATTGCTCGTCGGATTATCTTGATAATGCAAGAAATTTTAATAATTTTAAGAATCAAACTGCAGATGAGATAGGAAAGAAATAGCACCTCAAAGAATGTTGTGCTAATTACAACCCAGTAAAATAGGACAGTGATCAGGGCAAGGTAAGTGCCAATAACTACCCCTGTTGCAAATATTTCATTGAGCTTCCAACTATCAGGCCCAGGTGATGGTTTTACTCTATCTTGTGAGATGGTCATTATAGTACCTGTCAAAGATAAGTGCTATAATTTGAGCCGCAACATAGTGTCCATTCAAACACCCTAAAACAAGAAATATTCTTTGTGTAGATGAATTCAGATTGATATACAAGAGTGCCAGTAACATGTTCCTTAGGGAGAAACTATACAAACCATCATTAAGGATAGCTATGATCAAGACCATGAAGGGAGGAAAATCATATTCCCATATTAAAGCCAGTAGCATGAAACCAAGCTGCAATAAAGCGTTGAATGAACATCAGTGATTCATAAAGTTCCCAATTGCAATCATCTTCAAAGAAACATTTGAATGCATCTCAACTTACCACAATACGAATGGTGATGGATACTGCATAAATCTGCAAGGACATCAATTTAGTTAAGTCTTTCAGTTACTTCAAGTTGCGCTTGGTTCAAATATTGAATATCGAACATAGCACAGAATATCAATAAGAGTGTACAAACAAAAGAAAAGTTTCTCAACTGTATAATTCTTCATCCTCTGGAATATGGCACGGCTTGTAAGCACAGCACTAACGATGACACTCAGGCCAGGCTCTGTTAAAACAATGTCAGCTGCACTTCTGGCAGCATCAGTAGCATCTGCCACTGCAATTCCAATATCTGCCTTCTTTAAGGCTGGAGCATCATTAACTCCGTCGCCTGTCATCCCACAAATATGTTTTTTCTCTTGAAGCTTTTTGACAATCTCGTATTTGTGTTCTGTTGCAAAAAGCATATTGACAATTGTCTGATTAGAAATGTTCACCTTAATGGACAATAGTTTCGACTTTCTCCAGATGACCAAAATGAATTTGCACAACTCTTACTGGTAGTAGCAGTATGTAAATATTTTTGTATTTTCGGTGGAAAATCTTCTACAGACAATTATTTGATCTAAAACATTGAACTGAGGAAATTCTGTATACCCGGGAAGACACCCGCAAATCCATCAGCTTTCTCGATCAGCTCATCAACAGGTAGGGCTTCTGTAACATCATCTTTGTCATGTCCAAGCAATGATGATGAGGGATACATATTTGTTCCCATTCCAAGGCGCCTGCCAGTTTCTTTAGCAATTGCTAGTTGGTCACCTGCATTGAAATCAAATGTTTACTTCTAATTAGTAATTATAACACAGATCCGTGAGTGGTGTACTTGGAAACACTTGGTTATAAATCTCTGCCAGTTCATTCACTGTGGCTCACCCATACACATTAACAGATCATATAGGCTTCTCTAGACAGGCCATCATATTAGATGGGATGATTACAGGATTGTTTTTCAGCTGCTTGGGAAATAGAGTGTAACAAGACCCTGATAAACACATTCGAGAAGCGAAATGAATTCTCTTTTTCAGAATTTCAGGCATACCTGTAATCATCTTCACGCAAACTCCAAGCTTAAGAGCTCGCCGAATTGTTTCAGCGCTGTCATGTCGAGGAGGATCGAACAATGGCAACAACCCACAAAACATCCAAGGACCTCCAGGGCTTTCTTTAGATTTCTCAGGCACTTCCTGCATGACAGTAGATCAGTTTTCCTATTAATATAAGGATATATAAACTTATATAGAGGTGATTTCTTGATTGTATACCTGTATTGCAACAGCTAATGATCGCAATCCACGCTCTGCAAACTTGTCAATGATTGCGTGTACTCGTCCAGCAATTTCGGATTTCTCCAGACTCATTTCAAGAATCTGCCCCAACAAAATGTTTGCATATGGAGTTAATTGATATATTCTAATAGATGTTGCAGGATCAGTTTCGAAGGCAATTTGTGATACCTGCTCTGGAGCTCCTTTGCTGGCACGATACCAATTTCCATCAGCATCAATATAGGTAATGGCTGTCCGCTTATCAACAGGATTGAATGGAAAAAAATGAACTTCTGTAATATTCGCTCGTGCCTGCAAAAATTAGCTTTATTTTAATTCTCCTGAAGAAGCACTAGCTTGCTTGAAATTTATGTTGAGGAGAGATTTTATTGAAATAAAAACAGAGTAGCCCATTTGACCTCTCTAGGATCACCGAGCATGTTTGTAATAGCAGCATCAATAGCATCTTGATTCTCTATTCTGGATGCTCTCGCTGCAAGCAGGACTACTGTATCTCTGTCCATATCCTTGTGGAACACCTAAATAACCAACAATATCGCGTGACATCTTTTCTTTTATATAACTAAGGGACACTATTTCTTTGAAAACATTTATAATGGAAGCTTGAATATTCTGTACCTCAACAAGATTCCTGTCTACAGTGAGACGATTTAGAGTAAGAGTGCCGGTTTTATCACTGCAAAGAACATCCATTCCAGCCATTTCTTCAATTGCAGTCATTCGCTTCGTAATTGCACCCTGTGCATTATTTGTTTTCAGCTTGTCAGAAATGTTTTAGTTTCACCCTTCGCTTGGATTCACACACAAAAAGGGAAAGCACAGCAATTCCAACCCTTATATGGTGGTATAAGACTAGGCCCTAGTCGATAGTTACGGCCATCTTTGCTTGCAATTGTAATGACTACGCAGAATGAAATTGTGACCAAGGGTACTAACTGCCACTCAATAACCACTAGACCCAGATGACTCACTGCCTGTTTTAATACACAGTAGAATTCAGGCCTCTTAATAATATCTTTGCTACTTCAATATAAGTACTTTATTGCTATTTGATACCTGCTGGGAGAGACGATGAGAGCCAATGGCCAAAGTGACAGAAAGAACAGTCGGCATAGCAATGGGAATACCACCGATTAGCAAAACCAGGAGATTGTTGATTCCCTTCCTGTAAGATCGGTGTTGAATAGGATACATGACAATAATCTCCAAAATAATGCCAATAGCTATGGAACAAATACAGAAGTTTCCTATAGCTGTAAGGACCTGCAAAGAGAGAGATTAAAACGATGAAAATTTACCAAGATTTGCAAATTTAATTTTAAGAAAGTGTTTAAACACTTTTGAACTATAATGCTTGACAAGATCAAGCATTAACTCTTGGAAAAACACCTTTCATCGCATCTCATTCTCAAATACTTGGAAACTTTCGAATCATATCATCAATGGTAAGATCTACAATTTAAGGTGTGAGATTTCATTAAATTTAGCACATCTACATGAATGGGAACCCGCCAATTCGACACCACGATTTTCAGGAAGATAATCCCTTTACCTTCTGGAAATGCCCGACAACTTCTGTCGAATCAACAAGATGAGCAGCTTTACCAAAGAATGTATGAACACCAGTAGCAATGACAACAGCCTCAATTTCTCCTTGCTTACATGTGGAACCGGAAAATACTTCGTCTCCAGGCTTCTTTGTGACAGGAAGAGATTCACCAGTCAAGGCTGACTGTGAAAAATACAAGAAATACAACTTCAGAAAAAGGCTAACGGATCAAATTCTTTCTAACAAAACAGAAATGCATTACGAAAGAAAATAAAATCCCCGACTCTATTAATACAGGGGCAGGTATCCCTACATGGATATATTTCTCACTCTAGAAAGATGAACTATTGCTTTAATCGGCATGACAGATAACGCTTGTTTCACCATGATAAGTGGTACGCGTTCTCATACCTGATCAATTTTTAAAGGATCACCTTCAAGCAAACGAGCATCTGCAGGAACAATATCTCCTAGTTTAATGCTAATAACATCCCCTGGAACCAGAATTGCTGCATCCTGTTCTTGCCATTGCCCATCTCTGAGAACCTAAACAAAAACAAAATTGTACTAATTAGGCTTGCCGTGATAATGTGTAAGCTGCATTTTCTAGCTTGCAATCTTCCTTCTTTTGGCTAACTTTGTTTGTTAAAGAGGAGAATCCGGACCTTCGTTTTAGGAGCTAAACGCGCCATGAGAGCAGATGCAGCGTTACCGGCATTGTTCTCCTCTAGGAAGCTGATTGTTGAGTTTATAATCAACAGACAAATGATTCCAATAAAGTCTTGCCAGTCGGGAGGTTCACCCTGGAATTAATTGAGTCGTCCAGAGTGAGTAACAAGATTAAACAACTGAACCGACCAGAATGTAAGGATGGTTTGCACAAACTTGTCCAATCTTACCCCTCCATTAGCAAGAGCAATAGCCATGAGTGCTGCAGCTTCCATGACCCATGACAGCGGGTTCCACATAAAACTTAGAAACTTCAAGAATTTGTTTTCCTGAAATTGACCATGATAGCATCAAAGTTCATCAGTTTTCTTAGCAAAACAGGAAATTTCAAATTTAAACTGAATAGTTCTCACTAGCAGACATATAGGTAGTAAATAGCTTTGCCATATCATTATTCAAAATAGAATATCTCTGCTGGGACGAATATTCTATTTTGACATTTGTATCAATTCTCCTTCATTTTCATTCCTTCATAGCGAAAGCAGAGATTTAAAATTATTAATCCAAAGCATCGAACGATGTTGTCAAAAGGTTCAAAATCCTCTTTGGCGGTCCAGAGCCTTGTGATAGATTTGCATCTACCTTAGGCTAATTTCCTCCCAACTCTGAAGAAGATTAGGCCGCCTGCCCTGGATGCGCAGCTGACAGTGCCTGGCATTTCCATTCCGTCGTGCATCCAGCGCAAACTGGATAGTTTCCTTCTCCATAATATGAACAATGGTTTAAAAAAACTGGAAATTGTCATCACCCGCCCTGCAAACTTTTATTTCCTTGACTGTCTTCACTTACACCGATTTATCTGATTTTTCTTTCGATTCCTCCAGATTTTTAACAGATATTATACTATGATAGATAAGCATTGATCAAGGCAGACAAGGGCAGTCTGCTACATTATTGGGGTAAAGGAGGTCTATGAAGGAGGCAGGGGCATTGAGATAAAAAAAAAAGGGAAATTTTCCTAAAAATTCTGAGAAGCTACGGAAAAAAGGAACAGATTTTTCAGGCCCTAAGAACCCAGGTTTTCTTGTAAAGATATGAAAATGGGTGAGAGACCTTATAGACCTCTATCTAATCTAGTTTAATAGGCTTGCACATTACTCTGTAATTTCCCGTTTTTTTTTTTCTAGCAAGGGATCCGATTTGAGCAACTCCTATGCCCCTAATTTTACTTAACCAGCCACTGCCTAGATAAAACAAAGAACCCCCTACAAGGGACGTTGGGTTAGAAAATTGATTTCRGGATCGTTTAAAAGGGCAATCGTCATGTTGGATTCAATATTTTCTGGTGCTATAACGAGTAACCAAGGTCCTCGATTGTGACTCGTTAAGACGAGTTTGGAAAAAAAATGTATAGGAACATGTAACATGCGTTGCATAATAAACAGCACAGCATGATTTTCAACCATTAATGCGTCATCTGTCTCGTCGCCTATCCCCACCATTAGGAGCGAGATTGGAACTTGGGCGTGTCAATCAGCTTGACCTTATTTTTTATTTTGTATAGTGAATTTTTGAATATACAAATCTTTTGCATTTCCTGTACATTCCCAATTCATTTTTTTTTCATCATTATGAATGACTAGCAGGAGTAGCCATTCATGAGTTCAATTTAACTTCTGTGTCGAGGGCCGGTCCCACCCGAATGGGCAATGTCCACGTCAGATATCTGCACACGTGGTGATTTCATGTATAACTTGGTGACCGTTCAAGAACTTGAACCGAAGCTTTTTACACGTGGATATGTTTGGTTACGCTGAAGAATTGTAGGCTCCGAGGACAAGGCTTCAGCAACTAGGTCAGTAGTTTTATCTTAGGCAAGGTACCGAAGTCATTATAATAAATTTTATTCCAGTAATATTGCAAAGAAATGGGATGAAACTGAAATCTTGTATTCCTTAACCAATACGTTAAAACTGTGGATGCTAAGAAACAACACGTCACGCTATTTACTTACATAGACTGTTCTGTTTTACTGACTCTGGATTCAGTGGAGGCATTTTTTAAAGACTATACTATTCAGTATTTGAGAAAGCGAACGATGACATTTGCCTGGCGAGCGAATCTCATAGAAAGGATAACTTCCAGTTTGACATTGGGAATGGATGGTACACTTACGGGTTTCTCCTCTAACTTGTTGAAACCAAAAATTTGCAAACGAAGCTCCCCTTCCTGAGATGTAAGTCCTGATCTTGAACATCGTAGCTGTTCAAACACCTCGTCCAAAGGCACACGTTCCTGAAATGCATCCCAACAAATTCTCTTCAGAGCCATGAAATTTTACAGCATTTACACCACATCGAATCATGAACATGAATCAACAAAGGGATTTACTGCGAAAACTGATCCTCTTACCAGATCAACCATATCTTTATTGAAATCCTCTGCAATTAGAGGCTTATCCTCTTCGGACTCCATGATTCACAAGCGAGGTGCGTCCAACACTGCTAGCTTAGATGCCTGATTGATCGCTGCGTTTATCCACCACCACCTGTTAAGATCAGAATATTTCACTGCACCTAAATTACATTTGAAACGACTTAAAATTTTCAAATCTGTGCGTGTGTCTCAACAAGTAAGTACCTTGTATTTTCTACTCTTGCCTTTTTTGTTGGAAGATTATTTCCTATAGCCTTGGTAATAAAACTGTAAATTTACATTTTTGAAATCTAGAAGTCCTTTCTTAAGATGATCTGCTTCAAAAAGTTAATATTAGTAACTTCCTACAATGAAGACGACCTATGACATCGGCTAAGAAGGAGGTAGCTTCCATCCTATAACAACAGGTCCAGGATATTACAGTAAATAAATATTCGTGTTCATTCTTAGCTATACAACTGGTCACTAAATTTTATAAACATTTAAATTATTTAGCTTAAATATCATTTAAACTTGCAAATACTTCATCTCAGCTCCGATCTTTACCGAATTTCTCTTGCTAAATGCGAATCTTTATAACTTGAAAGAACTGGAAAAAGAGCACAACGCGGAGCTAATTAAGTTGTAGATCAGATCCTTGTCAAATTTCCAAAATGCAAAATGCATTGCTTCATAGGTTAAAGATTTTAAAATATTTATCTTAAATGTTCAGCAAAACTTGGATTTGCAAGAGAAAACGCAAAATTTACCTCCCGAGCTGCCGATTAAGTTTTTAGAAGCTCTGCGCTTGTTACTTCCTGCAGAACAAGCAACGAACGCCACTGCTTCAAATTGACGCTGGTGCTACAAACTGGACCAAATGTAGCACACTTAGCAGCAGAGAAGGAGAAGCATTTAAATCACACAGATCTCACACTCTCAGGATTCGTGCTCCGCACTTTAAATATGAATAAGTTTGAGCAATTCAGCTGACCATGCCTCCAACTGTTTGGCAGCCTTAAAATCATTTAAAAAATTGATTATCAAATCGCCAAATCTGGTGCTCACGTTGACTGTTCGCTTGGTAACTAACCAGGAAGTCATGGCAGGGACGAAGGCCACATAAACGTGGAGGGCAGCGTTTTGTCAAGCACCTCCAATTCGTTATATCTGCCATTCAAACACCTCCATTTCGTCATATCTGCCAATTTTTTTCGGTCAACAAACATTCCAACCTACCGTTCTAAGCTCTTCAAAACTTAGTGAATTCTTATTTTATGAGATAATTAGACATGTGATCCGGTGAGGCTTAGATTTATAGTTGGAATCGAATTGTGCCCTCGATCGCGTGCCCTACAAACCCATCAAAATATTAAATCAGCTTTTACATGAGATTGAGATTTCCCTCCAATAAATTAACGTGTCATGTGGTTTCATTAAAATAAAATAGCATCTCACGTTCGCTAACTTCAGTCATCCTTACATTATTACCCTGTATTCAGCTTTGGCACATGAGGTTACTTTGTCGCATTTAAAGCTTAAATAAATGAGTTCAGTTGGATAATGATAAATATCGATTTAAAAGTACATGTTTTGTACCAGACAAATATGGTCCAAAACCCTCGACTTATTATGATGTCAAGTTGGTAAAGTTTCATTGGTTATAAGAATTTAACCTTTCATTAATTATATATAAAAGTTACCATGGAGCAGAGACAAAATCACATTAATACTGAGGCAGAGTTTAATCTGTATTTCCACAACAAAATCACACAACTTCAAATTACTTTCAACTATCTTTATGAAATTCATC
>JASDQU010735847.1:374360-387605 GCA_032191745.1 Picea mariana | reverse complement strand
TAATTTTGTATTAAATTTTGTAGTTTAAGTGTGTTAATTTTGGTTTTTTTTAATATATATTTTTAATTGTTCTTTGTGTTTTTTAAACCTTTCTAAAGTTTGTAGGCCATAAATTTGGTTTTTTTAGCTTTTTTTTTTTGTTTTGTTTTCTAGATTTAGCTTAGTTTATATATTTGTTTTGTTTTTTGGTTTTGTTTTTCCTCTTTAGTTTTTTAAGTTTCTCTTTAATCTTTTTTATTATCTAAATTTGTCTTCAATTTTTTTTTAATTTAGTTCTTTTATTTTTCTTAGTTATTTTTAGTTTTTAATTTAAAAAAAAAAAATGAATTATATGTTTTTGTTAAATATTAAAAAATAGTGTTATTTAACTACAATTTTTTCCATGTATTGAAGTAAAGGTAAACAATGTGTTAGGAATGGTGTTTTCCACTATATTTTAAAAGTACGGAACAATAAATTAATTAAGGAGACACAATTATATGAAAAATCGTAACTTAAAAAAAATAAATGGTAAAAAATATATTTAAGATTGAAAGAAGCATGAAAAAATGACTAAAAACACCCTTGAATAAAAAATAAAATGAAATAAAATTGAAAAAAAACGAAAAAAAAAAACGAAAAATAAGCATTTAAAAAAAATGTGGAAACATTGTGGATCGAAAAATTTAAAATATCGAAAAACCATCTGAAAAGGGAGAGGGGGTGCTACCGGTAGCACCATTTTTAAAAAACAGGGTAAAAAATTGGACCCCCCCAAAAATGAGAACTCGGTATAGTTCTCGCTAAGTTGATAACTATGTTACATGTTATGGAATGGTTGGTTAACATGTAGCTTCATGTGATTGGTTAATGATAAAATGGAGAGGGAATTAGGATAAATGTTAAGGAAGGAGAAAAGGAACGAGAGAGGTGGAGGTCATGTGGGAGGAGAGAGAAGCGTGTTGTTGGGTTGTTAGAGGTGAGGGGGGTGGATCAGAGGCGAGGAGTGAACCTGCAGAGGTGAGTGAACCCACGTTGCATGGAGGAGAGATAAGGAGGGGCTATCGGAGGTGTGAGGTGAATCCATGAAGGAGTGAAGTGAGGGAAAACCAAAGAAAAATCTAAGTACAGGAAGAATAGGGAGTAAAGGAAGGAGAGATGGAGGGATAAAGAGATAATAAAAATTCTAAGTATGAAGAGTATAAGAGAAGAAGGGAGAAATTATGAAGAATATAAGAGAAGGGAGGAGGAAGGAGTGAGTAGAGAATTTCAAAAATAATCTAAATATATAATATAGGAGTTGGGGGGAGAGAAGAGAGGTGAAGGAGATAAAAGTATTTTCTAGTGTGAAAGAGTGGAAAAGAGATTAAGTATAGAAGAGTGAGTGGAGTGGTAGAGTGGAGTTGGAAAAAGTTTAAGTATGGAATAAAGAGAAGTTCCAAGAGATTAAGAGAAGTTTTAAGATAATACGAGGTTCCAATAAATTGGACATGGTTCCAAAAATTCCAAGAATTGAGCATGGTTTCAAGAAATTGGACATGGTTCAAAGAAAAATTAGCTTTGTTGCACATGTAAGAAGCGCTCTTTGGGTGGTTAGACGAAAACCAAGATATCTTGAGCACACAAACTCGAATTTTGAATCCGTGAAATGTGTGACGAAGCTGAGACTGAGGGCTACATCATGAACTTATAATCGTTTGAAATTTTCTTCTTCTTCTATCAATTTTTTTTATTATTATTCAAATCCATGAAATTGCACAGATAAGTATTGTGATGATATAAATTCTTCCTCTTGAATTTTGAACAACCTTAAGATGTTTTCAAATAGAATTGGGATTAATATGCTTCTTGTTTGAGATCATTGTAGGAATTTGAAAAAGGCCCAGGGTCTGGAAAGAACCAAACCAAGAAAGAGGAACACGATTATTGAAGCAGCTGAAAGAAGAAGACATGACTGGTGTTGCTGGTGTTGCTGAGACACAAAGAACACCAAGGATGATGTTACTTTAAGGGGGAGGGGATTTTTACACCCCTATTTCCCCCATTTCGTAAATATTATTACTATTGTGAACAAGACTGTGGACAGACCTATCATGGGAATGTTGGAAAAACAATGAACCTTGCTACATAAGTTAATGAATATATTTTGTTATTTAATAAAAAGGAAATTGTGACATGATTGTTGAAAGAGGGTTTCCAATGCAGATCATGATGCATGAGAGGAGATGGTAAGGGGAACCAATAATGGTTAATATGACCCATGCTGGGAAGTACTCTATTGAATTAAAAAGGTTCAAAGCCCAAGATTGTCCTTTGGCCCCAAGAAATTCATTTACCATTCAAGCTGGTAGTTGAAAAGTCCCCTTCAGAAATTAATGAAAGAATGGGTAGAGTGCCCATTTAGAAAAATTTTATCTGATCCATGGATCTGGGGATCTGACCCATGAAATATTGTTGTATAAAGCAAGAAAAGGAAGGAAAGTGGGGGCAGGAAGAATAAGAGAATATGCACATGAATGGGTTGAAAGACCATTCAGATAAAAGTAGAATGCACAAGGCTCTCGGGGTTCTAAAGAAGAACTGGAAAACTAGGTTGTTCTGGTTACATGAATGCTTGGAACATGTTTTATAATTAGGCTGATAAACAAAGTTGCAGGGATTGAGTGAATAATCCCAGTAGGCTCCCTTGCTTGGCGGATAGAAAATTGTACTTCCAACTTTCTGTGGGAAAATGAGAGTAACCTTTGTCCCTTGTTGTTGCCGAGATCAAGAAGAATCCCTCTCATGGCATCATGATCCAGCTAGGGGGTGTCCAGTGGAGGAATACTCCAAGAGGAACAATGCCTATGGTTGGATGGAAAAGGGAACCCCTTTCAATAGTTGCCAACAAATTTCCAATTTCAGATAAATGTGACTCTGAATGTTAAATTGTCTTGAATGGTTTGTATAATATGAGTTCATTTGAGCTAGATGAGGGCATACTATTTTATCTTGTTTGGATGTTAGATAATTGTGACTTTGATGGTCTGGCTCACTGGAAATTTTGAAGTAGAGTTTGAATATTATCTCATGTCAATGGTTTTCGACTTACTTTTATTTAGAAAAAGGAGAACTATTAGTAATGGTTTTTTTTTAAATGAATTTGGGGCATAAGGATTTGGCCTCTCTGTTGGTTGGAAAATCCTCCAAAGGATTTCCCAAAGATCAATTTCGCAAATATAGAGACGGGACAAAATCTATGGGATTTCTCAGGTCCTGTCGATCCCTCAAAATTACCTTTTCCCTATTATAGATTTCGAGCTCTGTAGACGAAAGGCACCTCCTTCAAACCGTTTTATTTCCAAGTGACCTCAGGCTCGAGTCCACATACTTAACCAAATATTGGTTAAGATTTAAGAGTGTGTCCCTTTGGGGCTTGTCAAATTACCATACGACCAGGGTCTTAGAACCCTTCACTACGCTAAAATGGAGCTAAGCTATTTGGGCTTCGAGACTTCAAAGGTCCGAGACCTTGGGATGTTTAAACTTCACAAAACTCCAATCCTGCCGAAGGAAACCTACTAACACAATTACCAGATGGTTTGACCGACAACTATCAGTCTCTTATCTATTACTATGGGATCCACCCTATCATTAAACCCTGACCAACTTTTCGACCATGAAGCAACGTGAGTCGTAGATCAAAGGACCTTTAGGATCTTCCCTAACCATTGGATATATGCTACGGTCAATTTGGTGTTGACCTACTCTAGGAGTAAAAGGGTGTTAAACAATCGTAACCCCTGAATGTCGAAGTCGCAAAGTTACACAAGCTGTAGATCTAAGAATCCTTCGGGACCCTTCTCGACCGTTAGATATATTGTCGTGGAAGGATAGGGTAAGTGACAATGTTGATCGACAACATAAAATCATCCCTTCTTTATGACCTTTCCGGTAAGTAACCCTCTAGGGAATTATTGGGTTAAGAACGGCAAGGGTTGCGAACTCGCGAAATCCTGAAGTGGAAAAATCCCACCAACTGTCAGATTGAGGGAAGGAATTTAGGATCCTTTTGGACCCTAGATCGAGGATCCATTTGGAACCTTTCTCAAACATTCAATCAACTAGTGGGGAGGCAGAGTAATCACTTCGACAATGTCTTACTTCGAGAGATATAAGGTTCGAGTAGTGAAATAATCCTGAAGGCTGAAGAATACAAGGCAAGTAAGTCTAGGACTTCGGGACTTCGAGGCTCCGAGAGATTTGAGGATATAGAAGGGGGCATTAAGCATCAAAGCACAAAAGTCCCCTTGTTGTAGTGTCTATCTCTGTTTGGACAAGCCTGCGTATGCCATGGTGATGTGGTGTGCCTGGATAATACCACATGGCATCATGAGATTGGGCATGAATTAAGTATGGATAAATATCAACTGTCAGATCTAAGGGTGGATAGAGCTCCACCATAGATTCTGGAGTGGGAAGAGACTTTGGGACTTTGGGTCTTTCAGGAAGTTTTAGACCTATATAAGAATGATGAAGGGTCAAAGGATCAGTATTCGTGAAGATCGATAGATACTCCTTGCAATCAACAACCATGTTATCACCAGGGGGTGACGACCCAGGTCACGACCGTGCCATGTCACACGGTACGAGAGAGGTGAAGCTACGTGGATGCCACATAGTGAAGGGTATGTCCATTGGCAAATGATGCACCAAAAACTTTGGAAGGTTATAACTTTCAAAGGAGAACTTGGTTTTGGATTAGGGTATAGTCATTCAAAAGCTCTCGGTGAACAGAAGGTGATGGTGTCCTTATTTGAGGAATTTAGGGAGCTGTGGGAAAGTGGAAAATTTATGCCCCCATCCCTTAAAAGGATACTTAGTGAGTCAGGTGTGTGACACATAGATGAATATGGGGATATATTTTCTTCCCCCATGGGGGCGCCTCTGCACTACTAGGTCAAACATTGAATTGACTTGATATTTCGTGCTCCTTTACCTAATGGCCCAATATACATATACTCTCCTCTAGAGAACGAGGAAATAAAATTTCAAGTCCATGAGCGCATCCAAAAGGGAACATTCGACTAAGCTCCTCACCTGGTGGGAGCCCAATTGTATTGGTGCAAAAGAAGGATGGGACATGATGACTCTTTTTTTATTACAAATCCATAAACAAAATCATTGTTAAGAGTCAATATTTGATCCCTCAGATTGATGATCTTCTTGATCATGTTAAGGGTTCCCAATTGTTTAGCAATATTGGTTTAAAGTCAGGATACCACCATATCTCGATTGAACAAATTGATGGATGGAAGACCACCGTCATGTCTAAAGAAGGAATTTTTGAGTGGTTGGTCATGCATTTTGTCTTGACTAATTCTTTGGAAACATTCATGAGGAGGATGGATGACATCTTGTGGCCATTCACACAAATTTTTGTGGTCCTATATTTGGATGACATCCTCATCTTTAGTAGAACTTGGGCATAACATTTGCAATACATTCAATAGATGTTGAGCACTCTACGACAACACAAGTTATATGCAAATATGGAGAAATGCTCATTTAGCATGTAGAGAATTCAATATCTACGATACATCATGGATGAACATGGGGTGCATGTGGACCCAACCAAGATGAAAATCATTTGTGATTATCTATCCCCTACGACTCTAACAGAGCTCCACAACTTCTTAGGCCTTTCCAAATTCTACCGTAGGTTCATGTTAGGGTTCTCTCATATCACTTGTCCCTTAAGAAAAGTGACTAAGGGTGGATATAAATCCAAGTTTTCCTAGTCTAATTCACAACAAAAAACATTAGAGGATCTGGAATGTTTCCTCTGCTTGACACCAATCATCACTCTACCAGAATTGCAACAACCATTTGAGTTTGAGACATATGTCTCTGACTATGCTATCAATGCATTCCTCACTCAACATGGACATTCAATGTCCTATCATAGCGAGAAACTCTCTGATATTGTTTGTAGGTATCCCACATATGACAAGGAGATGTGCTCTATTGTGTAGGCACGTTGATAGTGAAAGAATTATATTTTGGTAAAGGAAATGATCATCCAAACTGATCACAAGCCTTTGCAATTCCCACATACATAAGAAAAGTTACATAATGAACTCCATTTGAAGTGATCCACATAATTGCAACAATTCCACTTGAACATTAAGTACAAGAAGGGTAACACAAGCTATGTTGTAAACTGCCTCAGCTAGCCCCAAGTTGTCATGCTAACCATAGTTCTTATCTTTTGTGGGCATGAGACCTTCAAGTGGCCTCAATTGTATGACAATGACCCTCACTTCATGTTTCTTAATATTTCTAGAAGTAACCTATGTGTCATTTTATGAAACATTCGATGTTTTGACTCTGACTTCATTACTACATATCAGACATTAGGTGTAGGTAAACAAGTTCTAGAATTTCACCTATAGTATGCACTTTTGTGATATCTGAGATATATTTGTGTTCCTTAAAGTGAGCATGCAAAGCTAAATTTGGAGGCACATTATAATCAGATGGCATAACAATTTGGTGTGGAGAAGATAATAATAATACTTTAGAAGTATTTCTACTAGCCAAAACTCTGATAGGGCATCATCATGTATATCACATCATGCACTGCTTGTGTCATTTCTAAACTTGCCATTATTAAGTAGGAGTTGTAAACTCCTCTACCTACCATAGAAAATAACTAGGAGTCATTCTCCATGGATTACATGTTACATTTTCCCTCCACCAAGCATGGTAACGATTGTGTCTTTGTGGTTGTCAATCGATTATCTAAGATGGCCATTTTGGCACCATGTAAAAAGAGTATCACAGCTGAAGTAATTGCTAAGATCTTCTTTGAGTGTGTTTAGGTTCATTTTGGGTCACCATGGAAAATTATTTTAGATAGGGACAACAAGCTCCTCAATACCTTCTGGTCTAGCCTGTGGTCTCCGATGGACACCAAGCTAACCAAATCGATTTCCTTCCACCCCCAAACAAATGGAAAAAATAAGTGGTCAATAGGATGATTATGAAATCCTACAAATTTACAACTCTAAGCATCCACATACATGGGATGAGAGCCTTCCATGTGTTAAATATAGCTACAAACTATCCCTCCACAACTCTATTGGCCATAACCCTTTCCTAGTGTGATTGGGGTTCTAGCCTTTGGCCCCCATTGATGTAGCTCTACCCATTACATCTTCACAGGAAGAGTATTTCCATGCTTAGATTGAGGAAAATGGAGAAACCAATTTTTTTGAACAGATCCAACACATCCAATAAGAGGTTCATGATATCCTGCAGAAATCCAATTCCAAATATAAGCAGTGACATGACCAACACTGTGTTCCACACAAGTTTCAGGTTGGTGATAAGGTGTGGTTGCATTTACAGAAAGAGCACCTCATAGACCCCACAAAAATCTCATACCACTCCAATATGGGCCCTACACCATCACGATGGATATGGGTGAGAATTATTTTGAATTGAGTATTCCCCCTTTCCTTGGCTTGCACCTAGTATTTAATGTGGAGTTACTTCGACAATATTTTCTACCCCTATTGAACACTTCGTATGTGGTTGAGCATTTGGTCGCTACAAAAATTAATCTTGATTGCATTAAGTAGGCTATAATGGACCATACCATGGACACCAATATGAAGGGAACCTACCAAGAAAACATACAACTATTTCGGGTTGTCAAAGTAGAACAACTTTTTTACCAAGGCAAGTGGCTCACTAGTAGTCAAATTCAACAAAAGTTTCACGGTCTAATGATGGAACTTGACACAATGTGGAACATTGCTTCCTAAGGGGGAAGGATTAATCTAGGTGGAAATCATTAGCCACCCGCCTCTTCCACTGACTCAACACGGTTCTCCATCTTGGCAATATTTTTATCTATAGTTTTATAGTTCCTAAACTTTTCAGTTGTTTTGAGGCCTTAAATGATGATTTTTGGCCATTTGTGGGCTTAGGATTCCCATGGTATTCTCAGGCCTGCCAAAAATTGTAGTTCTTATTTACATCTTTCCAACGAGCTATTGTGCACTCCAAACATAGATTGTATGCACAAGTTGTGCCCCTGGGAAGTTGACATATCAACTATCCACCTCGGGGCCCATAATCCTTTTGGCACTTCATCTCCTAGAGTTAGGGTTTTTCCTTTTAAGGTTTAGTAATTTATGTTAAAAGGAAATTTTCACCTTCTTGTAATGTCTTCTTGCGAATGAGCATAGTTGGAACCTTTCTCTTCATAGATAAACTACCATAATTCTAGCTAGTTTTGTATTGCTTTGCATTTTACCGTGTTTTCCTATTATAGAATTTGGGTTTCATTGTATTATTGTTCTCTCTACAATATTTTTGTGTGTTTTTTTCCATTCATATTCCTTCATTTCATTTTGTTCTCTATACAATCCATATTAGCATGCGTAATTAACCTCCCTATTCAATTCAAGGCTCAACTACCTCCTCAACTCTTATGCAAAAGCATAAGGATAAAGTATGAATAACTTAGCACATGTGAACAAGGCTAAGGTGAGTTTACGGTGAACTATTTTTTTTTGTTTCCTCAACATGTTTGCCGAAGGGGGAGCACCTAGTCTCATGTGTACCACTTAGACTTTAAGTTATAAACGCTAGTGAAAAATTAGCAAGTTAAACTTAGGGAAAAGGCCTTAATAAAGAATTAGAACATTAAAGCGCTAATAGGCCAATACTTAGGCAATCAACCTAAGGTTTAGGACTTAATTTAAATATCTTTAACCAGTAGGTGTGTTCACACTAGAAAAAGTGGAAATATGAGAATTGAGGGGTTAATATGGTTTAGAACTTAGGGAATTATAGGCAAAATGTACCATACACCTTCTAGGAGATTGAGTGAAATGAAATATAGGTGTGAAAGTGACTTTTACCTAGGTAAAAGGTGAGAATGCGATGTGATACACAATCTACCTAGGAAAAGTGGTGAAGTGCGATGAAAAAATATATGTGAAGTTGATTTCACTTAGTCAAAAACAATAATATGATTGCAATAAACAATTTTCCTAGGTGAAATTATGGCAATGACATGGGACACTAGGTAAGTACATCACCATGCTAGAGGATATTCATGATCTAACCATACAACACAAATTGAAAATGACTAGGACATGACTAGGTGATCATCATGATGTGGTACAAGAAGAAAAAGATGCAACATTGTAACAACCTCCACCAACATCCCAACCTTTGGAAGGCTAGAATGACCACACCAGCCCACAAAAAACCCATTTTACCTATCATTCGACATGAGGGGTAACACGTACAATATAAGTAATCATTTTCAAAGCTAATCATAATACTTTAAGAAGTTGTTTTCAAAGTTAATCATAACACTTTAAGAGGTCGATCAAGATTTCTTTCACTAACAATGGTTCTTGAAAGTGTAAAAACAGGTCATAATGTGGAAACAATTGAATTATAGTAAAAAACAAAACAAATGCAATATAAGTAAAAATTTTCAAAGATAATCATAACACTTCAAGGAGTCCATGGTGACTTCATCTATACATTAAGAATTACTCCATGTCAAATATAACGATGTTGGTGGTTTCCTAGCGACAAGAACCATAGTTAACAAATTTGACCAAATCGACCAAATAAATTTGAAAATTTGTCAGTTCATTTGATTTGGCTAAATTATTGGTTCAAATTCAATCTGCTTGGGGTTTATCATGAGCGCTTGGGATTTGCAAGGGAAACAAGCGATGCACAATATTCCCCTTATTCTAGGATGCCCAAGAGTGATTAACAAGGTCGAGATTAGCCATTTTATAGGAAGCATAATCCCCTTTTACAAAGGTTTATGGATTTGAATTTACTTATATTACATGTTTCCTAAGATCCGACCTCCAAAATTTGATAAAAAACACTGTTAATTTTATTTTTTTAAATTTACTAAAATTTTTATATACTGTTAATTTTTTTCCATATTGAAAATTTTAAACATATTTTTTTCTTCATATTGTACCGAATTAGAATTTAAACTCAAACTTAATAACTATGATAATAACCTATATTTTTCCATCTTGTCAAAATAGACTACTAGTGTGTTTCTTTACTCATCCATCACTATTTGAAAGAAAAAATGTGGAGGCCTTTCTAATGAATGATGTTTGACAATGGTGCCAATATGGGATAGGAGATAGATCCACACACCACATGAATGGATAATACTTTCCATGTGCCTTTCACTATCTACCATCCCATCCTTTTCATCCATCTACCCTATGTTTGGATCAATAGGTGCACTTCCTCATGTGCTCCTAACAAAGAAGTGACATGGACCCGATTTAGTGTCCTTGGATAGGTTGATTGATAGGGATGAAGGTTGGGGAGAGTAATGGTGCCAAAATTTGTGTCCATGTGAGATAGTTGAGGCCACAATGAATTTGAAAGAAGCATCTTGGAGACCATAGATGTGAAAAATAGATATCGGGGAATACCCTTCTTAATGGTGGAATCATGTACCCATCCAATGAACATGTTCATTAGGGGACAAAGGTGGGTTGGAAACATTCTTCACCACCCTCAACAACATGTGTTTGAAGTTTGATCTTTGTGGAAATGTTCTATCATTTAGACTTTTAGCAAAATCAAGTCATATTTATTCATTTATTTTGTTAGCGATTGTTTGTCTCTCATTTTCTTTCTTAGGTTTCAAGGAACATTGACTTGATTTACGACAAAGGTTACATGGGACTCATGTGCCTCGTCTCGCCAACCATTCATAAGGAATTTTTCATGTACTCGGGTATATAAGATTATATATTTAAATTTGTCCTTAAACAAAAACAAATATTCCCAATTCCAAATGCCAAATTCAAGCAAAATGAATATTTGACCGGTCTAAATTTCAAGTGAAATTTGAAACATGTTGTTTCTAATACAAAAATGAATTCAACATCCTCCAATACAACTATTGAAACTTGATTTTGCAATGTTAATTATTGATATATACAATTCCATCAATCCAAAATGATTCTTATTGAATTTCAAATACAATTCCATCATTCCAAAATAATTCTTGTTGAATTTCAAATGAAAAAAATGTCAACTGGTTTTCCTTATTATTTTAAATGGCAAAAAAAAACAACAAATTCATAAAACAACCATACACATTGCTACCAACATGATAATGGTCACCATTATGTTAAGTTACCACTATATTAATTGTTGAGGGTTTGAATATTATTAACACAATGAATAATATGAATGATCACGAATAAAATTGTACATAAGATGTAATATCATATCATTCACAATTATCTCCATGAATAACAAACATGAGGTATTGGGGTTAAGTCTTTGAGTTATTTTTGCTTATGTGGAACTTCCTTATAATGAGTAGATGTACATTATTCTACTTATCCCATTTTAGAATATACATCATCCTCAAAATGATTATGGAATGCACATATCCTCAAAGTATAGAGGCAAGATTTGAAAAAGATAACTTATAAAATACAAAATGATTAAGTTTTTAAAATGAGATGAATTACAACTGATATTTTTGAAATGATTATTAATTTATATATTTAAATATGTCAATAGGCATTTTTATTTTGGAAATGGTTATATCTATTCAACAGTGAATGGGGTCCTTATAAAACGCAATTGGCTCTTCGTGAATGGGGTAAATGGCCCACTATATATTGAGTTTTCGCTTGAGAGTGACATGGAGGGTCCTTATGAGTTTTCCTAGTGGAAAAAAAAGCCATGATAATCACCAAGTTGCCTCTTGAGAGTGATACCCAAAGTCCCTAAGAATCTTTAAGTTGTGGAAAAGCCAACATTCAACAAGTTGGCAAGTAAGTACATAAAGATTACAGAGGGACAATGTACACCCATGACTCTTTAATATGTGAGGCAACAATTTATTCTCATTACTTTTGTGTTGTGGTATGTTGGTGATTAGAGGGAATTTTGTTTTTTTTACTATGGATTCATTTATGTGGATTTTAGGTTGGTTTTTGTTTTATAATTTAAGTGAGTTTTAGGGTTTTATGTTGGTTTGTGTTTTTTAAGGTTATTTTTTTGGTTATTATTATTTTATTTTTATAAAAAAATATCCTTAATATTTAATAACACATATGTTAATATTTATTATTTTATTTTTATAAAAAATATCTTCAATATTTAATATATTATATTATATTAATATTTATTATTCTATTTTTATAAAAAATATCCTTAATATTTAATACTCTATATTATATTAATATTTATGAGAAACTTTGTTTTGTATATTCACAACTCAATCTTTAATATTTTATATTATATCATATTAATTTTTAATATCTTATATTATATTATTTTAATATTTATATTATATTAATGTTTATGGGGTACTTTGTTCCTCCTATTCACAAATCTAAATTTATCCTTCATGGATCCAAATTAAAAATTATACCCACTTCAATTGACCTCCATTCACTGCATTTCTAAATAATCGACAAACAAAAAATTTGTTGTTTTGTATATTCACAACTCAATCTTTAATATTTTATATTATATCATATTAATTTTTAATATCTTATATTATATTATTTTAATATTTATATTATATTAATGTTTATGGGGTACTTTGTTCCTCCTATTCACAAATCTAAATTTATCCTTCATRGATCCAAATTAAAAATTATACCCACTTCAATTGACCTCCATTCACTGCATTTCTAAATAATCGACAAACAAAAAATTTGATATATTTGAAATAACATCACCCAACAAATAAATTCCAATAAATTTGAAAAACATTCACCAACAAATAAATTTTAATTACTTTTTATATATTTGAAAAAAATCCACCCAATAAATAGATTCCATTTTTTTTTATTTTAAATTTTTGATATATCTGAAAAAAACACACCAATATTATAAAACACACCAATATTATATGAATTCTATAAATAAATATAGTACAAGGATGAAAACCTGATATTAAGGTTAATTTTTTATTTTTTTTAATATCTAATTTATTGTGATTGTGAAACATACTTTTATTTTATTAAAACGATGGTAGGAAGTCAATATGAAATTAAAGTTTGTTATAGAGAATATGTTTTAGATAAAGAGGTAAAAAATTTTAAAGATAGGTAATTTGATGATGATGATGATGATGATGATGATGATGATGATGATGATGATGATGATGATGATGATGATGATGATGATGATGATGATGATGATGATGATGATGATGATGATGATGATGATGATGAT
>JASDQU010735847.1:340089-353658 GCA_032191745.1 Picea mariana | reverse complement strand
ATGTACTATTCCGATCTTCGGAATAGTACATGACACACCAAATTGGTGTATGAGACCTCTTGTTTGTGAGACAAGGGACCCTCCTCCACCCAGCAATTTGACTGGTAAAGTCTACGGAGGTATACATACCCTACCCCCCTCTAGATTTGAACTTGTGACCTTTTAAGAAGAAACACGTGTATATATTCATTATAAATATATTCCTAATAAAACATATACTCATTATAAATATATTCCTTGATTTAGCAAAGATATAAAATTATAGAGTTCATGTATTTGATAAGTTAATATCTATATATAACCTTATTTTATAAAATATTTTTGTTTAAAAAATATTAATTAAAAATTTAAGTTGTTTTTTAATTGATCATATGATTAAATTTCTATTTTATATATAAAAACATATTATTAAGTTTAAAAATAATTAGTTAATGATGTTTTTTTTTTTTCACAGAAACACAGAAAATTGTATTTATAAACGTCGTGTTAAACAGAGAGATTACATTGCCTTGTGTAAATTTAAAAAATTCCAAATTGCTTTCTAGATCAAATATACAAAATTAGTGCTAGAGTCTATCTGAGTTTCTCCATTCCCCATCTTGTGCTTAATTACATTATGCTTGAGTGTATACACTTGAGTGTATATACTTTGAAAATAGAATGCAGTTCATATGGGGAGGGAGTGAATGAGGAGGGTGAGAAGATCGGGGCATGCGAGAGGAGATACAGAGGAGGAGCCACGTGTTGAATGAGGTGGCAAGACAGGGCGACGGGTGGGGTAGTAGATCGAGGAGAGGCGTGAGAGTGGCAGCTTTGATTCGAGAGGGGGGTTGGAGAGAGGGACCCACCCTTAGAGATAATTAAATTTGAATTTGTTGGGTCTAAATTCATGGGATGTGGTGGATAGTGGTTTGGCCATTAATGTTTAGTAATCCCACATTTTCCTTTATAGCTAGATTTGTTTGCTCATCAACCTCCTTGTTATTGTGTCTTAATACATGGAAGGGGATGATGCTTGAGAAGGCCTATGTTTCGATCTAGGTTTACTAGAATATTGCTTTGAGATGGCTGTTGGAGGGATGTGTTCTCAATCTTGCATGGTTGATGGTGGATTTGGAGTTTCCTATATGCATATAGAGAGTATGCCCTGATCTTTGGCTAGAAGGAGGTCCTGGAGGAGCGCATAAGAGTCTACCTGGTTATTTGTGGTGAATCCTATATTTTAATGGAATGTAAGCTCTGTGTTTCCTCCTAGGTTTAGGATAACCCCTCCCACTCCCGCCACCCCGTAATTAGTCAATGATGTTAATTGAGTATAGTTTAAGTGATTGTATAAAGAAGTGTTATATTCCCCACCCAAATTCTATTCTCATAAATAATATGACAAAACTTCGAAAATTAGATTATCGTTAATGCCATTCTTATAATGAGGAAAAACATCCACTAAATTTCCCAAAAAATATATTATTTAAAAAAAACCCAGTTAAACAATGTATTGTTTAACTTTATAAAAAACATAACATTTAAATCTCTTTCGTAACAAAAAATGATATATGAAATTCAAAAAAGTTTTGTAAAAACATCATAGTTGTCCAATATAGTCACAAGTTCAAATCCAGAGGGGGGTAGGGTATGTATACCTATGTAGACTTTAACAGTCAAATCGTTGTGCGAAGGGGTTTCTTGTCCCACAAACAAGGGGGTCTCCTACACCAATTTGGTGACTCGCTTGGTCGTGACCTTAAAAGTTGTTGTTGATGATGATGATGATGATGATATATATATATATATATATATATATATGTGCTGGGGAAATTGGTAACTCGCGGTTCTCATACTCCCATGATACAGGGTAGATACCCGACGACTACCACTATAAACCCAGGTGCATCCACGCAACCAACATGAATGACGCACATGTTAGTCGGGGTGAAAATCGACCTTGAGAGCTCCTTTACAAATTTCCTTCCATATACACGACACTTGCCAATTGGTCTACACCTGTATGGGCTTATTATTATTATTATTACCACTTTATCAAGTAGGATTTAATATATACCAAATAAAATAGGATTAATATATATTTACATATTTTATTTTATTTTAATTTAATAAATAATAAAAAATGATATATATTGGTTTAAAAAACCTTTTAGTATAAATTATATTTTCTTTTTATATTTTACATTGATATTTTTTTCATGTTTTTTGTTTTAATTATATAATTTTTAAAACAAAATGTTTATATAACAATTATTTTCTTTGGAAAACTTCATGAATATGTTTTTGAATTTTGAAAATAGTACCCATTGTAAAGTCATTGATGTTGATTACTACCCTTAACTTAGTAAGGACATCAAGTAAGGCATGCAATAAAGGTAACTAACTCAAGGGACCAAAGACCTCTTACATAAAACTCCAAGCACTTAACTACTCAAGTTAGCTCACTGTGCTATTTACATAACAAGTTGTTGAACTAGCAACAACTTCCCCAAGTTTTACCTCTTGTTACAGAACTTAAGCATAAATTGGGGAGCCCTCTTGAATTTTGTGGTAGCCAAGATATTGATCTTAGTTGAAGTTTTTACTTTGATTGAATGAGTTTAAGTTTGGATCTACATCCAATTGTTTGTCAAGCCTTGCTATATCGTGAAGCTTCTTGTTCTCCATTGGTAATCTTCAACAATATCTTATTTGAGCCAATGACGAGTGAGAGTTTTTCTAAGTTTTAATTTCCCCTTCGACAATTTTCTTTTTATCATTACTTTGAGTCCTTTTGAATTTATTGAGCATTTCTCACCTCCTTAAAGTTTGTTTTCACATGACATTGTACAAATACCTCGAACTTTAGACTTCTTGAATCTACTGACATTGTGCAAGTATTTCAAAATTCTCATCTCTTTACCTTGATGACCCATTGCAAACTTTTGAAAATTCCAATCTCATTGATCTTGCAACATTGTATGGCTCTCCCAAACTTCATATCTCTTTGAACTTCGTTTCAAGGCGTAGCTTTCATTATTTTCTAAATTACCCTCTTTGCAATGTTCTCAACCTCATGAAATTACACAATTTAGAAAAGATTGGGAACTACAGTCAATGTAGAGAATAAATTATTATCACCCATCATTTCACATAAAACAATCTGAGTGGTCCTAATGGTTAAGAAAATGTGTTTCCTCCTTGGAGGTCACATGTTCAAATCTAGAGGGGGGTAGGGTATGCATACCTCCATAGACTTTAGCCGTCAAATCATTGCATGAAGGGGTCCCTTGTCCCACAAACAAGGGGGTCTCATACACCAATTTGATGTTTGGATTGATCGTGACCTTAAAAATAGATTATTATTATTATTATTATGATTGAAAGGTTCTTTGAATTCAAATAACCTTTTTTCCATCCCTAGGGTTAATTATGTCATTTTATTTTGGCATGCCCTCATTTATTTTTGGTATGTTTTTCTTTCCTCATCTGAAATTAGGATAAGAGTGAATGCTTCGACCACTTTTAGAATACTAAATGATCCAATTGACACTCTAATGCTCAATTCCATTGGCCCTTCCACAAAATAGGATGGAATTGTTAGCAAGACCACTGTTGTAACTCTTGGGAATCACATCTCTTTGCATTTAATATGCTATTTGTCACATACCCACTACCTAAATCGGATTTTTCCTGGTCTTCTGAGGAATTAGAAGCCCTAAACATCCATGGAGGACCAGAATAAGCTGGCCCTTTCTCTCTCCCTGCTCCCATGTGGTCGCGGGTCACGATCACAGTCCGAATAAACGCATTACTTCTTTCATAATTCATGCCTCGACGCTACAGTGACATCGAGTCGTTTGACTTGGAAACCGTCGAATCCCGAAAGGGCTAGCGATCGGCCAATGGGGGCGAATCCCTACAGAGTTAGCAAATGGCTAATAGGAACAAATCCCAACAGGGTCAGAGAACAGCCAATGAGAAACGACCCCGTTGCGCGGTTAAGTGGAACACAGGTGGCAGAGAGGGAAATGAGACACGGTGGTCGACATGATAGGAGGGGCCCCACTTCACACGCCACACTATTCCGGACCCCCCCCCCCATTAAAGACAGAATGGAAAGGGGGGTCCGGAATCCACTTGAGTGTCGTTGATCATGATGAGTTAATCTCGACCGTTCGAGAGTTGCGTGTCCAATTCTGGACCCCCCCCTCCCCCATTAAAGGCAGAATGGCAAGGGGGCTCCAGAATGAATCCTTAGCTGTAGATCTAAGCGGGTGGACTCTGGCCATCCAGATCTGCTCGCTACTTACCTTTATGCGCATTCGCGCCCCAGCGTAAAGCTGGCATCTCTACCTCACATCGGACGGTCATCCCAGACCCAGGATCCTCCGAGAGGATCCTGACCATTCGTTAGAGCCTGACCACATGCTAACATCTCGAGGTTTATAAGTCTGGACTTCGGGGTTTGAGAGCACGGGGTAACATGTCCCTTCGGTATCCCGAATGCCGAAACGCCGAAGTGTTGAATGAACCTCAATTAGAGATTAGCCTCTTGGGTTAAGCATTGGTCGATATGACCTCTTCCCATATGACCACAACCTCTCTTCCGTCGGGATTTATCAAGGCGAGAGCCCGACCTATTGTCAACAGGACTCCCGAATCCCCGATTCCCGATTTCCCGAAACGGGTAATCTCTCGACATGTCACCTCCTTAAATCGGACGACCCACAACTGCTCCGAGGTTTCCACCTTGGAGAGTCTTGATCCCTTGTCACCAGGACTCTCGATTCCGCGATCTCCGATTTCCCGTAATGGGAGATCTTACGACACGTGGCCTCCATCAATCGTACGGCTTAGATCTATCCCGGGATTTCCACAATGGAAAGTCCCGATCTCTTGTCAACAGAAATCCCGATTTCGCAGTCCCCGATTTCCCGTAATGGGAGATCTTATGACACGTGGCCTCCGTCAATCGGACGGCTTAGATCTATTCCCTGGTTTTTCGCTCTTATACACTGGAGTCTTGACCCTCGGGTAACTCCTGCCAGATCCAACGACTGTCGGGATTTTTTTTCAACTGAGATCTGACGGCTCGAACAGATTCCCTTCTTGTGGGCTCTCCCACGACTTCCTGAATGTGGAAAGATCCACGGTCTGAATACTCTCATGGACCTTGGGGGTCTACAGTCCTAAACCCTTTCGCTACCCACGAAGACACAGGAAATCTAAGTGGTAAGGCATTTAATGCCCTACTCTCTCCTACCAATCTAACGGTCGGGTGTGACCGTAGATTTCCCGACGGAATCTCGTCCATCGATCAACACCTATCAAGGTTAAGGCACTTAACACTCCATCTTCTCCTTCCGATCTGACGGTCGTGAGTGACCGCAAATCTCCCGATGGGACCTCATCCGTCGATTCGTTACTTCATCCTTATGTTGTCATCTCGGTTTTCAAGAGGATCGTTCCTCCTCATGCAAGGTCACTAAGGCCTTACGCCTTCTCAACCGCCTTCCCGGTTCTTGATGGGCTTTTCAAGGAAGGTATTTCTATGGGGAGATTTACTCATGGTACTACCTGAGGTATATAAGGATGTCATCCTCCTGAGAACCAGACGTGAAGTCTGAATTTTGATCAGTACGCACATAAATAACGAATTCATGAAAACATAAATCATACGTAGTCTTTCATATAAATATACAACTACTAGTACTGATCAAAACACCATACAATTATTCTTATGATGAAATCATTCACAGTTTCACAGCTTATGAGCATAATTATCAGAATAAACATGTATATATATATATATATATATATGTATATATATATATATATATTTCAAGACGGTAGAGGCAAAACACTTATCAGAAATAACACCAGGGGTTATGCAACTGCTGAGAGGGGTTCTCATTTCCACCCAACCGTAGGCTTAACGACTCCCAGCGGATTTACCACTAGCCACCCCCGAGCTGAGACCACGATGCTGTGAGACTGCGTCTCCGTTTTCCAATGACCAGGAGTGAAGGTTGCAATCCTTCCTCTCTGCTTTCACTCACTCTGCGAAATGCCAGAGTTCTCCCCTCGCGTCTGCCCCCGCAATCGTTTCTACCCCATGCCTTATCCTCTTGTCAGGTTGCGTGTGGCGTGATTACCCTCACGTTGATCAGGCCTGACGGCTCTACGGATGGGAGGTTCACCTCCCATCCCTCATTAAACCATCTACCTACCAGCCCGCGAGACATTTAATTCAGGGCTAGCGAGTCGCTTTTGGTTCTCCGGGCCAGTGGAGTCCAAATACGGTATTAATTCTCGGTGGAAGTTAACGCCACCTTTCCAGGTGCCCTCCACCGCCATCGTGGTCTCTTTTTCTGCACATCCCCTCTCAGCAGTCCTGCAATAAATTCAAAATGTTATTCACATTCATTGACCTTTTCCTCAAGGTCCATTTACATCACATATTCACATTTATGAGTTCGCCATAGTTCTTGGCCAGTCCAGTTATATTTACAAGTTGGGGGAAACAGGGTGTTACAATTCCCTCCCCCTTAAAAGGAACATCGTCCTCGATGTTCTTATCTACTAACATGAATGGTATGTATAGAAGTAAGCAAAATCGGATATGCCTGTCTCATGGCATCCTCCATTTCCCCTGTAGCTTCATCTGGGCCAAAATGCTTCCATTGCACCTTGACCTGTGCAATGGTTCGGTTCCGGAGCAGGGTTTCCTTTCTGTCCAATATGCATTGGGGTTCTGGTAGAAATTCTCCCTTCGGTTCCACCTGGATCATAGACCAGTCAATTATATGATTAGCATCATGTACATATTTCTTCAATAATGAAACATGGAAACATTATGTGCTTTTACTGTGGGAGGAAGTGCTAGCCGATAGGCTACAGGTCCCACTCTATCTAGAACCTCAAAGGGTCCACAATACCGGGATGCCAGCTTGGCACAAGCTCCCATTCTCAGGGAACTTCTTCTTGGCTTAATTATGAGATATACATGGTCTCCCATTTTGAACTCTCTTGGAGTTCTCTTTTGATCGGCATAACTTTTCTGTCGGTTCTGAGCGACCTTCAGATTTTGTTTTATCTGAGTCACTTGCTGTTCCATTTCTTTCAACATGTCGGGTCCAAAAGAAATCCTATTTATAGGATTACTCTAGCTGACTGGAGTATTACACTGTCTACCATAGAGGACCTCGAAGGGACTCAGCTTTAAGGATGCTTGGTAGCCGTTGTTGTAGGCAAATTCTACCAATGGTAGGTAGTCTTCCCATTTCCTAGGTTGATGTATGACATGCATCCTTAACATATCCTCTAATATCTGATTCACTCTTTCTGTCTGTCCGTCAGTTTGAGGGTGGTAGGCGGTGCTGAACAACAATTTGGTCTCCAATCCCGTCATCAGTGATTTCCAAAAATTGGAAGTAAATTTTGTGTCTCTGTCAGACACTATCTCTTTCGGCATACTGTGCAGCCTGAACACCTCTTTCATGAATATCTGGGCGATATCTATCGCCTTGCAGGTTGATTTGACGGGGATGAAATGAGCAGACTTGCTTAGTTTATCCACCACCACCATAATGGCATCATTTTGTTTGGTTGAAGTTGGTAATCCAGTGATAAAATCCATGGAGATGGTTTCCCATTTCCATTCTGGGATGGGTAAAGGGTGTAATAGTCCTACTGGGTGTCGATGTTCTGCTTTAACCTGTTGGCACTCTATGCATTGGGCCAAATATTTGGCTATGTCCTTCTTCAACCCAGGCCAATAAAATTGTTTCCGGGTGGCAGTGATCATTTTCTGGTATCCTGGGTGACCACTGTAGGGTCTTTTATGTAGTTCATCCATGATGAACCTCTTCAATTCATCACGATTTGGAAGGTACATTCTATCTCTGTAGGTGAGTAGACCTCCTTTGGTCATCTGGTAGCCTTCATATTTTACTCCAGTGGTTTCTTGCTGTAGGTACAGGGTCACAGTTTGAACGAAGGGATCTGTTTCTTGTGCATTTCTGACTCTGTCCTTGACATCTGTCTCGCAGGTACTCACCGCTGCCAGGTGAATCATTCTCATGCTTCTGCTAAGGGCATCGGCCACCCTATTTTCTTTCCCTTTGATGTGTTTTATTTCAAAATCAAACTCACTAAGGAGGGCCATCCATCTAGCTTGTCTAGCATTGAGCTTTGGTTGATCAAACAAATACCGCAATCCACAGTGATCCGTCATAAGTACAAATTTCCTTCCCATGAGGTAATGCCTCCACATTTTCAAGGCATGCACTATGGCAGCCAGTTCTAGATCATGAGTCACATAGTTGACCTCGTGTTCATTCAATTTTCAGGATTCATAGTAGATCACCTTTCCTTCCTGCATAAGGACTCCTCCGAGCCCTTCCTTACAGGCATCCGTGTACACAAGGAAGTCAGCTTCTGGGTCAGCGATTTTCAACACAGGGGCATGGGTTAGTAGATGTTTCAAGGTTTGAAATCTTTCTTCACATTGATGTGTCCACAAGAATTTTGTCCCCTTTTTCTGGAGGGCAGTGATTGGACAACCAATCTTGGAGAATCCTTTTATAAATATCCTATAGTATCTCGTCAATCCCATAAAGGATCTGATGTCTGAGACATCCTTTGGGGTAGGCCATTCCATGATAGACCTGATCTTGTCAGGGTCTACTGCTACCCCTTCCTCGGACAGAACATGTCCCAAGTAATGTATTTGCTTCTGAAAGAAGTCACATTTGCCGAATTTAGCATAGAGTTGATGCTCTCTTAGCACTTGTAGCACAAGTCTGAGATGCTCTTCATGTTCTTCTCTATTCTTAGAGTAGATTAATATGTCATCAATGAAGACTAGTACAAATTTATCTAAAAATTTACTGAGTATATTGTTCATTAAGCACATGAAAGTGGCAGGGGCATTGGTTAACCCAAATGGCACTACCGCAAACTCGTAATGACCATACCGTGTTCAGAAAGCAGTTTTATGGATGTCTTCACCCTTGATTCAGACTTGATGGTATCCTGACCTCAAGTCAATCTTTGAGAAAATAGACGCGCCTCCCAACTGATAGAATAGATCATCAATCCTGGGCAAGGGGTACTTGTTCTTTATGGTTACTTTATTAAGTTGTCTATAATCTATACACAGTCTAAGGGTGTCATCCTTCTTTTTCACAAACAGGACTGGTGCTCCCCATGGGGACATGCTGGGTCGAATATAACCCTTATCCATCATTTCTTTCAATTGTAATTTGGGTTCCACTAACTCAGGTGTGCTCATCCGGTAGGGTGTCCTAGACACCGTCACCGCTCCTGGTGCGAGCTCTATTGAGAAGTCAATGTCTCTTCTCGGAGGTAGGCCCGGTACTTCCTCTGGAAACACATCTCTGTATTCTCTCAGGATAGGGTGATCATCAGGGCTTGGTTTAGCACCTTCGATTGTTTTTAACACCTGTATTGCATATAGGGGACATCCCTTTCGGCAATACTTTCTCATTTGCAGGGCTGATATTTGCCTCACTGAGACCGGTTTTCGGATCCCTTGAAGGGTTATCCTTTTTCCTTCTTTGCTCACACATTCTAAGGTTTTATGGTAACAGTCCAGTTTGGCTGTATGGGCGGCCAACCAATCCATACCAATCAACAGATCGTATGATCCCAGGGGTAATACATTAAGGGTTGCTTAGGTGGGGAATTCACCCAACCTTAGTTGGCAGGCTAGTATGATCTCTACTACCTTTCTTTTGGTGCCAGTGGCTAACTGTACCAACCATGGCTTAGTTTGCTTTCATGGCTGTAGCTTACATTTATCAACAACTTTAGGGGCTATATAACTCAAATTTGAACCAGGGTCAATCAAAACAGACACCAGATGGTTGAAAATCATACCTTCTATTTCCACCACTGAAGCTTGGTGGTCAGCTTGGTTATTATCCAAGGCTGCATAAATCTGCGGCACACTCCTTGCCACATCATTGACTGTGGTAGCTTCTTGCATGTTATAAACTTTCCGACTGTTCTGTTGTCGGTGTGGACAGTCTCTCAGGAGATGCTCTTCTCCGCAACCCCAACATTTCAGAGGTTCTTTCTTTGGGTTATTAGTCTTCACTAATATAGGTCCAGAAGTTTTATTTCCATCCACCGAGGGAAAGTTCTGCTGGAGTACACTCCGGGTTGGAAAGTTCATTCTGGGGTTCTTTTTGTAGTTTTTAAATCCTGAGGATTTGCTCCCCTTTTTCTGAAATCTCGAACCACTCTTCTGTTTCCAGTCTCCATGAGACTCAGCCCGATGTCCATATTGTTCATGACAATATGTTGCCTTTCGTATAGTGTCTTCTAAGGTCTTTGGCTCGTCAAATTCAATTCGGTTCCGGTATTCCTTGGGTAGCCCACTGATGAAGCCTTGCAATTTCGCCTTCTCTACTTTGATGTAGGGTACATATCTCAATAAGTCGAGGAATTTGTTGACATATTCCTCTATAGTGAGTTGTCCCAGTTTGAGTTCATAAAACTCTTTAGCCTTCTCATCGAAATATCTTTCCGACAAATACTTCTTCCGAAAGTACTTCTCAAACCGTTTCCAAGACAGGTCCTCCTCGCAGACCCCTTTCATGCTCTTAAGATCTTCCCACCAGATGGAAGCCTTTCCATTTAGATTGAAGGTGGCCACTCAGGCCTTTAAATTCTCTGAAAAATCATGGACTTTGAAATATTTCTTCAGTCCAAGTAGCTAGGCCTCGACTTCCTCTCCCTTCTTTATCTCACCGTTGAAGGAGGGAGGTTTGGCCTTTCTGAATTCCTCAAATTTATGACCCTTGTAAGTCTTTTGTTTTTTTTTTTTTCTTTGAGAATAGGGACTGGTCTTGCTGCTGGAAGAGCCTTCTGAATCGCCAGCTTCCTTCTCAGTGGAATTGTCTGGCACTGGTCCTTTACCTCTGGGGTGGACCTTTCTTGAGGTGCTTCTCTCAGTATGGCTACTGACACGATCATGTTTCTGCATCTCGGGTTCCTATTGCTCTCCTTTCGTCAGACTCTTCGTCTCTACTGTGGGAGCCTTCTCCCATCTCTTGGTGAGTCACCATACTCTGCGTTTGTCGATTCCCGCGGCTGATTGTCCACTTGAGTGAAAAGACAAACGCTGGCTATTAGTCAAGAGTAAATACATTTTCATAATTTGTGCATAATTTATATCTCTTTCACATGCATACACAGTCGGGTTCTCATTTCCAAGTTTTTAATCATGGACAAGAGAGTTAAGTTACGGGGTTATTCCTCATAGGAGTGCTTTGAACGGAGCTTATGCGCAACTCGTACACGAGCCCAATCAGGCTGAGTGTTGTAACCATGCTCTGATACCACTTTGTCACATACCCACTACCTAAATTGGATTTTTCCTGGTCTTCTTCCGAATCAGAAGCCCTAAACATCCATGGAGGACCAGAGTAAGCTGGCCCTTTCTCTCTTCCCACTCCCATGTGGTCGCGGGTCACAATCACAGTCTGAACAAATGCATTACTTCTTTCATAATTCACGCCTCGGCGCTACAGTGACGTCGATTCGTTTGACTTGGCAACCGCCGAATCCCGACAGGGCTAGCAATCGACCAATGGGGGCGAATCCCTACAGGGTTAGAAAATGTCTAATAGGAACAAATCCCAACAGGGTTAGAGAACAGCCAATGAGAAACGGCCCCGTTGCGCAGTTAAGTGGAACACATGTGGCAGAGAGGGAAATGCGACACGGTGGTCGACATGACAGGAGGGGCCCCATTTCACACGCCACACTATTCCGGACCCCCCCCCCCCCATTAAAGACAGAATGGAAAGGGGGGTTCGGAATCCACTTGAGCGCCGTTGATCATGATGAGTTAATCTCGACCGTTCGAGAGTTGCGTGTCCAATTTCGGACCCCCCCCCCACATTAAAGGCGGAATGGAAAGGGGGCTCTGGAATGAATCCTCAACCGTAGATTTGAGCGGGTGGACTTTGGCCATCCATATATGCTCGATACTTACCTTTATGCGCATTCGCGCCCCAGCGTAAAGCTGACATCTCTACCTCACATCGGATGTTCATCCCAGACCCAGGATCCTCCGAGAGGATCCTGACCATTTGTCAGAGCCTGACAACATGCTAACATCTCGAGGTTTATAAGTCTGGACTTCGGGGTTTGAGAGCACGGGTAACATGTCCCTTCAGTATCCCGAATGCCGAAACGCCGAAATGTTGAACGAACCTCAATCGGAGATTAGCCCCTTGGGTTAAGCATTGGTCGATATGACCTCTTCCCATATGACCACAACCTCTCTTCCGTCAGGATTTATCAAGGCGAGAGCCCGACCTATTGTCAACAGGACTCCCGAATCCCCGATTCTCGATTTCCCGAAATGGGTAATCTCTCGACACGTCACCTCCTTAAATCAGACGACCCACAACTGCTCCGGGGTTTCCACCTTGGAGAGTCTCGATCCCTTGTCACTAGGACTCCCAATTTCGCGATCCCCAATTTCCTGTAATGGGAGATATTACGACACGTGGCCTCCGTCAATCGAATGACTTAGATCTATCCCGGGATTTCCACAATGGAAAGTCCTGATCTCTTGTCAACAGAAATCCCGATTTCGCGATCCCCGATTTCTCGTAATGGGAGATCTTACAACACGTGGCCTCCGTCAATCGGACGGATTAGATCTATTCTGGGTTTTTTCGCCATTATACACTGGAGTCTTGACCCTCGGGTAACTCCTGACAGATCCAACGACTGTCGGTTTTTTTTTTTTTCAGCCGAGATTTGACGGCTCGGACAGATTCCCTTCTTGTGGGCTCTCCCACGACTTCCCGAATGTGGAAAGATCCACGGTTCGAATACTCTCATGGACCTTGGGGGTCTACGGTCCTAAACCCTTTCGCTACCCACGAAGACACAGGAAATCTAAGTGGTAAGGCATTTAACACCCTACTCTCTCCTACCAATCTAACGGTCGGGTGTGACCGAATATTTCTCGACGAAATCTCGTCCATCGATCAACACCTATCAAGGTTAAGGCACTTAACACTCCATCTTCTCCTTCAGATCTGACGGTCGTGAGTGACCGCAGATCTCCCGACAGGATCTCATCCGTCAATTCGTTACTTCATCCTTATGTTGTCATCTCGGTTTTCAAGAGGATCGTTCCTCCTCATGCAGGGTCACTAAGGCCTTACGCCTTCTCAACTGCCTTCCGGGTTCTTGATGGGCATTTCAAGGAAGGTATTTCTATGGGGAGATTTACTCGGGGTACTACCTGAGGTATATAAGGATGTCATCCTCCCGAGAACCAGACGTGAAGTCTGAATTTTGATCAGTACGCACATAAATAACGAATTCATGAAAACATAAATCATACGTAGTCTTTCATATAAATATACAACTACTAGTACTGATCAAAACACCATACAGTCATTCTTATGATGAAATCATTCACAGTTTCACAGCTTATGAGCATAATTATTAGAATAAACATGTATATATATATATATATATATATATATATATATATATATATATATATATATATATATATATATATAT
>JASDQU010735847.1:299208-339129 GCA_032191745.1 Picea mariana | reverse complement strand
GATTGCAACCCATATTAGCCTTCCCTTGGAAAGTGGTTCCTCCCCTCTTGTCAAGGATTCCAACTCAATGAAAGACCCCTCCCTCTATGGCCTTTCCTTGACCTTAGAGGGAAATTGGGATACATAGTACCTCCCAAACTCAAAATTGGACTATGGCACATGTTCCTTCAACGTTTTAGCTGACCTTGAGAGGGAACAATGAGTAAAAGACGATGGAGCCATGCCTTAGAACAGTGTGCATGTAGATTCCCACCATGGGCTTGGAAACCAATGACTTTTTTCTTGCTTTTATAGATGTTTTTCCATATAGTTTTTCTACTTAACTAGAATGTACGCAATATGCTTGCTAAGCCCTTAGAGGTTGGTATAGGGAAGATATACTTAGTTGTTTTTTGGATGGTTGGCATCAACTTGGCGTATCAATTTTGTATTACACATTTGGCTGGTTTGGACACAATATTTGATATGAAATATAATTGTTACTATGAAAAAAAAACTGGCATAAGGCCTAAGATCAACATAAACATTTAACAAACCCCACACTAGGGATGAGCATGTCTACCAAAATTTGAACCCTTGCTTTTAGATATTTTGTTCTATTTAAAATTGTAAAGTTTTTCAGAATGGTAATGGATCCCTCCTGAGGTTTTTCAGAATGGTAATGGATCCCTCCAATAAAAAGTAGATTGCTTAGATATTTAGATAATGGTTCGATTTTAAATTTGGTTGGTTAAATTGTTTTTTAATAGAGTATCTTCCACCAGTTGGCCACGCGCATAGAATTCACCCTTGAAGCGTATTCCATTTCTCTCGTTTTCACTTAAACTTTCACCAAACAATCCAATAAAATCAAATAACAAAAAGAAAGGTAAATTCAACTTAATTATCTAAGGATGGTTATTAATTGAAAAAATTTAAGTGAATGTGCGATAGGAAAAGCTAAGGTTAGTTGGCTCAACATTGCTTTGAGAGTTGTTGCATGCACATTATAAGAGTAATTTTGTCAATGCATGATGATGACATGTAGAATTTATTATAACCGTACATGTATCATTTCTACATGGAACCTAAAAGAATACCAAATATAAGAAATCAAGAAGTAAACTTTCTGCATTAGAACATGAATCCAAAACAACAATACATTCCCAAAGAGCTCAAATTCCTCATCTCTAGAAGAGTTTCCAAATCTCAAGATTGACTAAGACTCTCTAGGGATAGCCCCTAGCTTCTATTTATGCAAAATAATTATGGTAGTTAGCACTTTTATCAGTCCTTGGTAAAAGGGATCATGTTTTTAGGATCCCTATAATCTAGGGCCTATGTTCAAGGGATCAAATCCCTTTCTAAATTTTCCTCTCCCAATCAGAAATTATAATGGATATAATGCTAGAGTTGGTGACTTGGGTGATTGAAGGCTTGGCATCCTTGGATATTGATGAGGGGACACAATCGCCTTTTTCTCTCGTACAATGTTGGTGAAGGCCTCATTTAACTTTGACTTGTTGTAGGGCCTATGTTCAAGGGATCAAATCCCTTTCTACATTTTCCTCTCCCAATCAGAAATTATAATGGATACAATGCTAGAGTTGGTGACTTGGGTGATTGAAGGCTTGACATCCTTGGATATTGATGAGGGGACACAATCGCCTTTTTCTCTCATGCAATGTTGGTGAAGGGCCTCATTTAACTTTGACTTGCTTGAGCCATAGGTCAGTGTAGCCTTAAATATGCATGAAATCATCAAAATCATGACTAAACTAGGATATAACACACACTCAATCATTCAAATCATTTCATTAAAAAAAAATTGCACAAAACCCAACATAATTATATTAATCATGGTCAAGAGAGGTCTTATAGAGTACAAAGGTGACCAAAATATCTCAAAAGTGGGCCTCATGATACTACAATTGGGAGGCCCGTCATAATTAGCCACTCCACGTTGTCTATTGCCTTCTCTAAATCCATCTTCAACCCATATTGAGATATCATGAATCCCAATTATACCAATTCTTTCTTCATGTGAAACTTCTAATGTTTCAACTACACTAGTACTCGCTTTAAATGCAACATGAGCTCTTCCTTGGTCTTGTTGAAAATTAGTATATCTTTAAGATATACAACCATGAATATTTCCAAGGTTTCAACACTTCATTCATCAACCTCATGAAATTGCTAGATGCATTTGTCAACCTAAATTACATGACTCATCATTCATACAATAATTTATTTGTCTTGAAGGTTTTTTTTCTCTCATCACCTTCACAGATTCGGATTTGAAAATATCTTCTCTTCAAATCAATATTTGGGGAGTACTTCACTTCACTCAAATAGTCCATAAAATCATCGCTCCATAATAATGGAAACCGATATGTGATGGTGATCCTATTAATGGCCCTAGAATCAATGCACATATGTCATTCCCCTTCTTTATTTAGTGATAGTATAGTAGGTATTGTACATGGGCTCAAACTTTTTTTTATCGTTTATTAGTCTAATAAGTCTAGGATTTTATTTTGAACTCCTCACTTTCTATTGGATTCAATATAGGTGGTACTTTATTAGGTAAAATCAAACCTAGAATGAAATCAATTTGATCATAAATTCTCCTCGCATGTGGCAATCCCCATGAAAATTCATCTAAAATAACTTCCTTGATTTTTTTTTAACTTTGTGACCTTTTTTGGTATGTCATCCTCCCTTAAATTTGATTTGGCATTGTTTGGGAAAATGGAAAAGCGTCATTTTCCCTCTTCTCTTCCTTCAAAAAATCTTTTGTTTTACATAACATCAGTCTACTACCATTGTTGTAGCTATTTATTTTGTCCCTAAACATGTTTCTTCCCTTGTCCAATAGGAATTTTTCCATCACTCCATCATGAACAAATTTATAGTGAAATTGTGATGGATATGTGTGGCATGCATCCATTGGTCTATCATCATAAAGTATTTAATCATGGTAACTTCCTAGGTGGAAATTTACCAAGCATTGGAGCTTAGATACAATAACATTGTTCTTTTTTGCAATCACGAGACTTGATGTACATTTAAATGATGAGTGCATTTCATATTAATTTTTTGAATAACCTCCATAGACACTGGATTTTTCATGCTACCTCCATCAACAATTAGTGAACTAAACTTACCTCCAATCTTATGCTTGGTTTTGAATATTGTTTTCCATTGATCTAACTCTTTCTCCTCAAATTTTCACTTAGGCTTCAATAGAACTCTCTAGAACATGAGGTTCTCCCCATACTCTTGTTAACCCTCATCAATGTTGTCTCCAACCACAGAACCAATTGTTTAACCATATTCTCCTTAAGAGATATTATTTCTTCCTTCTTGTATTATATTAATATTAAAAACAATTGAACACTCATAAGCTTGATTATGTTGTGCTTAACACTTGAAGAATGCTCCACCAAACCATCCTCCTCTTCTTCTAGGAGTACCTCAAGCTTTAGGGGCTTCATAATTTATTTTAGATTATTGATTTGTAGCACTTTATTTTTATTTCCACTCATATGTCCTCTTTCGGACATGTTTTTTCATCTACCTCTTTCCCTTTTTCCACAATACTTGTATTGTTTTCGAGATAATTTTTATTTGTTCTTCAAAGAAATATGGTATGTCTATGCAACATACCAAAATTCTCATTATCCTCAACTCATCCTGATAGAATATCAAAGGAAATTTATGTATCTTGCAATATCCTCCTCACCCTCATCACTTTTTCTAGATGTAATGGATAGTCAATCAATGTCTTTGGGGTATTCCTTCATCGTCATCTCCTTCTATATTAGGTTTAACTTCCTAAACATATTTAAAGAGTAGCCCATGTGCAATAATTTAGCTTTCATCTTGGCAACCATCCTCTCCCAAACTCTAATTATATTTTCTCTTTATATGCATGTACAATTCAAATTATCCCATCATAAGTATGGGATAATTTGAATTGTCCCAGGTTCGATACCCAACGTCTACCACTATAAACTCAGGTGCATCCACGCAGCCAGCATGAATGACGCACATGTTAGTCAGGGTGAAAATCGACCTTGAGACCTCCTTTACAAATTTCCTTCCATATACACGGCACTTGCCAATCGATCTACACCCGTGTGGGCTTATTATTATTATTATTACAACTTTATCAGGTAGGATTTAATATATACCAAATAAAATAGGCTTAATATATATTTACATATTTTATTTTATTTTAATAAATAATAAAAAATGATATATATTGGTTTAAAAAATCTTTTTTTTTTGTTTGTTAATTTGTGCGGGACCTGTTGGCTGCGCGATTAACCTGTGGCTTGAGAAACCGCGACTCAGGGGCATCTAAGCCGTCAAAATCACCCGGGGATCGCACTTGGCCTGAGCCACACCAACCCTTAACATGGTTGGATTTTTTGTCCCCACAGGTTTCGAACCGGTGACTTTAACATCACGGAGTGGCTTAACAACACACTTTGTCACCGACTGTCCTACACCTCGGGGACTGGTTTAAATAATCTTTTAGTATAAATTATATTTTTCTTTTTATATTTTACATTGATATTTTTTTCATGTTTTTTTTTTTTAATTATATAATTTTTAAAACAAAATGTTTATATAACAATTATTTTCTTTGGAAAACTTCATGAATATTTTTTTGAATTTTGAAAATAGTACCCATTGTAAAGTCATTGATGTTGATTACTACCCTTAACCTAGTAAGGACATCAAGTAAGGCATGCAATAAAGGTAACTAGCTCAAGGGACAAATACCTCTTACATAAAGCTCCAAGCACTTAACTACTCAAGTTAGCTCACTGTGCTATTTACATAACAAGTTGTTGAACTAGCAACAACTTCCCCAAGTTTTACCTCTTGTTACAGAACTTAAGCATAAATTGGGGAGCCCTCTTGAATTTTGTGGTACCTAAGATATTGATCTTAGTTGAAGTTTTTACTTTGATTGAATGAGTTTAAGTTTGGATCTACATCCAATTGTTTGCCAAGCCTTGCTATATCGTGAAGCTTCTTGTTCTCCATTGGTAATCTTCAACAGTATCTTATTTGAGCCAATGAAGAGTGAGAGTTTTTCTAAGTCTTAATTTCCCCTTCGACAATTTTATTTTTATCATTACTTTGAGTCCTTTTGAATTTATTGAGCATTTCTCACCTCCTTAAAGTTTGTTTTCACATGACATTGCACAAATACCTCGAACTTTAGACTTCTTAAATCTACTGACATTGTGCAAGTATTTCACAATTCTCATCTCTTTACCTTGATGACCCATTGCAAACTTTTGAAAATTCCAATCTCATCGATCTTGCAACATTGTATGGCTCTCCCAAACTTCATATCTCTTTGAACTTCGTTTCAAGGCATAGCTTTCATTATTTTCTAAATTACCCTCTTTGCAATGTTCTCAACCCCATGAAATTACCCAATTTAGAAAAGATTGGGAACTACAGTCAATGTAGAGAATAAATTATTATCACCCATCATTTCACATAAAACAATCTGAGTGGTCCTAATGGTTAAGAAAATGTGTTTCCTCCTTGCAGGTCACATGTTCAAATCTAGAGGGGGGTAGGGTATGCATACCTCCATAGACTTTAGCAGTCAAATCATTGCATGAAGGGGTCCCTTGTCCAACAAACAACGGGGTCTCATACACCAATTTGATGTATGGATTGATCGTGACCTTAAAAATAGATTATTATTATTATTATGATTGAAAGGTTCTTTGAATTCAAATAACCTTTTTTCCATCCCTAGGGTTAATTATGTCATTTTATTATGGCATGCCCTCATTTATTTTTGGTATGTTTTTCTTTCCTCATCTGAAAGAAGGATAAGAGTGAATGCTTCGACCACTTTTAGAATACTAAATGATCCAATTGACACTCTAATGCTCAATCCCATTGGCCCTTCCACAAAATACGATGGCATTTTTAGCAAGACCACTATTGTAACTCTTGGGAATCACATCTCTTTGCATTTAATATGCTATTCTTTTTTTAAGGAATACTTTTTGAATTTTAACAAAGGAACCAACATGGACATGGGTACTATATTATGGTTTTTTCTAACCATGCTAATGTGTAGTGTTGTTGACATGGATGAGTTACAAGGTACAAATATGTCTACTAAAAGACAACATCAACAAAAGGAGGTGATCTAAGAAATCATCCCAAAAAGGGAAGCATGAGTAGAACTAGAAGAAGAAAAGGCCACAGGGCCATTATATGGAGATACTGAATACAAAATTGACCCGAGTAACAACTATCAATGGGGTGAAATATACAAAATGTTCAAGGAGAGAGGGACTTACCCAGAGCTTCCGCTATCATCATATGAAACAAACCCATATGTTGGAGTTTATTAGACCATAAGGAGGTTTGGTCTTCATAGAGCGGTACCCAGATGAACTCTGATACCTTGCAATAAAACCATTTCATGGCCAATCAACCACACAGATATAGAAAATAGGTTGATAAGGAACAAACAAGGAAAATCCATTTCATCCTTTTAGTCCTCGAGCTTGGATGTACGCTATAAGTTCCCAAGTACTAAGGTTAATCTCACTAATTAATGGGTCATGTAGTTTGAGGTTAATTACCATCAACTCATCAAGAGCTGGTGGATTAAAAGAAAGGCCTTCATGACATGATGGTCAAGTGTATACCCAATGAACTATCTCAGGACAATGTATATGATTACAATGGCCTTGATTAACATACTCTATGGTGAGGAAGATGCAACAAAGTTCAAGGAAGCTTGGGTCCCGTTGTTGCATCAAGTGACGATAGTTGGGACAATTTTCAATTGGTCCTCCATCTTGTTGGTTGCATCGAGTTACAACATCTCCATAGATAAATACCAAGCTACAAGGATTCTTCCACCATTCCACGTGTTGTCATATTTGCTAGAATTATCTTGTGACACAAATATGTTCACGAGAATGGGATGGCAGTGGAAACCTATTGAAAAACCAATTCATGTATACTACCAGATTTTATGAGAACATAAATATAGAATTCATTATACCAAGATAAGAAAGAAATTCATGGAATCCATACACACGTTGATTTTTTGTGAGCCTATGTAGTGTATGATGGAAAATTCCATGCACATGATAAGAAAAATTGGTGATTTTTATGTCACATAAAATGGTACATACATAAGGATATTTGGAGCTACCAAGGCCCCACACTTGTTACCCAAGTTCATCCTAGAAAAGATCATCATACAAGAGGCAACATATGAAATGTTATTAAATGGAATTGGAGATGCCCTTGTCAGAGATAAGAAGGTTCCATCGACTACTTTGTTGCTATTTATAGGTTCATATGGCATACACAATGTTGAGAATGTTAAAGATGAAGGTGGGGCACTAGCTATTTTTCATTTTGGGGAAGGAAGATTCATAAGGCATGACCCCCTTAATGTAGTAGCCGACCATTGTTCAATTTTCAGATAAAAATGGCCTTACCAACATGAAGTATGGAAAGAGGAGGAGGTCTATTGTAGAGATGCATCACTTGATGAAGTGGCAGTAAGACTTGGCGGCAAGGGAAATAAAAAATAGCAGAAAGAAAAAGAAAAGGTTGAACATGAATCAAGAGAAAAGAAAATAGATTGAGAATGAATAAGAAGAGAAAAAGAAGAAGATTAGGCAAGAAAAAATATGAAGAGAAAATAAGAATCACCGAAGAAACAACCAGAAGAAAGAATGAGGCTAAGATGAGTGATCATGAATTAAATTGTACATATGCATTTTTTGCAACATACTACAAAGTAAATAATTGAGATAATGTTAAATAGAGTTTTATGATGACACTTTTATTTCCACTATAAATATCCATATTATGTCATGCATATGTTTCTTATTTTAATTTTAAATGGGAACTCGCCTTTACATAGATGGTAAATCTTGAAAATAAGCATGTTCTACCCTTCCATCAAATAATGGGATGGGGTTGTTGAGACCTCATCAATGCCATTACAATTATTACATCAACAATATTCTATCCAAAGGCTATACCATAGTTGGCATAAGGCCCAGGGGTGGTGAGTGCGGGGTTGGGGGAGGGTTAGTCTAGAACTTGAAGGAAAACAAGAGTTAACATTGCATGGGGAATTGAAACTTCAACCAACTACAAGGTCTAAGCCTTAGCTCTCTTCCAAGGCCAATCCATCCAATCTGTTAAAGGGCTTTGCAAACCAACAATGGTGGGGAGTCTAAAATTCTCATCAGAGCCCTACATCTAAAAATCCCTCCAAAGAATTTCAATCTCTATAGAATTGTACAAAGGATTCTTCAAGAATCATAATATTTCAAGGCCATCAAGTTTTATTATGTTTTAAATGGGAAAAATAAACTCACGGACGAACAAGCCAATAAAGGAATTAGGTTGGTGAAGGGAAGTTGTGAACTAAATGGCAGTATTATATTCCCCCCCGTCCCTTGCAAATTTTAATGAAATTTATGATAAGATTCCACCATCCAAAAACTTGTTAAGGATGATGGGATGGATAGTTAATACCTCAACATTCCTCCTATGTTCCTTACCATTTATCACAAGTGTGAATGTTCATGTGGTGTACAATGGAAAAATTCAAACATAAATGTAGATTTAATTAGAAAAGGATTTAGGTTAGCAAATTTTGATGACCTTAATTGTTGCTCATGATTTCTTTATCAATAGAGAGAAGTGGAGGAGGTGACACAGTTGGTGGGAATTGGAGGCTTCAATTGGGTTCTTTGTCATTGGTCCAACTTATTTGGCCTCTGATAACATAGGTCACATTGTGTTGAAGAGGAAGGAGTTTGGTGTTCCCTTCTTGCTCATTGGAATCTATGTTGTTTGGTCCTTGAGTTGGTGGTTTATGGTAGATGGTATCTAGTGAATGGTTTGGAATTTGGCCTTTGGTAATTCGATTTGTGGTCTGTAGTGGTCAGCCTTGGATGATTTAAGAGGTGCATCACCATGCCAATTATTGGTAATAATAAGGTTTACAATGGCCCACTACCATTCTTAACAAAGTTATTGTGAGCCATGTGAACTCAATGACTTGAAGCGATGAGTGTAACATTGTGAGAAAGAAACCACTAGAGCTCAACCTAGTGTTATGGTATAAACTCTTTGATGGAATACATGGAAGGATGACTCGCTCAACAAATATAAAAAGGAAACTCTGCTAGGGATGCTTGTGTAGTCGACATAGTCTAACACATCTTGGAACTTTGTGAATATATGCCTTCAGGGTAATTCACATGTGGAAACAATTAGAGTTCAGTGCACAAGTCCACRTCTTGCAACGATTGGTTGATATGATTGCAACCCATMTTAGCCTTCCCYTGGAAAGTGGTTCCTCCCCTCTYGTCAAGGATTCCAACTCAATGAAAGAYCCCTCCCTCTATGGCCTTTCCTTGACCTTAGAGGGAAATTGGGATACATAGTACCTCCCAAACTCAAAATTGGACTATGGCACATGTTCCTTCAACGTTGTAGCTGACCTTGAGAGGGAACAATGAGTAAAAGACGATGGAGCCATGCCTTAGAACACTGTGCATGTAGATTCCCACCATGGGCATGGAAACCGATGACTTTTTTCTTGCTTTTATAGATGTTTTTCCATATAGTTTTTCTACTTAACTAGAATGTAAGCAATATGCTTGCTAAGCCCTTAGAGGTTGGAATAGGGAAGATATACTTAGTTTTTTTTTGGATGGTTGGCATATGAAATATTTGATATGAAATATAATTGTTACTATGAAAAAAAAAAACTGGCACAAGGCCTAAGATCAACATAAACATTTAACAAACCCCACACTAGGGATGAGCATGTCTACCAATATTTGAACCTAGATCATTGTTACAACAACCACTCCAAATTATCACTGAACTACATCTCGACAAACATATAATTGTTTATTATCATGATATATTAATATAATTTGTTATAATATTGTTAATAACTATATCAAATTAAAATTAAACCTATAAACAACTATAAATTAAAATTTAACAATAAACATTTAATATATCATTTGTTATAATATTGTTAATGATTATATCAAATTAAAATTACACCTATAAACAATTATATTAATTTAAGTGTAAGTTAAGATTTAACAATAAACATTCAATATTTATTGAACATTTCATTGGACATTGATTATTTATTTAATAACTACTTATTAAGCCTTTTTATATTTGTATGGTACGTTATAATAGAAATGGATGGAATTTCTTATTCTACTTCCCATGGCCAAGGTGAATTCCACTCAATTATGATATTTCCTTTTATGTATATGTATTTTTTAAGTTTAGGATACATGTAATTCCTAATTTATGTGAATTTGTGTGTTGTTTATTTACATATTATATGTATATATTTGATTTTGTTTTAGAATATCATATTATCTATAATATACAAATTAATTTTTTTATAGATAATATAAACACTGATTCTTTATTTAAATTAGAAGAGTAGGTTAATAAGTAAATAAAGTTAAAAAAAAATTAATAATTTTTTTATTTAATAATAAAAAAATTTATCATAAAATTTTATCTACAAAAATTTTAATTTATTTTAAAAATTCAAAATATTAAAATTTCAAAAATTAAATAAATTAAAATAATACCTTATTTCCCATTAAAAAAATATATTAACTTTATCAATTATTTACTCATTCCTATAACTTTTATAAGCTTACTGACCTCAAAATTTTAAGATTAAGATTAATGATTAAAATGCAACATCTCAATCATAACTTCAATATATATTTGCACTTGCAACCGTAGCATTTCAAGAGAATGTTCATAACACTTTACACACCTCCCAAGTAAAATCTTCCTTATAGGACCGTGTTCGAAGTACAATACCGTGATATGAAAAATGATGGTTAAGGTAAGTACATAACTTTTGGATTTTCCTTAAATGATTATTTATTTAAATGTTTTGGATTTTGTGTCAATCATTTTGTTGTGGACAATGTTTATTAAAAATAAATAAATTAAAAGTTGTTTATATTTGTTTTTTAATATTTTAATATAATAGTTGTATGTAATTTAAAACTAATAGTTAAAGCAATTATAGTAATTGTATGTAATTTAAAATTAATAGTTAAAATAATTATAAAATTTGTAATAATTTATTATTTGTTTATAATTTTTAATTAATATCTATTTATGTATAAATGTGTTATTTTTAAAGTAATATATCTAAAGTTCACGTGTACTTTTAAGGAGGGTAGTACATTTCTATTGAAAATATGTATTACCTATAAGTAACATAAATGCAATATAATGTTGGATTTGAAATTAATGTTATATAATTTTTCATTTAAAATATTTAAAATCATTTTTTAAATAAAATTATAATTTTAAAATGTTAAGTTATATGAATGTTGTAATTATTTTCAAAATTGTCTAATCCATTTATGCAAGAGAAATTTGAGTTGTCAAATTTGTAGTTGTGTGAAATGGTAGAAAAATGACCAAAATGTTAATTATCAAGCTCTTCTTTTGGTAAGAAGTACATGGTCCACACATCTAAATGTTGTTAGGATGTGATGTTAATTAGTTGGAGATTTTTTTAATATATAATAAAATTTCATGGAACTTGGTAAAAATATTTAAAGTACACAAGTAGTAGAACTTGGTAAAAATATTTAAAAATTTAAATGACAGATTCCACAACAAGATGAAGACTTTGGTCCATGTCTTACTATTATTTTTACTTATTTTTAGTGATTTGTGAATCTTAATGTTTGAAGAAATTTACAGACTCCCATGGCTAATTGGCCATGTTTTTCTTGTTATTTTGTAAAAACAATTAGAAGTTAAACTCATAAAAATGATGGAAATAGAGTAAAAATTGATTTTGTTAATGAAATTGCATATAAAAAAGAATAGATTGCATAACAAAAGTGCAAAGTGAGAAGTTTTTTTTTTCAATATATATTTTTGAGAGAACTAAATTTATCTATACAATTGAAATCAAGGGGAAGTGAGAAGTTATTTTTTCAATGTAAATTTTGGAGAGAGCTAAATTTATCTATACAATTAAAATTTACAATTTTAAAGAATAAATTTACAATTTTAAACCATAAACAAAACTGGGTGGGGAATACAGTGGCAGATTGCTTTAAGTCATGTTTTGAGGTCAAATACTCTTCTTTCACTTTGATTGTGCACTTGTGCTAGTTTATTTGGATAGAGTGGAATACAACTACTTTTGAAAATCACAAGCCATCGATCCAAGCAGTTTTCACCAAAGCCATGGCTATTCAAAATTGCTCCTCAGGACTGGTGAAAGATAAACCCCCAAAGGTTGTGAAAGATAAACCTCCAAAGGCTATTCATATATCTTTTCAGGTGGGGGATGCTTTTGTGTAGTTTGATGGGGCTTCACAGGTTAATGGAACTATTGCTGGGGCGAGAGGTATTATAAAAGCTCAAGATTCTATTATTATCAGATGGATGTTTAACTATGGAAGTGGATCAAATTCCACGGTGGAATTAATTGTTGCATGGGCCACACTAGTGATTGCAGATCTGATGCATTATCACAACATCCAGGTTATGGGAGATTCCAGGGTGATAATAGATTGGCTCTCGAGTAAGAGCAGACTTCAGGTAAGTGCCCTAGAAGGATGGAAAAACAGGATCCTGATCCTCGTCAAAAAGTTCCAGAATATCAATTTTCACCATGTTTACAGGCACTTCAATACTGAAGCAGATTCTCTTTCCAAGCAAGCTTTAGGAGAACCAAAAGGACATATCTCCTTTGTTCGTTGGTATAGGGGGATTGAAGGGCCAAAGGAGTTCTATTATATATATTAGTATTGTGTTTTGTGCAAAGATACAATTTGACGTATGTGGATAAGAATATCCTCTTTTTTGAGATGGGTTATTATAGAACCTTTTCCCTACCAGTTCCAGATTGATTAGAAGGTTATAATTGATCTGCATGTAAGGAGGCTATGTTTCTTTTTCATGCCTCATTGAAAGCTTTTGTATCTTGGACTTCAATCTTTGTATTGAAGTGTACTGCGATGTAAAAAATTATATCACTAATACAATTTTGAAGCAAATTTTCATTATTGAAAATAAAAATAAAAAGTAAGAAGTACCGCATTAAATGGCAAGGCTAAAGTAAGAAGTACTATCAAATCAATGAAGTACTAAAGCATAAATTAATGGAACATAAATAGGTTATCTTTTACATCAAGAATGCTCACATTAAATGACAAATTAAAGTGATGGCTATGTAGCATTTGGAGGGATTTTTGAATTTTTAACTTTTTAATTAAATATTTAAATCTTACAATACCTATTAAAACCACATAAAAAAAAATAATCACATCACTCTTTTCAACCAATATAAAATTAAGAATTTCAATTTTCATAAAATAAAAAATATTTTTTATTTAAAAATAAAATAAAATTAATAAAAGAAAAATTTTAAAAGTTAAAAAGTTATGTACCATCACAAACAACTAATTAAAAGTCAAAGAAAATTGATTCCTAAGCAATTACTGCCTGAGTGGGTCTAATGGTTAAGAACATGTGTTTCCTCTTAAGAGGTCACAAGTTCAAATTCAGAGGGGGGTAGGGTATGTATACCTCTATAAACTTTACCAGTCCCTTGTCCCATAAACAAGGGGGTCTCATACACCAATTTGGTGTGGCTTTATCGTGACCTTAAAAATACATTATTATTATTATTATTATTACAATATACAGTGTCATAGTCACTCCCATAAACACTCCCATAAACAGGTATAATGGAAACTATGTGGAGTTTTATTATAATTTTTTTGATAAATAATAATTTTGTCAAAGTTATTTTGAATAGTTACTTTGTATAAATAAGAACAAATAATAAAATATAAAAAGATATTTAATTACTAAAAACATTGTAGAAGTCAAAGTAATTAACATAAAAGTCAAAAAAACTTTAATTGGTAATAGAAGAGCATAGTGATTTAAATATTTTTTAATACATTATTATGATGATGATGATGATTAACTTCCACTTAGACCAATTGGTTTATGAGACCTTAAAAATGTACTTTAAAATTGTATTTCATGATGCTTTTAAAATGAATTTCATATTATAATATTTTAAATGATATGATAGGATTACATTTCATATAAGTTAACCATAAAGTTATAAATTTTAATAAAAATGAGTTTTAATTTAAAATTCATATTTTAAAGTGATAAATAAAATAAGATAAATCAATTTATTAATAAAAATTCAAATAACCATGTAAATAAATAGAATAATATGTATAAATGTATTTATATTCAAGGTGAAAACATCAGTGTAATCAAAATTGATCCTCCAATTATAGGAACTTAGAGTAATCAATCAACTAGACCTAATAGTCCCTGTAGTAGTGTCTTCACTAAGATACTCCCTCTATAGTGAAAGTCCAAAACAATCCATACCAAAAGTTACAAAGATAAAGACTTAGCAATTAAAATTGACATATTATAGTGTAATAACATTCTTAAAAGTCCTAAAGCATGAATTCACTACGAACAAGTTCTTTCCCATAATCAAATTCCAGTAGTATGATTTGATTTTTAGGTAACATAATGCCTTCCTTAGAGAGATTGTCCATTGTTTGGTTCAATTCCCTGAAGATATGGGAAAATTCAATCTGAACAAATAAGTTAGTGATCCCACGAAGATGAGTCGATATTATGTAATTGGAAATTGCCAGATACATGGTTGACGACCAATCTATAATATCCATATATTTAAAGATTATCATATCCCCAATGTAGTGATAACTTTAAAACTAGGAAGAGAGACATAAACTCATTGATAGTACCCCTCCCTACATTTTCTTTGAGATGAAAGAAATGGTGATCAGAAAAATGTAATTTACAAAAACACATCCACTGATAGTATCCTAACATGCACCATCAAAAAAACACCATGGCCTGGACTTGTCCACCCTAAGCTCTCCCACAAGCCTTGGTGGATTTTGAACAATATCATTCTTATAATATGAGAGTGAACGAAAGACCTGAGAAAATGTTTTAAAATATGGAACAAATCTTTCTTCAAATAAAACTTAGTTACATGCCAACCAGGTTCCCCAAAGGACCACGAAAGGAAGTGCCCAAAAAGGCTTCAAGATTGTGTTAGAGAACCATCTAGAGAAGCATAATTCTATAGTATCCTTGTTCCATAAGCCTATGAGAAGTGAGCTTCAATATCCCTCCAAATCTGCTGAGAATAAGCACAAGACATAAAAAGATGCACACTCGTTTCCTTACTGCTCCTATAAAGAAGAGAAATACTAGCCCCCTCCTTGTCTATTTTTCTTAAACTCTCCTAGGTCGGTACCTTATTATTAAGAGTAAGCCACATAAATAAAATTGGTTTTGGGGGAGCTTTGACTTTCCAAATTTTCTTCCACCACAAAGCTTCATCATTTATCCCTGGACCAAATAGGGTCTATTTAGATGAATAACCGCCTCCAACCATATTTCTCCCCCAAATAAGTTCATCCTCAAGTGGACCAAGTCTAATATGTGCCCTATAAAAAGTGTCTATGTAGTTATTCCAATCACTAGCCCACTCACTTATAAAATTTAAATCAACAACACTCAACCAACCTTGTGACTAGATGGTGGAGATTGTTGACATTGAATTTAATGTAACTTTCCTAGTCATTTGAGAATGGTAAATCAACTCTTCAGGAAGAAAGATACTTTTGTCACAACCCATTATAACATCAACACCCACTATGACTTGTGACCCATTGCCAACTTTCAAGGCTAGGAAGGAGCCAATCATAGGGAAATCGAAGGTCAAAGATTTCCATTGGTTTGAAACATTATGGATGCTTTTCCTTTCCCTCCTAATCTAATCCATCACTATACCGAGAGAGATGTACTTTTGAATTAAAATCCTTCTCCACAGACTCTCTTTAGTGATCATATTCCTAAACCTCGACAATCTTTGTGTCTTTGTTCCTAAACCTCTACCTCTCCCAGGTTGCCATTTTCTCCTTTACAAGTTTTAGTGATGAAGAGAATTTGTCACAGGTCGATGAATTATTATCAAGAGAGAAATCATCCAATTGTCCTTTACAATGGATTGAAATTCCTCCTCCGTAGACTAGATGGAGTTATATTTGAATGGGGGCCCTAGCTTAGAATCCCATGAAACAAATTCTAACCAAATGGGGAAGTGATTAGAGGCTCTGGTAGTGCCCACCCATGATTTGTAATTTTCCACCTTCTGAAGGAGAGTAACTTGAACGAGGAAATGATCCAATCTTTTTACAACTGCATCATGACCAAATATATTGTTTACCCAAGTAGGACTTATTTTTATTGGATCTATATCCACCCAACTGGAAGAATCAAACCGTGTTTGAAAAACATTTGCAATCTTGTCATCCATGGCACTGTCCCTCTAGAATTCAAGAGCTAAGGAGAGAGGCAGTCCTCTATGAAGTCAAGAGCCAAGGAGTGAGGGAAAAAGAGAGTCAAATTTTTGAACATGACAAGTTACATGTATCTATGCCAGTATTATATTATGTAGATTGTACCTTAGTGTGTAGAGTAGTCGGAGAGTCCTCCACCACATGCACTCAGCCTAACATCAGCTAGAGTAGGAGGTCCCCCCCCCCACTGGAAGGTCTACAAATTGAATATACCACCTAAGAGCTCTGCCTCTTAGCGTGGTCTGGAATTCAACCAACTTAGATGCTTTTGGAGTTGCTCTAGATGTCCATATAGCTTCACATAAATACCAATGTTGTTCCACATCTTCATCTCCCTTTCCCCAGAACTCAGGGTACCGGGTAAAATATCCCTTCTATGTTGATTACAGTCAGATTAAGATCATCGCTAATAACCGGGTTGTTATACTTGATTCATTGATAGGAAGAAATATTGTTCTTGAACATCTATCTCCCCTCATATAGATCATATACAATGAGGATGGATAGGGAGTAGCCCAAACTCTTGCTGAAAAAAATTGTAAATAAACCTCAAGTAATAGAGAAAGAATTAGTTAAAACTACATTATTATTCCATCTCATGATGATGCCCCCTAACAAACCCTCAGAATCTAGGGCTAATAAATCCCAACCCTTCAACAGTTTTTTAGATCAGGGATCAAACAACCCCTTTCCCCATTGTTTCTTGCAACAAAAAAATCTCAGGATGTTCTAGGTCAACTAATATTCTAAGGGATAAACATTTGGTCTGTCCCCTTAGGCCTCGAATGTTCATAGATAGGATCTTCATGGGGAAATCGTCAACGGGGCTCGTCTTGCTCTAAGGACCATAGTGAATAATTTTTCTTTTCCTTGTTTAATGTCAATGATAACTTTCTATTGAGACTGTTTGATGGTTGATGACCTGCCAACTGAGAGGTCGCCACTTTCGAATACCACATCCAAACCTAAACTGTATATTTTAACCTTGTACAATTATTTACTGCAAACAAATTTTCAATAAAAGAACAAACAATATACAATGGAAAATACACACATTACACAGGGATTTTTCCCTTGGAAACCCAAATCGAGAAAACCAACATATTCTATATTCATTCACATCATACATTGTTTACAATAAAATATACATATAAGATCCTGTAGCATCCAAAACCCTAATTCAATAACCTGGATTAGTCAACAACCCTAATTCCTTAACCGAAAATAGAAAACCATGTGCCGAAAAACCGCTCAAAAATGGACTCAAAAAACTGCCAAAACCAAAATTTTCGCGGGTGCTGCTCCCGTACCCCTGCAACCACCTGAGAAATGGGGTGCTCCACCCCCCTCTTACCCCCCCGTGCCCAACGCAACGTGGACACTAGTTCTAACAATGCAAAGATTATAACACATACCCAACATAAACCCCACAAAATAATTAACTCGAGAGACTATCCTTTCTTGGGACGTAAAAGATAGTGCCCTCCTCCTATGGATTGTGAGTCTGAAGAATAAGACTTGTCCCATCCATTAACCCCAAATTCTGCTACTCACTAGGGTCGAGATCATCCAAAAGGATAACCAAATGACTTCCATAAAATTTGGAAAAATAAGGTGATTTGGTCATCTTAGGCGTCTTACCTTGAGGTTTTTTTTTATCACTCAAGGGGTATTGGATTTGAGCCCTTCCAGACCCCCCAAAGGATTAACATTTGAGAAGGAAAATGAAGGGGAAGAAAATGACTTACCCAAAACATCCAAGTGGCCATTTTCAGGAACCTCGACATCCCCTGGAGTGAGTGCTGGAGAAGAGAGCTCCAACGTTGAATCAGATTCTACCTTGATACGCAAATCGATAACCAACCTTGGCCAAGTTACAACAATTAAGGGAATTGAGAGATCCCCAACAAGTAGTATTGCATCTCCTCCACTACCTAGGTCAACATCCTTCTAAGGATGAATTTCAATAAGGTTATCAAATTCCATCAACTACTCCTTCACCAAAACAAAAGCAGGCAACCCCATTCCTCCACAACATGCCTCGTGGAATCCATTTTTTTCCTCTAAACCTTCCTAGTTTCGAGCTATCTTTCAAAACATGGTCATACAAGTGACATTTAGAGAACCAAAAATGAAAGTTAACATAATCCAAGATCCGCACATACATTTTCTCCATGAAAACCAACTCCATAGATTCGAACAAACATTCGTTCATAACCAGATCTACAAGGATGTGTGTTGTAGACTTAAATCCATCATCAATAAAACGTTCTTCGACCATAAGTGTCTTACTAAGGTAGTTACCTATGGCTCGTAGAGCGTGTTGGACGCCCATAGTATTGCATGAGTGAAAGATCCTTATACAACATGAAATTGAATTACATCATACTCTATATTAAATATAAACATATGTTACAAATTACAATTGAGTTTTCTTTTTATTATTCTTTTTAAATAAATATTACACAACTTTGGCAATTCCCACTTGTTTATAAAAGATTTATTAAACCTTTTTTAAATCCTTAAATACAATGTGCATGGTAGATGGCCACCATGTGTTGACAACATGACATTCTTGCTATTATTTATATGAAGTCCTTTCAAATCAATGGGTGCTTTACAATTAGGCATCTTGTAAAGGTGATGTCTATCTCGGTTTCCTATTTTAGGTTACATGTCGTGCATGCCAATTAACGCCATCCTTATTAGTTCCCTTAAAGAAAATTCAAGTGGGATTTCTTTTCCTAATTAAGCAAACTCTTAGCCATACTAGTATTTGTCATGAAAACTCATGACAAGTCTAAGAATTTGACAACACAATATTGTATTGAACGGTATATTATGAAAATATTTTTAAATACCGACGGAGGAGAACGGGGCAACCAATGTAATGGAATAAAGAAATAAAAATAATATATTCACATAACTTGGAATAAATAAAATTTGAATCGAAATTAATTAAAGGTTAACAACTGTCATTATAATTGATTATTATAAACTTACTATCACTAGAATAACAAAAAAGTTGTTGAGCAACAAGTTCCAAAAGCAGAAATGAGTGTTTAGTAGTCCTTGTTTTAGTAGTTTTCTAATTCAAGGTTTAACAAAGTCAATTCTTAAATATTTGTTAAAATTTTTTAACACAATTTATATCCAAAAATTTCAATAAGCATTATTATAAACTAGGAAAACTTTTACAAAATTCTTAAATATTTGTTAAACATATTAACTATATGTTTGAAACAACATGCAAATGCAAATTGTTTATTAGCTAATTGGTTAGCTGAGACAATGTTGAGTCGAACTTGTGTAGTGGAACCCAAAGAACTTATAATGCGTGAGTTTTCATGCACACACTTTAAATAAAAGAAAATTCAATGTATATTTTGATATAGTTGGATGATGTGTGTTTTTGGCAAAGTATAAAGACATTGTGTATATTTATGAAATGAAATTTAATGTTAAAAATGAAAATAGTAATATACATTAAAATAAAAATATTAAAATTAATGAAATAATAATATATATTTAAAGTAAAAATATAAAATTAATAATATTGAATAATTAAAATAAAATATAGATAATAATCTATAATTACATATATTTTATTTTTAAATATCATTTAAATAAGTTTAATTGTTATAAATATATGTTTCTTAAATTTAAATAAAAAATAAAATAAAATTAGGAGTGGATTAAGGTAAGGTCGATTTTTTTACACATAAAATAATTTATAGGTGAAAATGTAGAGAAAAGTGTAATAAGAAACGTAGAACCCGAACACTTATTAATATGAAAATTGCACCAAATCTGCCTACACCTTGATTTCCACCTTCGTGTCCTAGGTCGTGGTTTTCAAAGTTTTCTTGTGACAGTTGGACAAGATTTATGGTCCTATAGTAGTGCTTCATGACATGGAACTTAAGGGTTGCACGTATTGTAATCTAATTGCAATTGAGCTTATTATTTTGTATTTTTTTTTTTCATTTTATAAAAAAATTATAATTAAAATTTTAAATGCTTTTATATGTTTTATATATAATATTATTAAAATGTTAAATACGATAAAATTTAATTGTCCTTTAGTTAATTATTTTGAATATTATGTTTTTTTAAAAGTGATGCATATAAAACTAAAAAAAATGTTATTATTTTATTTCATTTATATATAATTTGAGTGGGTTTTATGGTTAAGATCATGTTTTTCTTTTGGAGATCACAAGTTCAAATTCAGAGGGGTAGGGTATGTGCACCTCAATAGACTCTACGCCCAGGGCCATGTGGTTGACATTAATGTTGAGGATTTGTCTACCCGATGCTCGTGTCAATCACATATGTCTGAAGTGTCGGCTCTAACTAGAAAGACAATAGTGGTATTGTTGTTAACATCTTATGCTAATGTAGGGCTTAGGCCTATAAGTGGATTGGAAAAGCCACCCTCCTTCGGTCCTTTGGACTCCGGGAGGTCTCAGGTTCAAGTCCAAATGTTTGGCAGATTGGTTCAAATGCGCTAGCTGGGGGTTTTTCCAGCAAGGTGGTCGGTCCCGATCGCTACAGAAGAACCCTGGATCTGTTGAACGATACGGCCCCCCAAGTGGCAGTCGACGGGTTATTTATGACTGCCTAAAGGATGTAAACCAAAGCAATTGTGGAGGTTGAACCTCTGTCGAGAAAAAAAAAAACATCTTATGTTAATGTTGTTACATGCATGACACAATGTGGCTTCATTGAGTCATCCCAAGTATCTACTTGCCAACTTCATTACTTGGAGACTCTATGTTCAATTCCTACTTACACAAACATGAAATATGAAATTGCCCAAGTCGAGTCAAGCTTTGAATATGGAAAAATGATATCCTGTAAATCGTTATGGATCCGCCTAACCAGTCGAGCTTGAATAATGTAGCCCATATGAATCATGTCACTACTCAAGCAGGTGATGGTATGCTTAGTCTACTACAACAACTACTATGATCAACATATTTTATGTTTTAGTTTAAATATGAAGTGTTTGATGCATCATTAAAGTCATATAGATTTGTATTATCTCATTTTCATCGGCTAGAGCATAAATCTGTTCGATCAAGGACTCGAATTGTAACATCCCCAGTTTTAATTCCAACAAATTATATTGTAATTGTATAAATGTCATTTAGGCTGGTGAGCTGATATGTTGGGGCAAAGAGACCATACTGATTAATATGTCCAAGGGCCAACTTGTATATTATGAACATTGAAATGATGAATAAAATTAGTAATTGCTGGCTGTGATACAAGAGGAATGAAAATGACGGGGGGTTAGAATTCCACAAGAGATGGGTCCAATGAGGATTTATTCATGGGTATTAATCCTACCCACTTTTCCTGAATTATTATCATTGTGTATAACCTTCTATTTGTTGTTGAGTGTTCCCAAAGCCAATCATTAAACTCATGTAAGAGGGTGGCTGTGAGGAGTCACATCCACATCACTTCCCATAATTATTGGGAGCATGGGGTTGAAGTACAATCATCTTTGGGAAGAGTGTGAGTCAAGCAAGCAAGGAAAAGAGAAGGAAATTTGTATGCAGAAAGATACCAATTTTTACATGCAGATTTTGGGTAGCAAGAGAGGAGCTGATTGTTGGAAAGAGCACCAACCATGTTGTGCTTGAGGGAAGCCATTGTTCAAATGTGTTCTAAATTGGAAATGAGGCTTGTATGTCTGTAAACCAAACTGTAATTCTGTAGTGTATTTCCTGTTGAGGAAATGGCTCAAGAGCCTTGTGAAGGTTGTTGTGAGCACTCCTGAAGCAGCTAAGAGCTCCTAGAGTCCCCAACTGAGAGATTCCTGGTCAACTGAGTGCACTGGAAGCCCTGATAAATGAATGGTACAACCCAAGGGACTGTGAGAAGTGAAGGGGGTACATTACTTGTGTTGTGAAGGTTATGGGGAAGAGAGAGTTTGTGGATTGGAACTGTTGTAGGAGTGAAACCTAGATTTTGGGTTATTGAGTATAGAGAGTGGACAACCAGAGGTCAGATATCCTTGTGGATTCATAGCCTTAGCTCGGGGGTGGCCTGCTATTGAGAGAAAATGAACAACAACGCCTATGGCTAGGAGGTTCATCCTTCGTATGCAACCAATTGGTTACATTTTGTAAACATATAAGTGTTTTGTTGTTTTATTATGATTATTTTGTTGTGTAAATGGATATTTAAATGATGTGTGTTTGTTGTGTGCTCACTAAATGCATTCACATTTATATATATGTTGTTAGATGCATGGGTAAATCAACATGTTGTTTGTTGTAACTTTATGGGTTTGTTGCCGCTTTGTTTCTTTTATATGTATGGGGCATTTTTAATTTCGTATTTAGTAGGATAAGTCATTTTTGCAAAAACGGTAATGGTTTATGGTGCAATGCTAGAATTGTCGCGTGTGTTGGGAATAGTTGTCGCGTACAGTACAAATCTTGTTGCATGTGTTGTGAATAATTATCGGGCACAATACAAAGGCTATCGCGCACACGGCTTGTCTCTGTGAGGAGGCGACATTCATGTTGGCTAGCATGATGTAGCTGCATTTAAATAATTGGTATCTACAATGGTTAAATCTATGTATAATTCGTAGTTGGTAAGCTATGTGAATTTAGTTAACTGAAAAAAATTCAAATTTATGTGTATTTTTTGCAAGCAATGTTCCTCGGTTAAACTGGGGGACGTTATATGAATGACACAATTTTACACGAATATAATGTATTTGTAGCAAAATATAAAAATTTTGGGATTGTCTAAGGAAGATTTGAAGGATTTTATGGCACTGCACAATGGATTATTGCAGGTTCCTCTAGATCTCCCTGGTATGTGATATACGAAAACCAAATATGGAGTTAATGCAATTCGTAAATAGCTCAAGGGAATTATTCATGAGAGGAAATTTGCATTGGAGGAGGGAAAGGATTCTCTTGAGTAAGATCTATTGTCTTCCTTGCTCTCTAATGTCGACTAGAAAGGTGATTCTCTCACACATGATGAGAATAAGGATAACATCCTTTTGCTTATATTTGTAGGTCATGACACCAATAGTTCTACATTGAACGTGCTGCTTTAATTTTTGGTAGAGAACCCTTATTGGTACAACAAAGTGTTGAGGGTACATCCAAATAATTCCCCTTTTTCTTGTTATAGTAATATGGTTCTGTCCTATTCTATGTTATGATAGCTATCATAAAAAAATATCTATATTTAAAAAAAATGATTTATCTGTTTTTTTAAAAAAATATTTATTTTCATCAAGTTCGATATCTGGGTCTATCATATTTTATGTTATAATAAAAGTTATCATAAACTAGCCTAGATCCATTTAACTCCGGATCTATCAAGCGTCGAGAGGGATAAAATCTCTTGAGGTGCAAAGTTTTAACTTTTCCTCAAGTTTTACACTCTAAAAAAGATTTGCACCTTGAGAGATTTGATTCCTTTCGGTGCTTGATAGATTAAGAGTTAAATGGATCTAGGTTGATTATTATTCATACAATATATATATATATATATATATATATATATATGAGAATGAAAAAAACTTATATTCCAAAAAGGAATATACATATTTCCATCCATGTCACAAAATGGACTATCTTTTCCCTTTATATCTATCTTTTCTTGTCTTTCCCTACTTGTATGCATATTTACATAACCAGAACATGACAAAACTATGCTTCAACAATAGTTGGCCTATACTTTTCACACAAACTTACAAAACAAAAACATTCAGCCACAGACTTCACAGTCTGAAAAATCATTCTTTGATCAATCAATTTTCAGAGAACTCCCGAACAAAATAAGTGTCGATCTCATATGTAAGCGTATCTTTTGATAGAGCATCAACTTCACTGTTGAATTCTCACAAGATGTGACTACACTTAAACCATTCAATATTTTCAATCAACTCGTGAATTTGAACCATTATGGGTCTAAGTCTCCTAACCTGAAAGGACAAATTACCATTGATCCAATCCACCACAATATGTGAATCCATGAACACTTGGAGTTTCCACATATGCAGAGAATCAACATGGAACAACAAGGCCCATAATGTGACTATCTTGACCTTATTATTTGAACCCGACCTGACACATATCTGATGAAGAAATGATGATTTTTCGTAAGATATAAAATTTCTCCTACTCCACAAAGAGGAGGATGACCCTGACTAGCCTCGTCAAAGAAGCCCCAAAGGATTCCATCCACCACAACAACCCCCTTTGGTACCTTGATCTTCCTTTGTTTAGGCTCCAACCGAAACTTGGCAGCTATTAAACCTGCCACGACTTCACCAATGATCTGAACATTTTAAAAAATGGCACTATTGTGTGCCCACCACAGAAAGTACACAAATAAAAATAGAATTGATGCATTTAAACTTGGCATGTCCTTCCACATCCTTACCTAACGTTCCAAATCACCTTCCAGATTTGTGGCCTGAAGACTGAGATCGTTCTTTACCTTCAACCAAAATTGCCTAGAGAAAGGAAATTGATTCCATGTCGGATTTGCAAACAACAGACCAATTTAGGCCACACCACCCTCGTTTCAAGCATTTTCCCTAGGTTAGAATCTTGTTACTCAATGCCAACCACATGAGAAGTTTTGATTTCAGAGGAGCCTTTTGATCCCAAACAAAATTCCACCACCATTTTCTTTCACCTGTGAACTCTTCTTCCGTTGTCAAGTGGTATCCTCGCTTTACAATATACTAGCCACTTTTCTCATTGCCTAACCAGAAAGAGTCTTCTTCCTCTTCCTTAAGTAAAATGAAATTTGATTTCAGTGAGGTGGCATATTCTCCCCATCTATCGGCCTCCTCCCCTTCCAACTTCAGAAAGTCTGCTAATTTCGACTCTGATCGACCTACTATATCCAATGATGGAAAATTTGCATTGCTAGGAGTGTAAACCCCTTTGTCATGAAGACTGTTGATCAAGTTTTATGGAAATGAGTAAACCTATCCCAATCCCACCCATGGATCCTCTCCCAACCTCACTTGTTTTCCATTTCCTATGTTCCATGATAGATGATTACCAATTAAAGGGAAAGATTCGACCAAAGCATTCTAGTAGATTGACCCATTTTGGGAAGACTTCCTTGGAGACCTGATCCAATCAATAACATTTTTTCTCGGGAAATACTTGGAGGCCATGAATTTGCCCCAAAGAATATCATTATGGATTAACCTCCATACACTTTTTGTGGCCAAAACTCTACAAAACCAAATCAGATTTTTGATTCCCCATCCTCCAATTTCTTTCGACATAGCCAACTTTGACCATTTTACCAAGGGCACCTGCCTCTTCTCCAAATTTCCGACCCACAAGAAATGGAAGAAAACCTTCCTAATCTTGAGAAGAATTCCTTTGGGTATTTTTTCCACCGCTTCCCAATATACCAGAATGCTACATAATACTGCCTTCAATAAAACCAATCTTCCACCTCTGGATAGCCATCGATAGGCCCAAAAAGATATTCTCTTTTGAATTTTAGTGTACAACCACAACCAATCTCTAAAAACATAGTCGTTTGGTTTCAATACAAAACCCAAATACTTGAATCCATCATCAATTTGTTTTTGAGCAAAGGGAAGGCAACCTTGGAACTGGGTTGCATCCTCTCCTTGTATGGAATTGATGATTACCAGTGAAACTCCAAGCTTAGTCCTGTACCAAGCAAAATTACATCATCAACAAAATGAAGATGAGAAAGAATTTATGAGCTCAAGATCTTTATGCCTTTGAGGAGTGCTTCTCTATGAGATTTTTTTATCAGAAGGCTAAGACCTTCAACCACCAACAGAAATAGAAAAGGGGGGAGTGGGAACCCTTGTCTGAGACCTATAGAGGATCAAAAATATGGAGAAGGAGTTCCATTTATCAACACAAGAAAAGAGGGAGAGTCAATACATCCCATTATCCAATTTACCATTTCAAGATTCATGCCTAATTGGACCAGTACTAGTATTATAAAAGTCCAACTGAATCTATTGTATGCTTTGGAGAGGTCCAGTTTGCATGCAAAGGAAGATAAATTTTTGAGTTTAATGGAGTGGAGGAATTCTTGCATGATGGAGACTACATCATGAATCTGGTAGTTGAAATGAAAACCATATTGATCTTCAGAGAGGAAATCACTAAAAATAGGTTTAACTGATTTTATATGAGTTTATTAATGAGTTTGTAGATGAAGTTACAACAAGAAATTGGGTGGAAGTCATCAAAAGATGAGGAGGAAACACCCTTTGTAATAAGAGAAATGTAGGTGGTGTCAAAGGAGCTCCACACCCTTCCCAACTTTTTAGATTCATTCACCACCTTCACTAGATCTCCCTTTAGTAAATAACAAAAACCTAAAAAGAATTATACCATTAATCCATCAGGCCCCGTGATGCAGGAGCATCGCTGTGGCTCGCGCGGAGCAAGACCTATCAGTGTCTGGGAACTTGTATGGGAGATCAATGCTGGCAGTTACAACAGACATTTTGAAGCCGCCTTAACTCAACACCAGAATTAATTTTGGAGGCACGCTTGAAACCAGGCTGGAAAAATTCAAAGGCACGTTTGGATGATTACGAGAGAAGTAGGAGATTCCACGACGAATTTGGAATGCGACTGGTCTAGATAGTCGTTAGGATAAGTTTTAGAGTAGACAAGTAGCTAGGGGAAACCCTAAGAACTATCTGTAATAAATAAAGGTTTTGTACTCCCAAATGAGGATAGTTAGTCAGTCGCTGGTTGGTAGTGGCTGTAGAGCAGATGCTAGCTGCAAGATAGTAGGAAATTGAGTTTTTCAGTTTTTCGTTTTGATTTACAGTTGCAACCATTTTCATTTTGAAATAGAACAGAGGAAAATTGATCCAATGCATAGTGTGAACATTGTTTACAATTCTTTGTTGTTGTGTTTTCATGAATGAATGAATTTCGTTATGAATTAATGGGACTGTGAATGTTAGAAGAAGTTTCAATTCTTTCTCTTTTGTTGAAGTAGTGCAAGGTGTGCACACAAAACACAAGGAGTGCGTTGATGGAATCTGCTTCGGTCCCGAAGCTCAGAAGAGATAACACGAAACTTCCCCTTTGCAAGGAGTGCAAAGAGACTGGTGCAAGGAGTGCATAGTCATCTGCAAGAACCCAAAACCTTGTGTAAGATCTGGTGCAAGGAGTGCACAGATCCGAGATTCGACTAAGTGTCGAAGAGACTTTACATAAGTTGAAGAATGGAAAAGGAGAATGCCAGGAGGGCGAGAGGAGTTTCTCTTTGAGAAATCCTGAGGATCTAAGTTATCAAAATCCTTGGAATGCAAGGAGTGCACAGGAAATCGAAGTCTTCACGAGACCAAGATCAGGATGAGTAACACTTCTCATAAGTGTTAAAGAGGTCCATGAATCGGACTCGCCGAAGGAGAAAAGGTTCGAAACCTTTGAACATCTAGAATATATTCTAACTCAGAAGATAGCGTAAGTGCAAGGGGGAAAAGATCTCAACCATTCAATCTGAACGCTAGAGAATCAGAACTGTCCATCAAGAGGGACGCATGGCGAACGATTAGCGCTTCGTTGAATCACATTGTGGAGAAGTCAAAGGGTGGAGCACTAAGAACTCGCGAAGCCCGAATCTGTGACTTGATCCGAGTTGTTGGATCCATAAGAGATCTGGACCGTTGATTGTCCAGGGTGAAATATCGGCATTTCGGGGATCGGAGGACTGAAGGTGATAAGTCTTTCGATTTCACAAAGCGTGAAGCCCTGAAATCATCGTGATCGTCATATCTGAGGAGGGATCTGGACCGTTGACCCAGAGTCATCGCAATTTCGGCTATCGGGAGAACGGAGGCAAGGAAACTTCGAAGTCGTGAAACGCAAAACGACGATTTGATCGTAGCCGTCGATCAAGGGAAGATATGGACCGTAGATCTCAGGTCATCATGATTTAGGCTATCGAGTGAACGGTGGTAGCAGTGCTCCCAAAGTCGTGAAACGTGAAATCACAAAGTGCCTTTCACTCAAGCGCATGGTCATCACCATTGGTCACAAGAGAGAAAGTGATGGTAGAGAGGAGCTAGCAACCGTTTGGCATTGAGGCTTGAACAACGCTTAGGAGAAAAGCCGCGAGTCTCATACGACCTATGCATTTGGGAAAAGGACCTGTGTAAGTGGGTTTGGGGTCTAGCAGAGACCCGAAGAGTTAATTAGACTCAGTATCTTGATTGATTCTAGACCTGGAGGTCGCACATCCCTTAGGAGAGAAGGGGGTTTTGCATCAAGTGGTATCAGAGCACAGTTTTTTCTTGCAGACAATAGGCAAAAGAAAGGAGAAAAAGGACTCAAAGTTGTACTCTGTGTGTGACAGATAGTCAACACAATTCTGCCAAGGAGACTAGTGGAGCCACCTTTGGCCAATCGAGCTGTAGAAAGGGAGATGCAAGAACTCCTTGCAAGATTAGAAGTAATGGAGGTCGCGCAGAGACGAGCACCTGATGCTGGAGACATCAGCGATGCAGAGAGAGAAGAAGAAGTGGGAGAGAATGTCATCAGAGAAGCTACAGGAGAGGATGTTGCCAAAGAACGTTTGCTAACAACAGTTTCCAGATTGGGAGGCAGAGCCAAGATGGAGGTCCCAATGTATGAAGGCAATTTAGATGTCGAAGAGCTATTGGATTGGATAAAATCCATGGACAAATATTTCCACTATGAGGATGTCGATGAAGAAAGAAGGGTGAGACATGATGTCACCAAACTAAAGGGACATGAAACATTGTGGTGGGATGAACTGCAAACCGAGAGGAGAAGCAAAGGCAAACAAAAGATAAAGAGTTGGGATAGAATGGTAGCCAAGTTGAAGGCTAAGTTCATGACCAAAGATTACCAGATCAATCTGTTCAGGAAAATGAAGAACTTGAGACAGAAGGGGATGTCAGTTAAGGAGTACATAGAGGAGTTCTATAGGCTGAACATTAGAATTGGACAAAGAGAGAGAGATGTAGAAAAAGTTTCCAGATATATAAATGGCTTGATATATGAAATCCAAGATGAGCTCAACATGATGTCAATAAGGAAAATGGAGGATGCTTATCATTTTGCGCTGAAGGCAGAGGAGAAGTTGGCTAGAAAAAAAATCCAATGAGGGAGAGGTAAAAGCTTGGTCCCAAGAAAAATCAAGGGATTTACCCATAAGAGAGAACATAAGGCTAAGGACAAGATTGAGAAACCCCACAGTCACTCGAAAAGAGGAGGAAGTTCCCAAGAAAGACAGGGTGGTGGAAGAAATTCTTCTAGAGGAAGAGGAAGAAGAGGAGGAAGAGACGTAAGATGTTATGCATGTGGAAAGACATGACACATGTCTTGGGAATGTCCCGAGAAAAAGAGAGAAGGAGGAGGCAAAGCTCACATTTCAGAAGCACAAAGAAGAGATGTTGAAGTATAAGGAGTTGAGGATGGGAGATACCTGATGTTGAGGAAAGTTATCTTAAAACCAGAGGCAGAAATTGAAAGGTGGGTGCAGAGGAAAAATCTCTTCAGAAAATCTTGCAAGACTAAAGACAGAGTATGCAAGGTGATAATTGACAGTGGGAGCATTGATAACTTAGTATTGACAGAGATGGTGGAGAAATTGGAGTTGGAGACAAATTCACATCCAAATCCATACAAAGTCTCGTGGTTGCAGAGAGGACACCAGGTAATGGTTACTAAACAATGCTTGGTTGAATTTAAGATAGGAGGATATAGAGATGAAATTCTGTGTGATGTAATTCCCATGTATGTATGTCATATTTTGTTGGGAAGACCATGGAAGTTTGACAGGAATGTCATTCATGATGGGAGAAAAAATACATACACATTAGAGAATAATGGTAGGACACACATGTTGTTGAGGAGAAGAGAGTGAAAGAGGAGGCCAGCATCGACATACTTCTCATGAGTGGGAAGGAATTCCTGAAAGAGGTCAAGGAAGAATAGGAGATGTAGTTTGTTGTGGTGAGGAAAACCAGAGTTATCCTTACAAGTACTTCGATGGAGGATTTTCCTGAAGAAGTTCAAGAATTTTTGGATAATTTTGCTGATATAGTGGTGAATGAGCTGCCTAAATCATTGCCACCCATCAGAAGTATCAGTCACCATATTGATTTGATACCAGGAGCAAGTCTATCAAACAAAGCAACATACAGATTGACACCTTGAGAGAATGAGGAAGTGAAGAACCAAGTCCAGGAATTGTTACACAAGGGTTTGGTCAGAGAGAGCTTGAGTCCCTGTGCAGTACCAACTGCTTTGAGTCCAAAGAAGGATGGCGAATGTGTATAGACTCGAGAGCCATTAACAAGATCACCATCATGTATAGATTTCCTTTGCCGAGGATGGATGATTTAATGGACTGTTTAAGTGGAGCAAATTTCTTTTCAAAATTAGATTTGAAAAGTGGACATCACCAGATTAGGATGAGAGAAGGTGATGAGTGGAAAACAACCTTTAAGACAAATTAGGGTTTGTATGAGTGGCTTGTTATTCCATTTGGCTTAACGAATGCCCCGAGTACTTTTATGAGGCTGATGAATAAAATACTGAAAGATTTCATTGACAAGTTTGTGGTTGTGTATCTAGATGATATACTAATCTTTAGCAGAACTAAAGAGGAGCATTTGAGGCACCTAACATCAGTGATGAGGAGACTACAATAGGAGAAGTTGTTTATAAATCTAAAGAAGTCCTCTTTTATGAAGACATAAATCATTTACTTGGGTTTTGTGATCTCTTCAAATGAACTGAAGATGGATCCAGAGAAGGTGAAAGCAATCAAAGAATGGTCGTCACCAAGGAGTATGTTCGAGGTAAGAAGCTTCCATGGATTAGAAAACTTCTATAGGAAGTTCATCAGAGACTTCAATGGAATTTGTGCACCAATGATGGATACTGTGAAGAAGAAGCACAAGTCTTTTAAATGGACAGAGGAAGATGATAAGAGCTTCAATACACTGAAGGATAAAATAACAGAACAACCAATTCTAGTCTTGCCGAATTTTGAAAAGACATTTCAGGTGAGATGTGACACAAGTGGAGTTGCAATTGGAGCAGTCTTGAGCCAGGACAATAGACCTATTGCATATTTCAGGGAGAAGTTGAATGAGACCAAGATAAAATACTCCACGTATGATAAGGAGTTTTATGCCATAATTCAAGCCTTGAAGAAGTGGAGACATTATCTTGTCCCACATGAATTTGTCTTGTATGGCGATAACCAGGATTTACAATTCATAACCAGGCATGAAAAATTGAATCAGAGGCATGCAAAATGGGTTGAGTTTATGTAGAATTTTACTTTTGTCATAAAACATATTGCTGGGAATGCTAACAAGGTTGCTAATGCACTAAGCAGGAGATGTTTGATTCTACAGGAATTCCAGGTGAATACCTTGGGATTTGAACAGCTTAAGGACATGTATTGTGATGATACAGATTTCAAGGAACCATACGAAGCATGTGCAAACCCTGTGCTGAGAGATAGAAGACGGTAGACAGAGTACATGATTCAAGAAGGATTGTTGTTCAAGGGAAATCAATTGTGCATTCCAAAATGCTCAATGAGGGATAACCTTTTGAAAGAAAATCATAGTGGAGGATTGGCTAGATGTTTCGGCCATTAAAACGTTTGCACAGTTGAGCAGTTCATACTATTGGCTAGGTATGAGAGAAAAAGTGATAAAGTTTGTGAATAGGTGTAGAATCTGCCAACATGCAAAATGGAAGAAACAAAACACTGGATTGTATCAACCATTGACAATACCAGAGAGGCCTTGGGATGCAATAAGCATGGATTTTATGTTAGGACTGCCAAGAATGAAAAGAGGATTTGATTCCATATTTGTGGTGGTGGATAGATTTTCAAAGATGGCACATTTTATCCCATGCCAGAAGACCAGTGATGCAACACATGTTGCAAATCTGCTTTTCAAGGAGGTTGTAAGCCTTCATGGCCTGCCCAGAAGCATTGTCTTGGACAGAGACACAAAATTTGTTGGTCACTTTTGGAGAACACCGTGGAAGAAGTTGGGGACAAATTTTTCCTTCATCTCAGCTTATCACCCTTAGATAGATGGACAGACTGAGGTGGTAAATAGAAGTTTGGGAAACTTGTTGAGAAGTCTGGTTACTGAACACCATAATTAGTGGGATCAGATTTTTCCACAAGCAGAATTTGCATACAATGATTCACCAAACAAGAGCATTGGGAAGAGCCCATTCCAAATATTTTATGTAATGCAACCCAAGGGAGTATCTGAGTTGAGAGACTTGGAACAAAGTGAGATCAGAAGTGCTGGAGCAGACGATTTTGCTGCAGACATGCAGAATCTCCATAGCCATATCATAGAACAGTTGGAGAGTTCTATCCAGGAGTACAAATGCAGAGCTGATCAACATCACAAAGAACTTCAATTTGAAGTAGGATATCAGGTTCTGGCACATCTCAGAAAAGAGAGGTTCCTTAGGGGAACATATAATAAGTTAAAGATGAAAAAGATAGGACCATGTAAGATCTTGAGGAAATTTTATGAAAACGCCTACAAGATTGAGCTGTCAGGTGGTGTGGGCATATCACCCATATTCAATGTTTCAGACCTGCATCCTTATAGGAAAGATGGCACAGAGGGGTCAGAAGATCAAGAAAATATCCAGTCAGAGAAACAAATGCCTATAGCAGAGAAGCCACAAATGGAGAAGATCGTTGATAAGAGGATTGGAAAAAAGACTAGCAGAAAGACCTATTTTGAATATCTAGTCAAGTGGAAGGGACACCCAATAGAAGATGCCAGTTGGAAAAATGAAGCTGCTATCCAGAAGCATGGAAAGTTAGTACTAGAGCTCATGGACAGGGGTCCATGAATTGTTGTCAAGGGGAGGATGATGTAGGAGCATTGTTGTCTCTCACGCGGAGCAAGACCTATCGGTGTCTGGGAACCTGTACGGGAGCTCAACACTGGCAGTTACAATAGACGTTTTGAAGCCGCCTTAACTTAGCGCCAGAATTAATTTTGGAGGCCCGCTTGAAACTAGGCCGAGAAAATCTGGAGGCACGCTTGGACAATTACGAGCGAAGTAGGATATTCCACGACGACTCTGGAATGCGACTGGTCTAGATAGTCGTTAGGATAATTTTTAGAGTAGACAAGTAGCTAGGGGAAACCCTAAGAACTCTCTATAATAAATAAAGGTTTTGTACGCCCGAATGAGGCTAGTTAGTCAGTCATTGGTTGGTAGTGGTTGTAGAGTAGATGCCAGCTGCAAGATAGTAGGAAATTGAGTTTTTCAGTTTTTTGTTTTCATTTACAGTTGTAACCATTTTCATTTTGAAATAGAACAGAGGAAATTTGATCCAACGCATAGTGTGAACATTGTTTGCAATTCTTTGTTGTTGTGTTTTCATGAATGAATGAATTTTGTTATGAATTAATGGGACTATGAATGTTATAAGAAGTTTCAATTGTTTCTCTTCTATTGAAGTAGTGCAAGGTGTGCACACAAAACACAAGGAGTGCATTGACGAAATCTGTTTTGGTTTCGAAGCTCAGAAGAGATAACACAAAACTTCCCCTTTGCAAGGAGTGCAAAGAGATTAGTGCAAGGAGTGCACAATCATTCGCAAGAACCCAAAACCTTGCGTAAGATATGGTGCAAGGAGTGCACATATCTGAGATTCGACTAAGTGTCGAAGAGGCTTTATATAAGTTGAAGAACAGAAAAGGAGAACGCCAGGAGGGCGAGAAGATTTTCTCTTCGAGAAATCCCGAGGATCTGAGTTATCGAAATCCCTGGAACGCAAGGAGTGCACGAGAAATCGAAGTCTTCACGAGACCAAGCTTAGGAGGAGTAACACTTCTCATAAGTGTTAAACAGGTCCAATCATCAGACTCACCGAAGGAGAAAAGGTTCGAAACCTTTGAACACCTAGAAGATCTTCTAACTCGGAAGATAGCATAAGCGCAAGGGGGAAAAGATCTCAACCATTCGATCTCAATGCTATAGAATCAGAACCATCCACAAGAGGGATGCGTGGCGAATGATAAACACTTCCCTGACTCGCATTGTGGAGAAGTCAAAGGGTGGAGCACTAAGAACTCGTGAAGCTCGAATACCAACTTGATCTGAGTCATTGGATCCAGAAGAGATCTGGACCGTTGATTGTCCAGGGTGAAATATCGACATTTTGGGGATCAGAGGACTGAAGGTGATAAGCCTTTCGACTTTGCGAAGAGCGAAGCCCAAAAATCATCATGACCGTCAGATCTAAGGAGGGATCTGGACCGTTGACCCAGAGTCATCGCAATTTCAGTTGTCGAGAGAATGAAGGAAAGGAAACTCCGAAATTGCGAAATGCTTATTTGATCGTAGCCATCAATCAAGGGAAGATCTGGACCATAGATCTCAGGTCATCGCGATTTCGACTATCGTGTGAACAGAGGTAGCAGTGCTCCCAAAGTCGCGAAACATGAAATCGCGACGCACCTTTCACTCAAGCACATGGTCATCGCAAGTGGTCACAAGAGAGAAAGGGCTGGTAGAGAGGAGATAGCAACCGTTTGGTGTTGAGGTTCGAACAATGCTCAGGAGAGAAGCCGTGGGTCTCATACGACCTATGCATTTGGGGAAAGGATCTGTGTAAGTGGGTTTGGGGTCTAGCAAAGACCCAGAGAATCAATTAGGCTCAGTATCTTGATCGATCATAGACCAGGAGGTTGCACAACCCTTAGGAGAGAAGGGGGGTCTACATCACCCCGGGATATTACATTTTTGAAAGGAAGAAAGAGTTAGAAGTAATTATGTTTTGGAAATATTGTTCTGAAGGGAGAGGTTCATCCTAGGGGAGACATGAGGGAAAAAGGGAGATGAATTTCAAGATATCGACTATGGGACAACCTGTTGGCTCCTTGAACAGGTTGCTAAAAAAATATTTACCTACTTCTTTAATATTTTCCTGGCTCATTACGTTCACCCTGACAATATCCTTGATTTCTCAAATCGAGTTGAAAACCCTACAGAAACTTGCGAATTTATGAAAAAATTTGGTACTACTGTCTCCCTCTTTTATCAACACTGCTCTGCTTTTTTGATGCCACCTAGACTCCTCTTTCCTTTAAAAATCATGTTTTTTTCACATCAACTCCTTAAAATATGCCTCTTCTTGATCAGCTAAAGAATCGTCCTCATTGGCCTTCGTTAAACTGCTGATTTTTTCCTCCACAACCACAATCTCCGCTTCTTGTTTTTTTTTTCGAAATTCTATTGACCACAAAATAGTCGCTTTCCTAATTATATTTCCATGACTGATGGTTCCCCCATCACATCTTATGTTAATTATATGTAGACTTCTGGTTCCCAAACCTCTCTATTTGGCCCTATCAAACCTCTTTTCTCCATAGATCCCCTCACTTCTATCAAAGTAGAGAATTATAAAAGGAGGAGCTAGAAAAAAAATCCACCTCATTTCAAATGATTAGTACCCCTGTTGGTCCCAACCTCATTCCAGAGTATGACCCTAAGAGTGGAACTTTCACTATGACTACCCTAGAGCCTTTGGTTTCCAAGCCCACCAAAAGATTAGGTAGGGGTTATCCCCTACCCTATATTAACCCCCAGATCTTTTGAGAGAAGGGAGGTGATGACTGGACTATATATGGTACTCCTTAGGGTTACTGTATTCATTAGGTCCGGATATATAGAAAAGGGAGCAGCGCTTTAATAATAATAGGGGTGAAGTCTAGTAGATCACCCGGAATTGAGACCGGATACAATGCAGACAAAAGGTGTATAGTTCTAAAAGTTGGTCCCCCTAAGATCTCTATCACCCCAGAATCTATTAGAAAGTGTTTTTATATAGACGTGCCTCCTACTGCCTCAGTAAACCCCTCGTACCACGCTCACAAATTTGAAACTCGAAGTACCACACAAAGAATGTTGCCTATATTTTGACATGTTGATAGACAACTCTAACCGACCTCCTTTCCATATCAGTGAGTTTAGATTATGGGCCGTCAATTATTTGCTTTTTCACTCTAGAAGTAAGGCGGTGGAGCCGTCCTCTTGTTACTGGTCAGGAAAGCACAAATACTCTCATCATCTGGGAAACCATGCCATGATTCGACATTGTAAGGGAGCCTGCGGTTGTCAGTTCTCGGTAGGGAAAAAGAAGAAAACTGCTCCCTTATCGAATGGATAAATCAGGTTTCCCAATGCTCTTCCATGTATCCAAGATACGCCACCTCAGGATGCTTTACTCCTAACCCCTATCGGTTCCGAGACGGGGCTTAACCTGAGTCTCGGTTAAGAACGGCATGCATCTACGTTTCACACGGCGCACAATTCCATGGGTAGTTTCATTTGACATCGTGATGGGGGACATAGCTTACGATCATCGGCTTTAATCATGCCACTAGGCATTTGATTAGGACATTGCACAATGATTCAAAGACTTTGTCGCATCTCTTCGATACAGATACAGTGGCGATCATTTTCCAATATTATCAGCCATCTATTGCATGAAAGGTCTCCCCTCTTCCTCAGCCAAAGGGGACCAAGTTTCCATAACCAAATTTCTATAATCTTCTTCGTTTAACCAATCTTGGTTGAATTTTAAAGGGTGATATTTATTACAACCCATTTTGGAAATTTCAAGCACAATTGGAACATGGTCCGAGAGCCCCCCCACTTCCACCCTTGAGGACATTTCCCAATGATATTATAACATGTTTTAGGAAATTAGAAAGTGATCAAAACATTTTTCCACCATTCCATATCCCTTCCTTCCATTTGACTAGGTATATGAGATCTTCTTAGGAGCCAAATCAAGGACACCATGCTTTTCCATCCAATGATGAAAAAACGATTCTAAAGGATCATGACGAGGATTTTGACCCCAAAATTCTACCGACAATAATGTAAAATTGAGATACCCAAATAGAATAAGGTCTGAGCAATTTAAAACATTAGAATTGCTTAAAAGTTCCCAAAAGGGGCACCAATTAGCATAAGGCTCATATACATTGAACATATTAAAAGAAGCATTAAGCCAACTATCTGTGTCCTGAATCATGATATAGAAAGGAAGGAACACCACATTTGAAACTAATAACTTTGGACTGCAAGCTATGACGAGACCCCCAGAAAGGCCCTCCACATCACTAGAGAAAAAATTCGAACCTTTTAACCATTTCTTGTAAAAATCCCCAGCTTTTAAACCATTGCACATTGTTTCTTGTATTAGAATAACATCGGGAACCACCACTGCATAGAGACGTTTGGGGGCTATCATATTAGGAGTGCTCACCATACCACATGCATTGAAGGAGAGCACTTTCATTTTGGAACCTTGGACTGAGATTTCCCTGCTCTAAGGGACCCTAGAATTGTAGATTGTTTACCAGACCGAATCTCCTTAGCCATTTGATACCGAGCTAAGGAAATCCTAGACTTTCTCCCAACATGGCTCCAAGGGAATTGATCCAATGCTAAACCTATAGACTCCTCCCACCTTGAGTCAAATTAATCTTAGAGCGCAATAAATAATCTGACCTAACTTAAATGGAATTGTTTGAGGAGGGGGAGCGAGACAGAGAACCTAGGCGACACATGGGTGACTTTACACTTCCAGTGTTAACGAGGGGATTAAAACCAACATTTGACATGGGGGAATTCCCAAAGGGATGACCATGAAGTCCAGAGCCTTGGCATAAGGGAGAGAGCGAATTATGAGAGGATTTTGAACGCAGGGTGGAGGGAGAAGACAAGCACAAGAATATTTTGGGAGACTAGACCTCATTATTAGAAATGACTGGATAAATGGATACTAGAGCCTTAACCGAAGAGTGAGTCAATGAATTTGTTGTGCTGTCACCTGAACAATTGAGTCTAGGATGTTTTTGACTTCCACATTCAACATTTATGCCTGCCTCCTCTATACCCAATACTGAAAGAGCCACATCCTTTTTCTTTTTCCACACTTTGCTGAAGGGAGGAAAATTTGTTGGGGTTTTACTTCACTATTCTTGTAGATGACTGATCGAATGACAGTCAAAGCAATGAAAAGGGATTCACCAATAATCAATTCGTTGAGTGAACGAAAAATTTCCCCAGACCAACTTGATTTCATCAAGAAACCTGTTTCGTAGGTCGACTTCAATTTGGAGCCACACCCAATGCATGTCAACCTTAGTGTCCCAGCTTGGTTCTAAACCAATAAAAACACTAATATTGTTTCCAATCTCCTTTAAAATTTCTTCCCTCCAAAAGGATAGGGGAAGATTCGATAGTATCGCCCATATTTTTGAAGGAGATAAAACATCTCTGACAGGATCAAAGGAGGTGGACCATTCTTTCAGAACCAACCCTAATGGTCCCCAACCCCATGGTCATCTAAAAGTATCCATCATGTCCTCATGCGTATTAAACTCAAAACTGATCCAACCTCTCACTAAGGTGTGGAAAACATGGGAGTACCCAAGCGCAAGAAACTAATTGTCGTCCAACCATTTTTTTTATCGGACCAGGGGTCGCAACTTTCCCACAGAACTGACCTACTGCAGTTTTTCCTACCATTTTTGTAATGTCGTCGATGCCTATATCATCACCCACCATGATCTGTCAATGCTATTTACACACTTTCCAACACTTACTTTCTTTTGGAGCCTTAGGATTACGACAAGGTGGAAACGACTCAATTGCTTCTTCTCCTTTGGAATCGACAGAAAGCGTTTTCAACAAAGAGCTTCCTACATGCAAAGATGCATGCAGAGAAACGTTCCCCTTCATACCTCCTAAAAACTTCTTTGATTCCTTAACTGAGACATCACCTAAGAAAGAAGAGATGGAGTTTGAAAGATTGTTGCCCTTCTTCATATCAGGAAAGGTTCCCCACACATGAGTGAGGGCCTAAGGATCTAAAGAAAGGGGAGGATCCAATGGACCTAGAACGACCATGTCATAGGTCACTTTTAGCCTTTGCAACCTTGCAAACTCGACATCAGATACAAATACATCTTCCTCATTTAAAAAATCTTCTTCATAGTCTATATATGTACCATCAATTAAACCTTTATTAACTACCTTGTGCAAAGGGAGGATACCGCCTCCATAAACTCCATGCCATATGATGCCTAACAACTGTGCATTGGCTAATCATAATACAAGGAAGTGGGATCCTCCATGCAGAGATAGTTGATGTCATACTCCGCCAACAAAAAATCCATCTATTCACCTCTGCTTCAGACTTAAATGATGCCATAAGGCCTGTTGATTTCAATGTATCAGGCCCATCACCAAGCCCAAAGAGTAATAGATAAAGAGATGACATGACTAGTGAAGAGTTGTAACAACACTGTCATTCTTCTCTATCATCTCAATTCCAAACAACCATTCTTAGG
>JASDQU010735847.1:275509-298636 GCA_032191745.1 Picea mariana | reverse complement strand
AATAAAATAATAATAATTAATTTAAAAAATAATAAATTATTTTAATAATAATAATAATAATAATTAATATATAAAGTAATAATAATTATTTTATTATTTTTTAAATTAATTATTATTATTTTATTGTTTTATTTTATAATAATAATAATAATAATCTATTTTTAAGGTTACGACCAAGCTAGCACACCAATTTGGTGTATAAGACCTCTTTGTTTGTGGGACAATGGACCCCCCTCCGTCCAACGATTTGACTGATAAAGTCTAAGAAGATATACATACCCTACTCCCCTCTGGATTTGAACCTGTAACCTCTTAAGAAGAAACACATATTCTTAATATATATATATATATATATATATATATATATATATATATATATATATATATATATATATATATATATATAATTAATTATTATTATTTTAATGTTTTATTATTATTTAAATGTATTATATTTTATTATAAAAAAATTGGTGCATAAAGTATTATAGATAATTGACACAAAAATGATGATCTTATAATTTTAGGAAGAGATAACGCCTTTACCATGAAGACTCCTAAATCTTATAATTTTAGGAAGAGATAACGCCTTTACCATGAAGACTCTCGAGAGAGTATTATAAAAAAATGGTACATAAATGATATTTTCAAGTTTTTCTTCTTTTAAGAAGATAAGATTGAGCAAACAACCAAAAAATTAAAAAGCCCCATAGATATAGCATTATATAAATCCGTGAAAAAGTTGGGGCATATAATTTTGTGACATATATTCTATGGCATAAGCTAAAAGCAATAGAGTATTGTAGATGTACTTACTTTAACTTTGAATTTAGTGAGTAACAACAAAAGTTTGTTTCTATATATTTTTATTCCATCTTTCACATTAACATGAATTTATATTACTATAATCTATGGACATTATTGAAAATATGAGGATATGTTGTTTTTTTAGTTCAACTATTTACTTTTTACATTTTTATATTTGATATTTGCAAAACAACTCGAGATCACAGGTGTTATTAAATAAATTGGTCTATGCGAACACAAAATGATCTCAATAGACTCAGAAATCAAGACTAGAACAAAATAGACAGAATATATAACTTTATCTAGGTTGATATAATCAAATTACCAATTAGCGAAGGATTCATACCTTGTAATCGACGATTGTCCTTACTAGTTGTATCTTCTAGCTGCTTTGTTGTGAGACTTATGTATGATAACCTGGAAGAAACACAAGCCAACAAAGGTGAAAACAACAACTATAATTTGATACAACCTATGCAAATGATCAAGGAGAAATGCAACAAAGATATTCAAATATAGACAACCTTTGTGGGAAAGAAAATATGTTACTAGATTAATGATAATGGAAGAGATTACAACCAAAGCCTTGATGTTGTGAAGTCCCTCCCAATGATTCCTTACTTCAACACACACACTTTGCTTCCATGAGTTCTAACACCACAAGTTTGGTATCTTGACCCAAATCAAGCTAAATCAAGGTTTAGTCTTCTTAATATTCTTTCAGCCCTTTAGCTCTTCTTAACCTTTCATTGATCTTAACCTTTCTCCATGAGAGATGCTTCCATTTATAAATTGAAGAGGAAGGGATGAGAAGATTAAGATGAGAGGGTTAGGATCCCACTAGATTAGGAATACAGGTGAGATTGAAACCAATCAGAGGGCAACTCATCTTCAAAGCTTCTCTTTCTAGAAACTTCGCGAATTTCTTCATTTTTCCCTTGTTTAAACAATGTCGCATCCTGTGAACTAGCAACATGCAACATTGTTGCACCCTATATTGTTGCAACATGCGGCACTTGAGAGTGTCACACCCTACAATGGTGCAACATGCGACACTTTTATAAAAAAAAGATTTTTCAAGGGATTTCATCCTTCTAAGAAAGGTTATTCTTCCAACCTCTTCAGGGATTATGGCAATAATACTTCAAATGACAAAGGATAGAGATACAACATCAAATTTTCATGATTATGACCAAAATAATGTGCAACTAAATCCCCCCCAAAGTATGAAGTTAGAAAAGGAGAGATAGTTGAAATACATTGCCATGTGGGTATCGAAGCAAGGAACACATCGGTTGGAAACCTGTTAACAACAAACAAGGAGTTACAATACAATAATATATCATCACTAAGAAAGTATTCCCATACCCAGAATACAAATGAATCAAAGGATGGTTGTTGACCAATACACTGTAGATCCATGACTGTATTGAATTATGATATGACCACCAAAAATACAACATGGATCCATATCATCATGACTCATTTGATTTGTAGCCTCGAAATATACATAGTGGGGCTACAACATGATAACAACAACATAGCCACATACTAATACAATGTGGATCTACATGACAACATATACTCAAAATACTCCATCACAACCTGGATCTAACAGACATGATCCAGGGTCTTCATCTCTAACATGCCATAGTATGAATCTAACCATGTGAATAAAGGTGTTGAGGTCGAACATGGTAGAAACCATCTGATTATCGACCAATGATGAAAACCATTAACATATGTGAAAGGAACCACCAATCATGAAAATTTCCCTTAAGATACTTAAGTACATTCTATTGAGTGTGAATAAATGATTTGAAGTCGAACACCCACAAAATCATTCGATCAAAGGTCAATGATGAAAACCCATTATCGAAGGAAAGGAAACTTGCTATTAAGGCATTCAAGTTCCAAGGTACTGTAAAGTTTCTAAATGAACTTCTTAGATAATGTGTTGATGTTGATAGGAAGTGATTCGTCGTAGAAGGGCCTTGATGTATCCCCCATCAATGACATGAAACATGTAAAAATATTTGAAGTGGGTCAGAGCACATAGTGATTTAGGACTAACTCAGGGATGGCCGACGAGATAGAAGGATTAAGGACTGCAGAAATGGCCGATGCGATAGAAGGATTTCTAGGTTCAACTTCTCTTGAACATATTGATGACATGACAACTTTCTTGGAAACACTGACTCAAAAAGGAGGATCACAGAACAAAGTGTAATCTTGTAAATGAGTATGACACAAGGAGTGAAAGAATGTCAGGTTCAAGAGTGACTTTCTGCCATAGAATTAATACAGGTTTAATACATATTCCCTTCCCAAATCCCCCCCCACCATTTCTGGTGAGTACCTCTTTATTTTTACACAAGCATGAGGAGGATAACATATGCCTGTATTATAAGTTCATTCTTCGGATGAGTCCTTTGGAGTATTTTTAACGAACTCTGAGATGGTTTGATCCCATATGAATCTTTCAATGTAAATTTTATGACTCCACATAAAGTAAACTCGATGGTTTTTCATGTTTAGAGAGTTTGAAAAACACTTAAAGGAGACTCCATGATTCACTTTTTCGTAAATTTAGTTTCCCAAGCCCGAAAAGTGTAAAATAATACATAGGAGAACTCTTCTAGCCATGATCGACTAGAGTATTCATTTTCCGTAATTAATCGTGATCAACCCGGAAAAGGGTTAAACCAATACTGAATAGATTTCATTTCAAATCCGTTAATGAGCGTGAAAGGAAGCAAGTTCTCTCAACAATCTTTTCATGTTTAGAGAGTCTGAAAAGAGCTTAAAGGAGACTCCAAAGAGTTCATTTTTTGTATAAATTTTACGAGTCCGAAAAAGAGATAAAAGTGGACTCAGTAACATATTCTCATGTATTTACAAGCATGAGAAAGAAAAAATACTAAGCTCGGTAAACTATTTTCATGTATTTATGAGCATGAGAAAGAAGAAAGACTAAGCTCGAGATTGGTTTCATTTTAATACAAGCTTGAAATAGATTAAAACTATGCTTGGTTGTTACTTTTCCCCCAACTTGAGAATCTAGTGGCTTAACTCCAGAATGATGACCAGAGGCTGGAGAAATGCCTCCTAAAATTTCTTTCATTCACAAAATCTTCTCCTATTGCCAATATCTATACCAAAATAGACTCCTGGTTACTAATAGAAAAATTTTCACTAGAGAGGGAGGAAAAAAGAGGATCAACTCACCTAGGTGGATGAAATGAAGGTTGATGTATGAGTTCTAATGAAAGAATCGACTCAATGTGAGAGGCGGCTATTTCATTTTTTAACGAGCGTGACACATGAAAGGAACTATGCTCATAAGGATCTGTTTCATATTTTAATGAGCTTGACACATGAAAAGAATTATGCTCATAGTTGGTTTCATTTTTTAACGAGCATGGAACTAGAAATAAAACTATTCTCACCGCTGAGTTCGATCCCCAGACCTCGGTTTCATTTTTTAATGAGCTTTCCACAGAGAAGGAAACTATGCTCGTACCCTCTGGGTTCAATTCCCATACCTCTGTTTCATTTTTTAATGAGCTTGCCAAGTAGAATAAAAATTATGCTTGTACCCTCTTCTTGATCATGGATTCCAAGAGGAAAATGCTCTGGAAGGAATACATGTCAAGGGACACACATCAATCATGGATTCTAAGAGATCTTTGTTGGAAGGAAGAACAATGCTCTAGAAGGAATACATATCAAAGGCTGAAATAGGGGTATGGAGATAAGGCTCTAATATCCATATTGAAGAGATCACCATGTCAACTATCGGATCTAAGTCAAAAGAGTTCGATCATACAGTGAGAGGCTTAGTTTCTTTGGCAGTTGAAAGCATGAGATATGTCACAACATAATTAACGTGTTGTGGGGGAGATACCACTTGTATATAAGGACCATGTAGGGAAGGTGGGCGACTAGAAGTCAAAGCAGGACCAACAAACAAAATCTAATCGATAGTCATAATATTTCCATTATGAGGGAAAGATATCACTCAAAAGAGTGTGGACATGATAAATTTCATAGCATAAACATAGTCTCACCCTAGGAGTAAATTAATATGCAAGGGTCCTTGGACTATCATCACATCAATATGGACAATTTTCAATCGTAAGGTAACATGTAACTGAGGAAGGATCCCTAAATATTCACTAGCTCTTTTGTCAAAAGCTAATACATTCTGGTTAGCCAGAACAATCTAAGGGGAACCTAGAGCTTGCCAAGCATTTGAAGATAAAATACTAATAGAAGCACCTTCGTCTACTATAGTGTGACATATGTTTATATTGAAAACCTACACAATGATTTCTAAAGGCATGTAGGAAGGAAATAGAGGTCATATCAGTCTATTCCAATCAAATGAAATGACCTCAGTATTTGGAGGGGGTTCCGTGGGAACGGGTGAAATCCCCCCAGTCTAGAAGAATATGAAGAGATGAGAAACACCTGAGCAGTATCGACTTCACTCGTTGAAGGAAGAGTGGGATCGACCAATGATTGTGTAAGATTGACCACTTGAACTTCACTCTTCAATGAAAGAGTGGGATTGACCAATGATGGGATCATATCAATCACTTGGTGGGTGCCACTCTCGAAGGGGAGAGAGGGATCGACCAATGATGGATGTGGGTCAACCACTTGGATTTTACTCTTCAAAGGAAGAGTCAGATTAACCGATGAGGGATCCATATCGACCACTTTGGCTTCATTCTTCAAGGGAAGAGTGGGATTGACTGATGATGGCGTCAGATCGACCAATTGAACAACAAATGATAAGTTGGGAGAGATTCTATGGTAACCGATTGGAAATTTTTTTTAGGAAACAATAAGGTCTTCCAACAATTTCGAGGCTTCATCCATACGAGGGAAAATGTTATTTTAATGACTCCCTTCACATAACCTACAAGTAAACTTGACTCTATTTTTGTTTTCCCCGGTGTTACTTTCACTAGTTGATGGTTGGTTACCAGCATTATGACCAGAGGCTGATGACACAGGTTGACGAGAGCCCACATGCCACACTTCTAAGAACTTGGGAAGACCATGGAAATCCTTAAGAAGGTGGTCACCCTTACATATCCTGTAAGGGAATTTGGTATTGCGAGTTGTCTTGGTGGGATTAGCACCATCATCAATACTCCCATCCTATTTGACAATGAATAATTTATTTCTTCCAACATGACCTGTAGTGGTTGAAAGTTTGGCCCTTTTATTATTTTTATTATTCTTAGTTTTCCTTTTATTCTTCTTCTTATCCACCTGGTTACTAGCTTCAGAGCTTTCACTAAGTGAAGAATAAGAAAGGGAAGAATACCTGATAGGTGAATAAGGTGAAGGGTCAACAAGAGGTTGATGTTCTTGGGGTGGAGTTGTTGCATCCAATGCACCTGGTGCATTTGGGATTACCAGAGTGGAAAACAACCATACTGGTAACCCAATAGTGAATCCTAGAAGAATCAATGTGGAAATAAAATGAGGACCAACATTTCCAAAAGAAGGAAAAACAAAAGGTTCCCTAGGAAAATGGGTCTTTTGGTTGGTCGTTCTGGGAATTGAAGCCATATATACAGACTCAACCTAAGGTCTGCAAGAGAAAGCTATTAGAAAAACAAGATTGTAGAGCAATAAAATAAAACAAATGTAGAAATAAAACACAAAAGATACACAATACAATAGAGGCACATATATACATGGTTCACCCAGTGTGGGCTACGTCCACCAGAGAAATTTCCAGGTCCTTCCTTTTTATTATCTAGAAAAATGAAGGGATACAACTTACAACACACCAGTTGTAACTTTCTCTTCTTTCTCTCACAATCTCCTCTCTCAGAATACAATATTCACCACAATACACAACCACAATATAATTCCCTCATAAAAGAGGGTTGCCTTCTAGGGAAAAAAACTCTAACATAACTTCTACCCTAAGATCTATGATCTTATAATGAACTGTCCAGGTTGACTACGAAATTACAATATCTTAATTGCAAAAAACCAAAAAGTTTGGCCCCCTTGTGGCTGAGGGGGGGCGTGAATTGTGTATCCTACAGTTTCTTTGACCTGGATATGAATTAGGAAGATAATCATGCTCCACAACCAACAATATCCCACTTGGAGACTGATCACAACAACTTCACTGTTGTTATACCTGTTGGACTATGATCCACCTTGGACTTGGAAAATTTCTCATCTTCACATTCATGCTTTAAGACCAACTAAAATAGGGTAGGAACTCAGTTTCTCCCTGGTTACTCCTTTTTTAACATGTATGTAGGATTCTGGCTAGTATGTATCTTTTCCAACTTCAATTGTCCATATTCCAAGACAAATCGTATGAAATGGTACTTGAGCTGTATATGCTTAGTTTTAGAATGAATGTCCAAGTTCTTTGCAAGATGAGTGACACTCTTGTTGTCACATTACAACCTACTATTCTACTGCTTCTTTCCCAATTCCTCCATAAACCTCTGTAACCAAATAATTTCTTTACTAGCCTCTGTAGCAGCAACATACTCTCCTTCCATTGTTGAAAGTGAAACAACCTTTTGCAGTTTTGAAATCCATCTTATTGTTTTTTCACCTACAATAAAAACATACCCTATGGTGCTCCTCTTGCTATCTTTATCACTTTCCATATATGAATCAACATATCCCTACAGAACAATGTTTGAACCTACAAAATAGAATGCAGGAGTAGCAGTACCTCTCAAATACCTGAGAATCCACTTTACCGCCTCCCAATGTTCTTTACCTGGATTGTTTATATACCCACTCACAACTCCCATTGCATGTGTAATATTTGGTTTTGTGCGAACCATCACATACATCAAGCTGCCAATTGCTGATGAATAAGGGACCATGAACATGTATTCTATCTCCTCCTATGTCTTGGGACACATTTCCTTAGTTAACTTGAAATGTCTGGCTAAAGGTGTACTAATTGGTTTTTCATTCTGCATTCTAAACCTGTCCAACACCTTCTCTATGTACTCACCCCGAGACAATGTCAATTTGCGATTTTTCCTGTCTCTTGTTATTCTCATACCAAGTATTTTCTTTGCAAAACCCAAATCCTTCATCACAAATAAATTTGCTAATTTATTCTTGAGCACATTTATATCCTGCATATTAGACCCTATAACATGCATGCCATCTACATACAATAGCAAGATAATATAGCTTATATTTCCTATCCTTTTAAAATAAACACACTGATCAGAATGACATCTATTATAACCTTGTTATGTCATAAACCTGTCAAACTTCAAATACCACTACCTTGGAGCTTGCTTTAGGTCATACAATCTCTTCTTCAATCCTCCATACTAAATTCTCCTTTCCTTTTAGCTCATACCCATGTGTCTGCTGCATATAAATATCTTCCTCTAAATCCTCATGGAGTATTTTTTTTTTACATCTAATTGTTCAAGATGCAAATATTCTACTGCCACAAGACTTAAAATAGTCCTAATTGAAGTCATCTTAACAACAAGAGAAAATATTTCATCAAAATATATACCTTTCTTGTGTGCAAACCCATTTACAACAAGTTTAGCCTTGTACCACTTTTTTCCTCCATCTTCCTCCTTCAACCTGTAAACCCATTTATTCTACAATGCTATTTTTTCAGCAGGAAACTGAACCAAGTCCCAATTTTGGTTATTTACCAGGGAGTCCATTTCCTCTTTCATGCCTTGCTCCCACTTCTTTTTAGTTTCAACCTGCATTGCCTCTTCATAACTTTCCGGTTCACCATAATCAGTCAACAATATATAATACATTGAAGGAGAGTATCGTTCAGAGGGTCTACTTAACCTGGTAGATATTCTAACAACACTTGCAGGAGTTTGAGGTACCTGTTGCTCTTGTTGTTGTACATTTTGATTTTTTGGTACCTTTGGAATTTCTTTTTCAGTGATCTCATCAAGCACTATGTATTCTGGTTTTTCTTTTTCCTGTTTCTTTCCTTGCCACTGATATTTTTACATGACCTTCTCATTCAATATGAAATCTCTACTCCTAATTATTTTGCGATTTTCATAATCCCATAAGCGATAACCAAAATCATTAACATCATATCCAATAAAGGTACACTTTGGTTTTTCCTCAAGATTTGTTCTATTTTATTTATCAATATGGAAAAATGCTTCATAATCGAAAGTATTCAAAAAAGAATAGTTTACCTTTTTACCTGTCCATGACTCCTCTGAAATTCCACCACCTGAAGAGCTTGAAGGTCCTCTGTTTATTAAGTAAACAACAAGATTGTCCTAATTATCCTTTTTGACACACCATTTTCTTGTGGTGTTCCTGTAATTGTTTTATCTCTACGAATCCCATGGTATGAACAATAATCATCAAACTATTTGCTGCAATATTCACCTCCATTATATGATCTGAGACACTTCAACCTTTTTCCTGTCTCATTCTCAACCAAAGATTTCCATTTCTTAAAAGTATCAAAAACATTAGGATTTTTTCGAATGCAATAAACCCAAGTTTTTCTAGTTGCATCATCAATAAAAGTAACATAATAATGAGAGCCACCAAGATATGATACATGAGATGGTCCCCATACATCTGTATGCACAAACTCTAACCTTTCACTCTTCTTTTCTTTTCCGACTATGAGAAATATGACTCTCTTAGGTTTTCCATAAATACAATGCTCACATAAATCCAAATCAATTTGTTTAAGATATGGAAACAAATTTATTTTGTGAAGTATCTACATCCCCTTCTCACTCACGTGTCCAAGCCTATGATGCCACAATGTTGGATCCACTCTTGTAGAAGATAAAGAGATAGAAGAGTCATTATTACCAATACATAAATACAATGTACCTACCTTCTCTCCTTTTTCTCTCACCAATGATCCTTTGGTGACATTCCACACATTATCTGTAAATATAGCTATACAACCTTCAATTTCCAAACACCCTATTGAAATTATATTTTTCCTTAGTTTTGGAACATGTATTACCTCTTTCAACAACCATTGGTTTCCATTCTTTTTCTTTATTTGTACCTTACCCATTCCAAAAAATTTGCATGTTGCATCATCACCCAAATGAACTTGTCCAAAATCATCTTGAACATAATCTAGAAAATGTTTCCTATGGGGTGTGGCATGAAATGAATCCCTTTAATCTACTACCCAAGACTCAAAAATATTATCTACAGAAAGAATCAAAGCATCTTGTAACACATTACCTGTCACATTTTCTTCCTGATTTTCTCATGTTGTCCATCTCTTTGTTTCTTTGGAGCTCTGCAGTCTTTCTTCAAATGTCCTTTCTTCCCACAATTCCAACACTCTATATTTCCCAATATGGATTTGGATATGACCTTCCTAGAATTCCCATGGTTCCCTGAGCCCTTTCCTCTATCCTTTTGTCTTCCCCTGTTCTCCATGGTCAATGCATTACCTGATGTCTCACCTATGCTTTTCTGTCACATTTTCTCACTAAGGATACCACCAAAAACATCATCAAATTTTAGAGTGTTTGAACCAGAGACATAGTTACTTACAACAATGACCAAGCCATTCCAGCTTTCTGGCAATGAGCACAGGATTAGAAGAGCCTTGAACTCATCATGAAATTCCACTTTTACAGAACTTAGTTGATTAACAACTGTATTAAATTCATTTAAATGATGTGCAATAGACCCACCTTCTGACATCTTCATATTAAATAATCCCTTCATTAGAAATACCTTATTGGATGTGGAGGGTTTTTCATACAATTTATCCAATGCGTGCATCAACTCCTTCATTGTCTTTTTTTTTGAAATATTGAAAGCCACTGACACTGCCAAGCTCAACCGTATCGTTCCTAGTGCTTTTCTGTCAAGAACCTCCCATTATTCATCCTTCATGCCCATCAAATTCTTTTCTATTCCGCCCAATGGTAGGAATAGATCCTTCTCATATAAATAATCTTCCATATGCATCTTCCATAACTGGTACTTTTGGCCATTAAATTTCTCAACCCTAAACTTTCCATCTTCCTGCGATATGTCGCCACATAATTAACCTATGGTGGGGGCGATACCACTTGCATATAAGGACCATTTAGGGAAGGTGGGTGACTGGTAGTCAATGTAGGACCAACAAACGAAAGTTGATTGATAGTCACAAACTTTCCATTATGAGGGAAATATATCACTCGAAAGAGTGTGGACTATCATCACATAAATATCGACAATCTTCCCTCCTAAGGTAACATGTAACTGAGAAAGGATCCATAAATATTCACTAGCTCTTATATGAAAAGATAATAGATTCTGGTTAATAGGTACAAGCTTAGGGGAAGCTAGAGCTTTCCAAGTGTTTAAGGATAAAATACTAACAAAAGAACCTTCATCTACTATAGTGTGACATATGTTTATATTGCAAACTTGCACAATGATTTCTAAAGGTAGGTAGGAAGGAAGGCAAGGTCCTGCCAATCTATTCCAATCAAAAGAAATGACCTTAGTACTTGGAGGGGGTTCTGTGGGAACGGGTGAAATGTCCCCTAGTCCAGAAGAATTTGAAGAGATGAGAAACACCTGCATATTATTCAATTCACTCGTCAAAGGAAGAGTGGGATTGATCGATGATGGTGTCAGATTGACCACTTGAATTTCACTATTCAAGGGAATATTGGGATCGACCGATGATGGTGTCAGATTCACCACTTGAATCGATGATGGGCTATGATCGATCACCTGGTGGGTGTCACTCTCGAAGGGGAGAGTGAGATAGACCAACTATGGATGCGGGTCGACCACTTAGAATTCAATCTTGAAGGGAAGAGTGGGATCGATCGATGAGAGAACCATATCGACCACTTTGGCTTCAATTTTCAAGGGAAGAGTGGGATCAACCGATGATGGTGTCAGATCAACCACTTGATCAACCGATGGTAAGTTGGGAGAGAGTCTATGATAATTAGTTGGAAATTGTTGTTTGGAAAAAACAAGGTATTCCAACAATTTTGAGACTTCATCCATATGAGGGCAAAGATGATTTTGATGAATACATTTGCATAACCTACAAGGAAACTTGGCTATATTTTTCTTTTCCCCAACGTTACTTTCACTAGTTGATGGTTGGTTACCAACATGATGACCATAGGTTGACGACACAAGTTGACGAGGGCCCGTGGACCACACTTCGAAGACCTTGGGAAGACCAAGGAAATTCTTAAGAAGGTGCTCACCATTACAAATCCTACAAGGGAATTTGGGCTTACAAGTTGTCTTGATAGGCTTAGCACCATCATCAACACTCCCATATTGATTGAAAGTTACTGATCGATTGCTTCCAACATGACCTGTTGTAATGTTCCCCACCTCTTGATAAAGAGGTGATGAGGAGACTTAGTGGCCTGGGCATTCCCACTAGGTCATAGTCTCACACTGAGGGGGAAAGTCAACTAGACTAAGGTTATATTCTTAAGTTGACTTAAAGAAAAAGGTTAAAAAGAGTAAAAGATAACTCAGTAAAAGAATAGAAGTTAACCCTGGGAGTTAATCTAACTCAACAGAGGAATAGAAGGAAAAGTATAAATAAAAGGCCGGGGTGCACCTATTATTCATTCTGGATTTGGTATACTGCTTGTTATTGCTCTTGAGCATACAGATTGGGGGTTTTGCTGTACAAACCCTTGTGAGAAACTCAATGGTGAAAGATCCACTCACCTTGTTCCACAGTGTGGTCTCGAGGATGAAAGACTCCTCCACACCATTCTACACTCAACATATTTCCACCTAGCGATTCAGAAGATAGCAGGGCCATACTGTTCTTGAGTTTCCAGCAAGGGCGCACCATCATCTAGAGAAGGGTTCGATCCAGGTGATCAGGAGAGCCTTTGGCCATTCCGTCACTTGGGTTTTACTTGCAGGGGCCAACCATCATTTTAAGGGTTTTTCTGGTGAGTTATCACTATCAGATATTTAGCTTCATATTGGGACGACTTGGAGACAAAGGGACGTGCTATGATTCAGTAAATCTCAGATCTAGAGAGCTTCACCTAGAATCTGAGTATGAAACTTCTCCTACAGGGTTCTCATAGCCCGATCTACATTCCTGGGAAGTTTCAGGGCATTTGGAGACTTCTCTCATCAGGGCCAAGCTACCCAGGGTTCCAGGCATCCAGGAGGGCGCATCTTCATTAGAGGATTCAGAGTTTGGAGGAGTTTGCCTTAGCCTCTCGACTTGAGATTTCAGGAGGGTGATCCTATCGCCCAGATCTATCAGTTGGCAGAGTTTGGGCTCATTTGGAGTCTTCTTATAGTTGGGTCAAGTTATTGAGGGTTTCAGCCTTCTATTGGAGCGTGGCATCTTCCAGCTTGAGGAGTTGGCATCCAGATCTACTTGTATTGGTCTTCATCTATCATCTAGCCTTTGGGGGCATATTTTGTAATGGTGGGAGCATTTTGTAGCAGCTCATACTTATTATCTATCTGGGCATCTGAGGATTATTCCATATCGACTAATTATTGTATCTGATTCATGCTTCTATAATAAAGGTCAGATCTATGCTTGTGTTTTCTATATCTTGAATGTATTGTGATATTGCATGTGTTGGACAAATCTTGTATAAACACCACTTAATAACTTGACAACTTCATTAGTCACCTACACATCAAACACAAAAGAGGTAGTTAGTGGTTTCAAGAGAAAAAATTGGCTTGGGATCATTACAGTGGTATCAGAGCTTTGATCCTCCAAACCTGTGGAGGGATTAGCGCATGTAGAGGTACAGTGGAATCTTTATGGGTAGAAGGAAGAAACCAAGTAGTGAAACAGAGGCTGAAATGGAAGGGTCAGGGGATGACCGTGAGAATCAAGGCTTGGCCTTCTTGGCAGTCGAATTTGACAAGTTCCAGCAGACCATAAATCTCACGGAAAGCAAATTGGTCCACCATTTAGAGGAGAACTAGGAAACCAGCAGAAGGGGACAGACCGAAATTTCTGAAACTTTGAAGAAGGTTGACGAGAATCTACAGAAGATTGACCAGAACCAATCCCGGATAACTGATCTTTTGATGCAAATGACCCATCAAGGGAAAGACCCTGAGACATACAGGAATAAGGTGGCTGGTGGATCCGGTGGATTCCATGGTGAGATCAGATATAACCCGGAGAAAGCTCCCAGATCCTAAGGAAGTCAGGGAGGAGACACGTCTGATGGTCATATGGGTAGCAGGGTCAATCCTAGGCCATACATGCCCATGTTCACAGATGAACAACTAGGTCGACATTTGGGTAGTAGGGCTAACCCGAGGCCATACATGCCCACATTCACAGATGAGCAAGGGCAACAGGAACATGTGGAGGAATTTGTTGAAAAAATGACGAGGTGTACCAAGGAGTACTACAGTTTGGATATGAGGATTCAAAGACAGATATCCCTGGAACAATATTGCCAACTCAGGTTCAGAAATCAACCTAGGTCGAACCACATGGGCAGTTTTTATTTTGAACGAAAAGCAGGGAATATAGAGATTCCATACTTTGATGGTACGACAGAGATGACAACACAAGATTGGGTGCAAAATATGGATACCTACCTGCAGCTTAACCCTATGAGAGAGATGGAAGCCATAAGGTTTGCCACTATGTACTTGGATGGCAAGGCTCATGATTGGTGGTATCATGGACTCACCACATTAGGTCACAACCAAATAGTATCCTACCTAGAATTTACTCAGAGACTCATTGATAGGTTTGATCAAGGGGATCCTGAGCTACACTTCCGGGAGCTCACACAGCTCAAACAAACTGGCACGAATGAGATGCATATTGAGGAATTTCAGAGGTTGGCAGTAATGGTGCAAGACATTTCTCCAACCAGACTCATGATGCTCTTCACTGAGGGGTCGATGGAACCCTTGAAGGGTTGGGTAAAGGATTTCAAGCCTACCAACCTATAGGAGGCTATTTGGAAGACGAGGGATTTGGGACCAACTGCTAAGCCAAAATTCATACCCAGACAACCTCTTAACAATGGTGGAAGAGATCAAAGGCCTCCAACGAACCAGGGAGGACGTGACCCAAGAGGTTTTGACAGGGGCCATGGAAGAGTGGATGAGAACACCAGGAGGGAGTTGAGAAGGAAGCAACTTTTCTTCACTTGCAAAGAACCATGGACCCCAACACACAAATTCATGGGCCGCGGTCAAGTGCACTACATTGAGGTCACTTCAGACAATGAGGAGGAAGAAGATATTGGCTAAATACATAACATGGAGGCCGAAACCATTGAGACAAAAGAGGAGCAGATCACATGACAAGACAATATGGCCACTTTGGAATCTATGAGTGGAGTGCCCAAGTATAACAGCTTCTGAATGAGGGGGGTCTTGTAGGGACAGAGGGTTTCGGTTTTGATTGATGGAGGAGCTTCCCACAACTTCATTGATTCAGCATTACTGAAAAGAAGGCACATGCCCATAGTAGAATTTGAAGGATTCAAGGTGGAGGTAGCAGGTGGAGGCACTATGCCCTGCGACAGATACATTCTGGGCATGAAGCTTACCTTGGGTAGGCATGAGATGATACAGGACGTCTATGTCATGGACCTTCCAGATACCAACATCATCCTTGGAGTTCAGTGGCTTATCACATTGGGGCCTATCACCACCAACTACAAAACCATGGAAATGTCATTCACAGAGGAGGGTGGATGAAAGGTAGTGCTTCGGGGCATGACAGGGAATGCTGCAAAGGTAGTCTCGGCCAAGAGGATGGAGGCCATCTTCTAGAGAGATGAGATAGTATACACAACAGAATGCAGGATTGTAACACATATGGATGAACAAGGCAAGGTTCACTACACCCCAGAGATCAAAGAAATCCTTGACAGGCACCACAAGGTGTTTGGGCCTATTCCTCCAGGGGTACCACTAGATAGGGGGTTTGAGCACATTATTGAGCTAGAGGAAGGAGCCAAACTAGTCATTACCACACCATACAGACATCCCAAGAAGTATAAAGATGAGATAGAGAAGGCCATCAAGGAACTTCTGGACATGGGGCACATCAGGCCCATCACTAGCCCTTTTGCTTCTTCAGTAGTGCTGGTGAAGAAGAAAGATGGCACTATGAGGATGTGCATTAACTTTAGGGCCTTGAATAAAAATACCATCAAAAACAGGTACCCGATACCAAGGAATGATGAACTATTGGACGAATTGCATGGGGCCATCTACTTCACTAAGATTGACCTTCGTTCTGGTTATCATCAGATCAAGATGAGGGAGGAAAACATCTCAAAAACAACTTTTAGATGTCATTACGGCCATTATGAGTTTTTGGTGATGCCCTTTGGGTTAACCAATGCCCCTGCTACGTTCCAATCATGTATGAACCATGTGTTCAACAAACAACTGAGGAAACACCTGTTGGTATTTTTTTGATGACTTTATTATCTACATCAAGACGTGGGAGGAGCATCTCAGGCATGTGGATCAAATTTTGTCAATCATGGAGGAACAATCACTGCATGCTAAGGAGTCTAAATGTGAGTTTGGAATGACAGAGGTCCTCTATTTAGGACACATCATCGGGGCAAAGGGGGTACAGGTACATCAGGAGAAAACAAAAGCCATCATGGAATGGCCTACTCCTAAGACACTCACAGAATTGAGAGGATTTCTGGGCATGTGCACATGTTACAGGAAGTTTGTCAAAGGAATTTCTCAGTTGTGTGCATCTTTGACTGATTTGACTAAGAAAGAAGCCTTCAGGTGGGGCGGGGAGGCTCAAATAATGATGGACAAGATGAAGAAAGTGATGAGTACGTGCCCAGTCTTAGCCCTCCCATATTTCAGCCTCCCTTTTACCTTGGAGTGTGATGCTTCTAGGGAAGGAATAGGGGTCGTATTGATGCAGAAGAGGCAACCTATTGCCTATGAGAGTCAGAAACTTAGGGGTCCTAAGCTACTCTACAAAATTTATGACAAAGAAATGCTGGCTATCATGCACACACTAGACAAATTCCGGCAATACTTGGTAGGGGCCCGGTTTGTGGTCAAGTCAGATCATAACAGTCTCAAATATCTATTGGATCAGAAAGATTTGAAAGAGAGACAACATAAATGGGTAAGAAGAATACAGGCCTACGACTTTGACATTGAATTTGTCAAAGGGAAGAACAATGTAGTGGCCGATGAATTATCGAGGAGGCCATCCATCTTTTCCATGAAAGGGGTATCAATTGACTGGAAAGACCATCTGGTGATGGAGTATGCAAAGGATCAATTCGCATGCCAGCTATTGGATGGGTAGGTACAAGATGATAATTTTAAGGTTATGAATGACCTCATCTACTATAAGGACTGAATCTTTTTGGGTTCCTGAATTGACCTTCAAGGCTAAGGTATTGCAGGCATACCATGACTCACCAATGGCAGGACATCAGGGGATTAATAAGACATACAGGTAGGTGAGAGAAAGGTTCTTATGGAAGGGCCTCAATGAGGATGTCATTAAGCATGTCAAGGAGTGTACTACATGTCAGGAGAACAAGGATGAGCACACACACCTAGCAGGACTACTACAACCCTTACCCATTCCAGAGAACAAATGGGAGAGCATATCTATGGATTTCATCACCGGGTTGCCAAAGACACAAGGGAAGGACTGCATTTTTTTACTAGTGGACAGGTTGACAAAGTTCACACACTTCTTCGCCATATCTATTGACTTCAGTGCATCACAGGTGGCCAAACTGTTCTTTAGGGAGATTTTCAGGTTGCATGGCCTACCTAAGACCATCAGTGATAGGGATAGCAGGTTCATGAGTACATTCTAGCAAGAATTATTCAGATTGGTTGGTACGAATTTGACCCCTAGCACCAGCTATCAGCCTTAGACGGACGGACAGACAGAGATAGTCAACAAGTGGTGGAAGGCTACCTCAAAAATTATGTGGTGGGACAATAGAAAGCATGGGCCAGATGGTTGCACTTAGGAGAGTACTGCTACAACACCACCCAACATACATTCATAGGCATGTCACCATTCAGGGCCTTGTATGGGTACGATCCTTTATCTTTTGGGGAGATTGCTTTCGGTGACAACAAGGCACCTATGGTACAAGATTGGATACAACAGAGCCAAGACATTCTAAGGGAGTTGAAGGATCATCTACAGAGAGCACATAACCAACAAAAGGTCCTAGTAGACAAGCACAGAGTTGATCGTACTTTTGAGGTTGGTGACCTGGTCTACCTAAGGCTCCAACCGTACAGGCAGGCTTCCATAAAAAGGAGCGGAGCAGATAAAATACAACCATGTTTCTTTGGGCCCTACAGAGTCACCAGAAATATAGGGGCCATAGCTTACGAGCTGGAACTTCCATAGGGAAACAAAATACACAACGTCTTTCATGTCTCCTACCTTAAGAAAGCCCTTACCCAACACATCAGACCCATTGAGGTATTACCTCTCATGGATGAGGATGGGCAGCTTGTTTTTATTTTGGAGGAGATATTAGAGGTCCGAGAGAAGAGGCTCAGAAATCGAAGCATCAAGGAGTACCTGATCAGATGGAAGGATTTACCCATTGAGGATGCCACATGGGAAAAGGAGCACGTGGTAAGAGAAACAGGTTTGGAATTGCTTGAGGACAAGCAATTTCAAGCAGGGGAGACTGTAATGTCCCCCACCTCTTGATAAAGAGGTGATGAAGAGACTCAGTAGCCTGGGCATCCCCACTAGGTCATAGTCTCACACTGAGGGGGAAATTCAACTAGACTAAGGTTATATTCTTAAGTTGACTTAAAGAAAAAGGTTAAAAGGAGTAAAAGATAACTCAATAAAAGAATAGAAGTTAACCCTGGGAGTTAATCTAACTCAACAGAGGAATAGAAGAAAAAGTATAAATAGAAGGCTGGGGTGCACCTATTATTCATTCTGGATTTGGTATATTGCTTGTTATTGATCTTGAGCATACAGTTTGAGGGTTTTGTTGTACAAACCCTTGTGAGCAACTCAGTGGTGAAAGACCCACTCACCTTGTTCCACAACTTGGTCTCGGGTATGAAAGACTCCTTCACACCAGTCTACACTCAACATATTTCCACTTAGCGATTCAGAAGATAGCAGGGCTGTACTGTTCTTGAGTTTCCAGCAAGGGCGCACCATCATCTAGAGAAGGGTTTGATCCAACTAATCAGGAGAGCCTTTGGCCATTCCGTCACTTGGGTTTTACTTGCAGGGGCCGACCATCATTTTGAGGGTTTTTCTGGTGAGTTATCACTATTAGATATTTAGCTTCAGATTGGGACGACTTGGAGACAAAGGGACGTCCTATGATTCAATAAATCTCAGATCTAGAGAGCTTCACCTAGAATCTGATTCTGAAACTTCTCCTATAGGGTTCTCATAGCCCAATCTACATTCCTGGAAAGTTTTAGGGCATTTGGAGACTTCTCTCATCAGGGCCGAGATACCTAGGGTTCTAGGCATCTAGAAGGGCACAACTTCATTAGAGGATTCATAGTTTGGAGGAGTTTGCCTTAGCCTCTCGGCTTGAGATTTCAGGAGGGTGTTCCTATTGCCCATATCTACCAGTTGGCAGAGTTTGGGCTCATTTGGAGTCTTCTTATAGTTGGGCCGAGTTATTGAGGGTTTCAGCCTTCTATTTGAGCGTGGCATCTTCCAGCTTGAGGAGTTGGCATCCAGATCTACTTGTATTGGTCTTCATCTATCATCCAGCCTTTGGGGGTGTATTTTGTATTGGCGGGAGAATTTTGTAGTAGCTCATACTTGTTATCTATCTGGCTATCTGAGGATCATTCCAGATCGGCTATCTATTGTATCTGATTCATGCTTCTATAATAAAGGTCAGACATATGCTTGTGTTTTCTATATCTTGAATGTATTGTGATCTTGCATGTGTTGGACAAATCTTGTATAAACACCACTTAATAACTGGACAACTTCATTAGTCACCTGCACATCAAACACAACATAGGTAGTTAGTGGTTTCAAGTGAAAAAATTGGCTTGGGATCATTACACCTGTAGTGGTTGGAAGTTTGGCCCTTTGCTTATTTTTCATCTTCTTAGTCTTCCTTTTCTTCTTCTTCTTATCCACCTGGTTACTAGTTTCACAACTTTGACTAGGTGAATAAGAATAAAGGGAATAAGACATGACATGTGAAGAAGGTGAAGGGTCAACAAGATGTTCATGGTCTTGGGGTGGAGTGCTTGCATCCGAAGCACCCGATGCATTTAGGATTATCAGAGTGGAAAAAAACCATATCGAGAACCCAAAAGTGAATCCTGGAAGACTTAATGTGGAAATAAAAGGATGACCAATGTTTCCAAAAAAAGGAAAAGAAAAAGGTTCCCCAGGAAAAGGGTTCCTTTGGTTGGTAGTTCTGGGAAATGACACCATATATACAGACTCAACCTAAGATCTGCAAGGGAAAACAAAAAACACACGTTAAAAAATCTAGGAAGAAAGCAAACAAACAAAAACCTTCTCACAGTGAACACACTATTTGGTGAGGAAATCCAACATCACGAGATTAGAGAAAGAAGGGTCTCAGAGAGAGCCATTGGATTAGTTACGTTAGCGACCTTCTTAACAGAATTACACCCTGGTGCAAGTTCCCACACAGAAGAACCGTGGGTTACCCTCCAAAGAGCCTGAGTGAGTTTGACCAACGTCTGACTTAGGTACAACAAAGACTTTCCCCTCTACCGTCACCTTGTTTAGGAGCCCTAAATATTATGGCCTCTAAGGTTACCACTTACAACACCCAAGCCCTGGGAAAAAATTGACATTCGGGTATACATGCAAGGGCAAGGTCGAAACCCAAAATCCCCTTGAGAGGTGCCTTGGATTGCGGTAAGACCTCCCAAGTGATCCCCAAGTGTCTAACAACACTGTTTGTAATATATGCAGACCAATCCACCAAGACCAACAAAGTGGGGTTAGTTACTCTGCTAGTCCCAATGTGACCTCACGATTTACTCTTGTGTGAGGAGGGATGCTCATGATAGAGATGTGGCAATTGGATTTGTCTCCCTAATGCAAGATTCTATGTTTGTTTTATAGCTTTGGAGAGTTATCTTCACCACCTACTCCAAATCTCTACAACTAATCTAATGTAGGTTTGCAGAGCCCTAGAAAGAAAAATCTTTAGATTGATTTTAATTAGCGCGTTAATTTTATGGTTGTTGTTTACTCACAAGGAAAATGGAGTGGACAAGATGATGTTTTGACCGACTCTAAACCATGCAAAGAAATAAAAATTCAATTTTTGACTTCGATGAAAGCTATATTATGAGATGGAGAAAACTTTTTGAATTCCTGGATGCACGATGCCCCAAATTTTCATTAAACTCATAAAAACCAAGATGTTCACTACTTAAAATGCCTTTTTCCCAAAACAACTAGAAATTCCCCCCAGATAATGCAATGCAAGAACTAATTTTTTTTTATTTAAAAGATAAATCTTGATGGAACATTACAACAACAAGTCTCTTCGAAAGCAAAAGTAATCCAAGCAATGTCTTTTAAAACAAATTATTCAATAAAAATAACCTCTTTCACTAAATAATTCACATTAAAAGACAAAATTTAAGAAATTTTTTTTAGAGACAGACTGAAAGACACTCAAAGACAGAGCTAAGAGATTATATTCCTTTCAGAAGCAAGCAAAAATTTCCAAAACAAAGCTAGCAATCATAATTTGTTTTTATAAAAATCTAAAAAAATTGCAAAAATGGCCAAAAGTCAGACTTACGACTGCAAGGATGAACATCAAGAATGAATAAGAAAACTAGAAACCCAATCCAAAACCAAATTTGAGATGGGAAGAGAGATAAACAAACAAATTTGTTTCTACAAGAGTGTCACACCACTATTACATATGACCAGATTTCCCACGGTTTTTCGTTGCTATTGCCACACTTATCCGTTGCAATTTCCATGAAAGCAAAGACTATTTTTCGTCGCTATATCCACGAACCAGGTGTTCATAGAAACAATGACGAAATTATCCCTCCATGTGTCATCACCATCAAGATAGGTTTACCCTATAAATCGTTGCAATACAGACGAAACTTCGTTGCAATAGGGACGAAAAACCATGCCAATGTAAAAAAAACTGTGGAAAGTTGCGAGGCAAAAGCATGGCAATAGCGATGAAAATTGATGGCAAAGACGAGATTGATTGCAAAGTGCGACGAAATTTCGTCTCTATTGCCACCCTTGTTCCAATTTTTTTTTTTTGCCTTGCGACTAACTATCGTCGATATTGCGACGCTTCCTTTAAGTTTAAAAAACAAAAAAAACTACATGAGATATGGTATTACCATTTTACATTGTAATATAGTATACCATATTACATTGTATGAGATATGGTATTACCATATTACATTGTATGAAATATGGTATACCATATTACGGTATACCATATCTCATACAATGTAATGTGGTAATACCATATCTCATACAATGTAAAATGGTATACCATATTACAATGTAATATGGTATTACCATATTACATTGTAATATGGTATACCATATTACATTTCTTATCCTTTATTTCTCTAGCAATATCTTTATGTGCTTTTGCAAAGGATCAATTTTGATAGTGAACTTTAGCTACCCTTGACATTAAGATAAATGTTAAGCCCTAATATTGGCTCATTACCTCTTAATTGGGGCATATTAGATTAGTAATGCTATTTTATTTATGTCGGATTTAGGCCATTAGTTGTAATTTAGATTAGTAATGTTATTTTAATTATGTCGGCTTTAAGCCATTATACCTCCTAGTCTCCTATATATACCAAGGAGCCATTTTCATTTTGAATCATCTTGTACTTGAACATTTAAGTGGGGTAAAAGGAGGTTTCCCCCTCGAAGAGGCTTATTATCTGAAATTATCTCTTTTCAAGGCGTTGAGTACTTTTCTTGAGGTTTTTCTATGCTATATTGATGTTTGGTTCTTAACATATGGTATCAGAGCTCAAGGTCTTGGGGTTTCGCTGCTACATCTGAGACACCGTGGAATTTTTGCTATAACTTTTTTTTCTACAACGTTTCAGAAGGAACGTCTTGGAGGGTATTTAGAAGACAGATCAAGGTACGCTGTGTTCAAAATTTAGCTCCCGAGGCCTTATAATTTCGGAGATATAACCTGTACAAGATAGGGTTCTGGAATCATCCTGAAATGAGCCTTTGTAAAATTTTCGCTATAAAAACTTTTCTGTAACGTTTCAGACCCTGAGCTCTAGGGGACATTTACAGAAATTAGTTTTCTATCCGTGGTAAAA
>JASDQU010735847.1:256090-266295 GCA_032191745.1 Picea mariana | reverse complement strand
AATGATTTTGTTTATATAGAAAACATATAGACATTCATGCATAACTAGGATAGTCATCAAAACATATGAACATATAAACATTGAAGCATATGAACATATAAACATCGATAAACATCCAAATACAAGTCATGAATTTATACCTCTAATTTTTCTTTGATTTATGTTTTTTTACATTTATAAAATTGACAATTGGGGTATCATAATCATCCAAGGACATTGTATTTTGTGTGCCCTGTCCTTCTATTGTTTGTGTGCGCTCATGTACCATAATTATGGTACGTCACTGAGAAGGGCATCAAGGCATTTGTTCAAGGTCGTGAACTACAACAATGAAAATGATCATATTGATATGTTGAAATATAATTGAATAACTAATTCATTATTTTGATTAACATTACACTATTGCTCTTTACCTGTTTGTGTAGCTGTGACAATTGGTGCATTAATTTCTTGTCCACTTGGTTGATCCTCTCGTAATTCACCTTCTTGAGCTACATGCTCTTAAATTTTGAGAAGATAATATATAAGTATAAGTCAGGAAATAAATATCTACAGTCACGATAAATATTTCTAATTCTGAAGCATACATACCGAAATGGGTACTCTGCTCTACACTATCACTAGACATGTGCACCCTTGTATGACGTGGTGTTTGCTGACTACCGCTAGATTCACTATTGTGGTAGCATTGATGCTTGAAAACAAACATAAATACTTAGTTAAGGGTGATATAATAAAATATGAATAGACTTTACAAGCATGCTACTGCGGTTTCCTTATTCATTTGATTTACCTGCGTGGCTAGGGAGATAGGATTCTGGCCCAAGATTTTTCTATATTCAATCACACTTTTAAAACCATGCTTGTAACCAAGCTTTAGTTCCTCCTCGGTGGTAGCATTGTCAAACATATTTAACTGCAATGCATAACACCATTAAAAATACCAATAACAAAAACATATATTTGTTCGCTACTGTTAAATAAATATTAACCATAGTTAATCATTTAAATCTTAGTATTTGGGATTTTAGTTTTCCATAGCCACCCTGGCCTAGTTTATGCTGGCCGTGTTTTTCCACTATGGCCTTGGTTTCTTTGGAGGTGTCTGGTAGCCTACATATGGAATTTTTGAAAAAACTTAGATATCGGAATTATTCATTAAAACAGGAAAGAAAAAACACAAATGATCATATTTCACTGATAATATGACATGTGTTGTACCTTGCTTGACCAACTCATGGATTCCTTCCTTGTTTTTAAAAAAAATTCTCCTTTACATCCTCTATTAGCACCTTCCACTCTTTCTCTGGAACCATGGGAGGGTGCTCATTCTTGAGGTCTAATTGCAATTTCTCCCTATACTGGGCCCTGGTATATTTTAAATTCTCATCGGCTAACTTTGTAACCACCTTCTTGTTGAAAGTGTTGTCAAACAAGTTTACCATGTGGTCTATTAAATCATATTTCTTTTTGCTATCTTGGCCATTCCACCGTGTGTGAATGGTGGGGCCAAATAGCTCCAATGATTTGTCATTTAAGTTTCCATAGAAAACATTGTTTCATTGAGAAACATGTTATCCATTAATTTATAATAATCTCAACAAATGTCCATTTCAATTTCATGAAAAAAATGAATGAATTAATTAACAATTACCTGCAATCTTCTGAATCTTGATCGGAACAGATTCGTCATTCACCAGAAAGGTGACATATTGTGATCTGATGCTTTTAATTCATTCCGCTCCATGAAGAATAGTTTCCTCTCCATCCACATTACGTTCCTCTCCGGAGTCATGTGGAGTCCTAGGCTCCGACTCATCATGCTCCGGTGTGTCATGCCAGTCAAAATCATTGCACTCATCAATGGATTCGAGGGGAACCTCAGGAGGCTAAAAAATCCTCACTTGCACTTTTCTATGTCGACATTGTTTTTGCATTAGACCATCACTGCTACCTATAGAAGTTTCAGGATCGACAAGTTCCCGACGCACGGGGTTCAAAAACTCATACAAACGGAAAAATTTACTTTATCAGATCATATAGGAAATATAAAACAAAAAAAAAGATATGAAATTGTCATAGTTGATAAAAATATGTGAAGATGCCACTTACCCCTAAATTAGTTATTGTATTTTGTCGCTCTACAATTCTTTCCTTGTCCTCCTGTGTCAGGGTTCTTTTGCTAAGCAAACCTAGATATTCTATGTTAGACTTCTTCAAGGCCTTTATTACAGTTGTCATTGGGTCAGTGGAAAAAAATATTTTGTCCTCATCAATATCCTCAGTGGGATCCTTCCCATGTTGACCATGCCACAATACATTGATGAATAAAATTAATGAGATGAACTTTAACATTTGATAAATTTGGTTATTATAGTCATAAGTTATTACTGTATTAAACATTTACTTGCTGAGGCACAACGGGTGCCTTTCCACGGTCACCCTGGACAGAAGTTGACACAATAAATCAATCAACAAAAGTTATGAAATTCTCCTGTAACATTTAAAAAATGAAATATTGGAGTAATATTAGAAAAAAAATAAAGAAATTTCATAAATTTAGTTGTTGTAGACATAATTTGTTACTGTATTTAACATTTACCTGCTGAGGCACAACGGGTGCCTTTCCACGGTCACCTTGGATAGATGTAGCAGATGATTTTCTACCATGGTCACCCTAGACAGAAGTTGGCAAAATAAATCAATCAATAAAAGTTATGAAATTCACCTGTAACATTAAAAAAATGAAATATTGCACTAATATCAGAAAAAAAATAACGAAATTTCAGAAATTTAGTTGTTGTAGTCATAAGTTGTTATTGTATTTAACATTTACTTGCTGAGGCACAACGGGTGCATTTCCACGGTCACCCTTGACAGCTGTAGTGGGTGATTTTCTGCCACGGTCACCCTAGACAGGAGTTGACACAATAAATCAGTCAATGAAAGTTATGAAATTCACTTGTAACATTAAAAAAATGAAATATTGTAGTAATATTAGAAAAAAAATAATGAAATTTCTGAAATTTAGTTGACGTTGTAGTCATAAGTTGTTACTGTATTTAACATTTACCTGCTGAGGCACAGTGGGTGCCTTTCCACGGTCACCCTAGATAGATGTAGGCTGTGATATCTCACGATCACCCTGGATCGATGTTGACACAATAAATTAATCAACAAGAGTTATGAAAGTAATTGTAAAAAATTTATGCAGTAAAAAATTGAAATATTGCAACAATAAATTGTAACAATGATCGATCAAAGGTTGAGTTGAATGGTATGTAAGATATTTACCCCCATAGTCTCACCCCCTCCATCTATTCGATTTAAGTTGTAATTGATCAACAACTCTTCACCCGGAACTATTGCTTTTGTTGCACATACACATATACGATTTCCTTTGCGTCCCTCAAATATGCAATTCTGTTTCTTAGTTGTTGCCACTGGTCGTGTACTATTTATAAAGCCCACAATGTTTCCAGTAGATTTTGTCCTTCCATCAATATACATAGTTGCCCCTTTATTTTGATTGTTATCTATTAGTTGTATATAATTTGCAGCAACTCCGTATCTCCGCATACTTTGCGTATATCAGACCATCAATCAGTGATTGTATTTGTATAATGGTTTGACATACTCCATCAATTCAGTTACAATGCCATAGCCAACCTTTATTCCATCCATGGAAAATAACCCCAATCCATGTAAGGACGAAGGAGCAATGCGATACATCCTCCCACCGATGAAGAAATCTGTGTCCACTTCAGGTAGCTCCTTAGGTGCCCATCCTTGCACTAGATGTTTATACCTCAAGGGAAATTCAATTTCACCTATGCTCTCAGCATCATAATTACATGACCCTCCGTTGGCAATAAAAAATTTCATGCGTATATGAAATATTTTCCTTACCTTTTCCAACCTAGTTGATCTAGAATCGGTAGATCTAGTAAACCATGTCTCACTTTCAACCTCTCTTAGTATATCTTGATCATCACTCGAGGAAGATAGATCCGACAGATACCTATTTGGTGGTACCTACACTCATTAAAACAAGAAGATAAGTTATCGTTGCATGTTGCATAAAGTTGCATAAGTTTCATAAGTTGCATGTTGCATAGTTGCATATAAATGCATGTTTCATAGTCACATATAGTTTCATAGTTGCATAGTTGCATATAGTTGCATACAAAATTGTCGCATTATAGTTGCATATAGTTGCAATATAGTTGCATATAGTTGCATGAGTTGCACTGTTTCATAAAGTTGCATATAGTCGCATATAAGTTGCATAAAGTTTCATATATTTGCATATTCCCCCGACGATCAGTGGAGAACTGGATTTGAGACACATCAAAGAGTTCGAGTGGGGATCGATAGTTTAGAAATCCATGATCTTGGAATTTCACATATTTGGAAAGTGCCTTTAGTGGCTGGTGGGGAATGGAGGAAAGGTTCGAGTTGGCAATAATGTTGGGGTTGGTTGTGATAGATATTACAAGATGATCGAGTTGGCAATAATGTTGGGGTTGGTTGTGATAGATATTACAAGATGATTGAGTTGTTGTTTAATCCATTGTATGCATAGGGTGTAATGGTTTTGATGAAGTTGTACAAACTATAAAGGAAAGGGTTGTGGTCTTCTATATGGAAGACTGTGAAGGAGACAATGGGATGGAAGGAGGGGGTTTCCTCTCTCGATCTTGTCCAAGGACCCAAGACCCATACCCAGTGCTAAAAATATCCTATTGATGCCCATACTCCCACTTGAATGCCAAAGATACCCTCGAGAGGTCATCTATGGTGGTTTGAGGTGTCATTCATGAAATTTGAGCACTAGAAGTTGCATAAAACCTTGAGAGATTGGGTGTGCTAGTTTGAGGTGTCATGTTTGGCCATGGATGCCTAGAAGCTTTGTACTTCAACTAAGCCTTGGGTTCCCCCCTCAACCATATCAAGCCCTTAAGACCCATAGATAATTCTCAAAACCTTGTGAGAGCACTAACATCATTTCTTAGAGGCTAAGGATACCCCTCTAGAGTTTATATGTGGTACTTTGAGGCATTGTTCATCGCTCTAGATGACTCAAAGATTTATTTAGAACCTAAGGCATGACCTTCTTCCCTATATCATTTCCAAAACCTTGAGACACATACCTACTACTCAAAAACATCTAGTTGATCTAGAACCTGTAGATCTAGTACAACACGTCTCACTTTCAACCTCTCTTAGTATATCTTGATCACCACTCAAGGAAGATAGATCCGACAGATACCTATTTGGTGGTACCTACACTCGTTATAACAAGAAGATAGGTTATCATGCCAATATATGTTTTTGGTACCAACACTGTTGGATATAGTTGCACAGGTTGCATTGTTGCATAAAGTTTCATATAGTTGCATAAGTTTCAGTGTTGCATAAACTTGCATATAGTTGCATATTGTCATTAAAAAACATGATAAGTTGCATTGTTACATATAGTTACATAGTTGCAGTTAGTTGCATATAGTTGCATACGAAATTTTTGCAATATACTTGCATACAGTTGCAATATAGTTGCATATAGTTGCAATATAGTTGCATATAGTTTCATAAGTTTCATTGTTGCATAAAGTTTCATAAAGTTGCATAGTTGCATAGTTGCATATAGTTGCATAGTTGCATATAGTTGCATATAGTTGCATAGTTGCATATAGTTGCATAAAGTTGCATATAGTCACTAAAAAACATGATAAGTTGCATTGTTGCATATAGTTGCCTAGTTGCATATAGTTGCATATGAAATTGTTGCAATACAGTTGCATAAGTTGCACATAGTTGCATAGTTGCATATAGTTGCAATATAGTTGCATAAAGTTTCATATAGTTGCATATAGTTGCATAAGTTGCATTTTTTCATAATGTTGCTTATAGTTCCATATAGTTTCATAGTTTCATATAGTTCCATATTTGCATATAGTTGCATAAGTCACATATAGTTGCATAGTTGCATAAGTTGCATATAAGTTGCATAAAGTTGCATATATTTGCATATCCCCCGACGCTCAGTGGAGAACTAGATTTGAGACCTATCAAAGAGTTCGAGTGGGGATCGATAGTTTGGAAATCCATGATACTGGAATTTCACATATTTGGAAAGTGCCTTTAGTGGCTAGTGGGGAATGGAGGAAAGGTTTGAGTTGGAAATAGTGTTGGAGGGGAGGGCTCTATGGGGGGTGTCTAAACAAATTGATCCAACACGATGTTTTAATATGTGACAATCTGTCACAGAATGTGTGACTTTATTGGAAGTGACAACTTTGATTTGGTTTGGAGGATGAACAACTAGTGAATTTGTGAAAAGGATGTCAGGATATTGAATGACATTGTCTTGAATGCAGAGAAGGATAAATGGCTTAGTTGGGTAGGGTAGTGATTTCTAGATGTGATGGAGGNGGGGGGGGGGGGTGTCTAAGAAGATTGATCCAACATGATGTACTAATATATAACAATCTGTCACATAATGTGTGACTTTTTTAGAATTTACGTCCTTGGTTTGGTTTGGAGGATGAACAACTAGTGAATTTACGGTTTTGAGGCCGAGTGGGAGAAGGTATTGGTCTAGTAAGAGGGTTCCAAGGATTAGCGTTGGCAATAGGGTTAGGGTTAGTAGAGTGATAGAAGATAGGGTACCTTGGTAAATAATGCTTAAAGGTTTAGTCAATGCAAACTTTTTCAAACAAATCAATTTATAAAAAAAAACAACCAATAATCCAAAACTAAATTTGAGAATAATTACCTAATATAGATATGGAATCTAGAGTTGGATGTGTAGTTGTGTGAACACTTCCATGTATTGTAGTACTAGGCTTGATGATGTTATAACCACTCAGACAGGATATTTTCTAGATAGAATAGGGGATACAAATGCTATGTGATAGTGTCACACAATGGATTCCATGTATTGATGGACTTTGTCATGCATTTGGAAGTAGAAGATTGAGTTAAATGTAGAATTATAAATTGACTTGTTCACCAAGTTTGAATGATTCCTTGTAGATAGTTTATTGTAAGGATAAATATTTGAGTCTGGGAAAATCTAGAAGTGCAATGTGAGGATACTAATCTAGGAATCTAAGGCTTCTCCATTCGTTTGTCCTCTATATTTTTGTAAAAGTGAGTGCTTATGTTTTTTTATTAGGGACCCTATTAACAATTTCATGAGATCTGGATGTAATAGTGCTTGAGATGATTGGTCTCAGTGAAAGAGGATTCTTTGCGAGGACCCTTTGTGAAATTCAAAGTATATTTGTAATTTGAGTGGAGGAGGGGTGAAAACCATAGCTATTGTAGAATCCTATCACACTAGTTGTTGAGGGGTTCTAGACTAGGGAACACCAACAAGAGAATCTCCACTCTAGGCTACAAAAATATGGTATGGGGAAATGATTTTCATTGAATAATTGGCCTAACACAACACCAAGGGAAATATGAGTGGGATGATCATGCTCAAATAACCAAATCCCTAGATGTATTCTATAAGAAATACTTCAACTTCAATTCTAGACTGAAGTAGGAAGATAGTTGAAAGTAAGTGCTAACATAGATCTCGGTGATAGGGCACATTCCAAAAGAACCAGATCTGACTGAAAAATGAGAATTATTAATGGGGCATTGAGCCTAGGAACATGATTCTTAAGAATGAAATAAAAAATGATAATAATATATTTGCCTTTCAATTATAAGGGATTGATGCATAGAAAGGATTCAATATAGGGCGTTGGGGAATTTATCTAAGAGAGAGTATATAGGGTAACGTTACGAAGGGGGAGGCATGGAAAATGGAGAAATAAGCATTGGGGTATTGTAATGAGAGGACTATAGGATATTGGTAGTGAGGATGGTTTGGGATAAAGACTAATATATAGGGATTGTGAGATAAGTGGTGTGGTTTTATCCATTGGAGGAAGAACATGTAAAGATATACATTTATGCATGTTTTAAGTTGTTGAAATGTGCTAGGGTGAGAAAGAGAAATAGTAGAAATGGTTAATTTATATTCTTTTCCATATTTGAAGAGAGTATATGTATTAATTTTATCATCATAGAGATCCCTACATTGTTGTTGGCATGGGAGACCTAGGATCAAATTAGAACAATCAAGTGGAGAAATGTCACAATCATAGTGTCTTGGAAGAGTATCGTGGAAAACATAATATTACTGCATCAATTATTTTGTGTTGGGGTTTTGTAAGGTAATGATATGGAGGGGAGGGATCTCGGGGTATTTTGTAAGCTAATAATATTTGGCTCTGATGGAGGGGAGCGCTCTATGGGGGGGACTGGGTCTTAAGATATATAAGAAGATTGATCCAACCTATTGTTTTAATACATGGAAATTTGTCATAGAATGTGTGTGATTTTAATGGTAGTGACATCATTGGTTTGGGATGGAGGATGAAGAGATAGTAAATTTATGGTATTGAGGTGAGTAGGAAAAGGCCTTGGTTAACACATTTCTTGAAAATAAGAGGTTTCTACTTATATTGGACGACATATGGAGTCCATTTGATTTGATTTAAGTTGGGGTCAATTTTGGCCATGATAATGGAAACAAAGTATTAATCTCCAGTTGCTACAGAGATGTGGTTGAAACAATGGCAACAAAGGCTTACTGCATGATGATTCGACCCCTGTCCCCAGAGGAAGGGTGGGATCTCTTCAAGAGAAGAGATTTTATAAATGGGGATGTTTAAGACAATAATTTACAGGTTATTGCTATAGAAGTTGCCTCAGAGTGTAAAAGGTTTTCGTTGGCAATAAATACAGTTGTTGCAGCCCCGAATCGAAAAAAGACTGTGGAATACTGGACACATGCATTAGTTTTGATGAAAAATGTAGATCCTTCCTTCCCATCCACTCACAGGACCATTCATGCAGAGCTCTATCGGAGGGTAAGATGGAGCTATGATGATTTGCCCAATAATCTGAAAATGTGTTTTCTATATTGTGCTGCCTTTCCGGAGGATGCATGGATTGAGGTGGAGACACTGGTGGAGATGTGGACAGCAGAAAGAATGGTCTCCCCAAAAGGGAAAACCTACTTCATGGATGTTGGGCAGGAATACATAGATGCACTGGTAGATAGGTGCTTGATTGAGTATATTGATGTAGAAAAGGAGAAAATAAAATTTCACGATGTACTACGTGATATGGAAATTTATGTAGGCCAAGGAGAGGAGAACTGGTTATTTTTATTAGGTCAACATTTACAACATTTTCCAAGTGAAGAAGAGACCAGGGATTGCAAAAGGATCTCCATTCTTGGCAATGAAATTAGTGATCTACCACCAGATTTCAAGTGTCCAACACTCGTCAGTTTGGCGTTGGCCAAAAATAGACAGTTGAAGGAAATTCCAGAGAGTTTTTTGGGAAACGTCATGTCTCTCAAGGTTCTCGACCTGTCAAATACCTCAATACAAGAATTGCCAACAACAGTGGGGCAACTTGGACAACTTGAGTTTCTTAATTTGAGAGGGTGTGACAAGTTGGAGGACTTTCCTGATAGCATATGTAATCTTTCACATCTTCAATTTTTGAATCTTGAAGGTTGTATAAGATTAAATTCTTTACCTGATAGGATAGGAGAGCTTAAAAATCTAAAACATCTCAAATATCGGGGTTTTGACAAAGACGTCATGGTGATTCCACATAAAATATCTCAATTCACTTCAACCATTACATTTCCTACAACCATATGAATAAATCCCTACAACCATTACATTCCATCAAACCATATTTCTATCAATAATTTCATCAAACAATTAGCATGCACACTAAATCGGCCCACAATAAGTGAGGCCAAAACACAAATCAAGATATAATGGAGCAACCAAGTGATAGGAGAAAGAAGTCAAACCATATTTATTCTCTGTGTGTGCCCTCCTCTACGTGTGCCCTCCTCCCGTGTGCCCTCCTCTCGTGCGGCCTCCTCTGCGTGTGCCCTCCTCCTGTTTGCTCTCCTCTGCGTGTGCCCTCCTCCCGTGTGACCTCCTTCTCCGTGCGCCCTCCTCCCGTGTGCCTTCCTCCTCTCTACTCTGCGTGAAACTAATGAGCGCGAGCGCGAGAGTGAGTTTGTGTTTTGTTATGTTGTTTTTTTTTTGTTTTATTTATTTATTTATATATAATATAATTTATATATTATATAATATGTATAATTTATAAAT
>JASDQU010735847.1:229481-255982 GCA_032191745.1 Picea mariana | reverse complement strand
ATATATAAATAATATACTATATAATTAATTAATTAATTATATAACTAACAATTATAATTAATAAAAATTAACAACTAATCCCTAATTGCTAACAATATTAATCAATATCACCTTTAATCCATAACCAATATAGTCTCTAACTAACCCTAACAACCCATATCACCTTTAAATAGTATAACTACTAATCCACCACTATAAATGATCTGAACCCGGAAGTGATAAGTTTCCAATAATTGGTTGTTCTGTCACTCCTTCAAAAGGGTCAGTAATAGATCGTTTTAGTTGAGCGATTTGCAATAAAAGGTAAAGTTGAAGTCTTATGTGCTTGAATTCAAAGTGAATGAAAACCGCTTTAGTCTTCCTTATGTGCAATACATCATGTTTGCCTTTAACATTCTATGTGCGGAAATTCATGGAAAAACAACATAAGAACATAATACACATAATGGATAAGACACTTCACTTGATAACATAGTTCACCCTTGCAGTGGGCTACCTCTCTGGGCCATGCTCCAAAGCTTGACTGCTTTATTCTTCTCGATGTAATGATGTCTCTCCTTTACAAGTTGTAAGGCCAAAGTCCCTCTTCGGTGACGGCAACAAGAGATCAGAATGTGATCAAGAATGTATCAGCTTCATAAGTTCTCATACTCATGAGGCATCCATATGCGGACATGGAAATTATTCCCACATACTCAATACATAAAATGATGAAGAATAAAATATGACCCCCATCAACATGGAGCCATAAAAAGCCTTAGATCTAATGCTCAGATCCAAAACATAAATATGCAGCCCATACAAAAGATCTCGGAACCCACAAGAATCAGAACTGCCTCGTTGGCCACTTGTCATGCAAGTGCCACAATTTCTCTGTCACATATAACTGATTGATTTGACGTGAAAGGAAGATAAGAAACAAATAGATAGAAGGAATAAGCTGATCTTGTTGACTTGCTGCAACTTCTCTTTGCTCCTTAAGACCTATAACATGCATGCTATGTTGCAACGATTAATGACAAAACAACATAATGAAAAGCATGCTTACATTGGCCTGTCCAACACTTATCTTGCTGATTGGAAGCTATGCTACAAAAACATACATCGTCATTGAATTTGTGTTGTTGAATTACCTAAAAATGACTGTCAAATCGTCTCCATCTGAGTCGAACACTTTCAGGCCCAAGAGATACCTCTGCCTCGGTTATCGTGCCACTGCATCTGCAATAAATGCCTCATTCTGGAATTAAGCTGCTGAAGTTTTCCTTAGATCAGGAAACTGACATCACCACTGTGTTCGTGGCATCATTTTACCTAAAAATGACTGTCTCCACGTCTCGATCCGAGTCAGGCACTTTCTAGACCCAAGAGGCACCCTCGCCTCGATTTGCATGTCAAAAGTCGTACAATTTGTACGGATTCCGTGCAGGCCATATGGGCCATAAATGCGTGCTCCACTCTCGTTCTCCGTGCACTGGTGTGTGGCTTGGAATGCACACGCTATCCCAAATGTACTGCCCGAAACCCCCTTATATAAAAGTTTTCGGGCAGTTATGCCATAAGTGAAGTTGTTGGCTTGTTGGTTACATTGGCTAAACTTAGGCATCAGTTTGGCGGAGGTTCTGGGGTCGAATCCCACAGACCTTAGTTTTAACACATGTTTTATAACAGTATTGGCGCGCTTGCTAAAACTGGCGAAGGTTGGCTAGAATGGCGGAATAGATAATCAATAGAGGAATATGCTAAATATGGAGGCGGTTGAGTTAAGCTCCCAGGCAGGCAGAACCTTATGGTCATGTGGAACAATACGTAACCAGGGGCTAGGCCGAAGGCCTAGCCCCTTTCTTTGGTGCCCATCATACCTTTATACTTTAAAACATATATGCAACATATAATAAACAAGGAACATTGCGTGGTATCGTGGTTAGCAGGTGAGTGTGGGACCTTTAGGCTGTTGGAGGTCACAAGGTTGAATCTTGGGGAGTCCAATAATCTTTTGCACATTCCAGCCATTGGAGGGGGCCACGTGGCAGCCCATGACTGGGCCATGTGGCACCATATAACTGGTCCACCAAAACTGCCACTTGTCACAATATGATTTGCCAATGAAGTTGACATGTGTCATCACTGAAAATGCCCATGTGTCTGCCATGCCACATCATCTTGCCAACTCAGTTGTGCCACGTGTCACTTTGACTTTTTCCTGTTTGACCAAGTTTGAATGAACTTTGACTACTTATAACTTTTGATCCGTAACTTCGTTTGACGATCCATTTACGCCGTTGGAAAGCTTGCGACACGCTCTTAGCGATCATGTCATTTTAATGAAGTTTTGGGAACTTTGATTTTTGCCCTTTCTCTGCTTCCTGGGATACTTCTGTGCATTCTGGGACACTTCTGAAACTTCTTAGATGTTCCCTAGATCCATACGAATCAATAAACCCCTACCCTTATGACACCTATAATCTCAACTAACTTATATAACACCTAAAACCAACATAAATCCCACCCCCCAACCATTATCCTTCATAAATTTTATAACTCCTAACATCAAGATATTTATAACCTCATGCCTCTTAACATTTATATTCATTAGCCACTATAAATCCTAACCCATATAACCTCCAAAATGTCTAATAACCATTATAACATCGACCCCACCTGATTCATGGATACACCTATAAAATTTATAGAAATGTTTCTTTATTATCCCTTACATATCCAACCCCTATCACACCCAACCCATGTAATATTAGGAAACCTTAACCCTAATGACTATTAACCCATATAACCCTTAACCTATAACCTATGAACTTATAAGACTTAACCCCTATCATGATTATCCCTTAACTCTTATAATCCTTATTGCATGTAATCATTATAACACATAATCGATTTAACTACTATTAGGCCCACTCAGGTTATACTCCTATGATATGAGCATTAACAAGTATACCCACTATAAGCATTAAAACCTATAGCTCCTAACCCCTATAAAGAACATTTATCATAATCACTATCACCACTAACAAATTTAATTCCTAACCTCTATTAGTATGTACATGTTTCTAAAGTGTGTGCATGTTCTATAATGCATGTGCTTTATTTGAAATTAATTTTTTGGGCTCCTCACCTCACTAACTCGTTTGCATACTTAGTTGTTTGGGATTTAGATTACTTGTTTTTTAGCTTCTATATAGGCCTTAATGGTTTGGTCATCATTGTATGCGTCTAGTCTAACCCTCCCATAATGTCATTTCCTTCCCCATTCACATTAATTATTCTATAGGCTTTTTGTTTGATTGTGGAATTGATTGTGTGAGTCATGTTTGAGTTTGGAAATTCTCCCATACTGTCATTGTATGTATCTAATCTAACCATGTTAAATTTTAGTCCATACAAGCACAAATTGAAAAACTTTCAACGTTGGCCCCATCCACATGTTAGTTATAAGTGGGATCAAGTACATGACCAGGCACACATTATGATCCCTCATGCACATATGCCTCATGATTCCAATGCCCATATGCCTCCAACCTTGTGATCTAGTGATCGTTGGGTGACAACTGTCATGAAGGGTGATGACTAATATTAGGGGCAACTTTCAATTCAAGGCTAGGAATGACCAGGCCCACATCAAGTGAAGGAAGAAAATTAAGAAGGTACATGTGTTGTCCCATTCCATGTCAACAACAATGCATCCATTCACTGGGAACACTAAAACCCGACAAATCGATGACTCCACTAAATTAGGGTTTATGGTTTACATGATGAATTGACGATGGAAGAAAGTGGGTATGTGAGTCAAATTTGAGTCCAGAAACCCTCCCATATCGTTAAGGCATATGAATAGTCTATCCATGTCGAATTTCAATGCATTCAGAAACAGTTTGAAAAAATTTCAACGTTGGTCCCATTCATAGGTCATTGTTTCCCGTGTCTAGTCCTAGTACAATTTCTTTGTAAAATTTGTATAAGATATTTGGAGAATGATAATTTTGAAGGTGCTAGGCCTATTCCTACACACCATGGAGAGACCACCTCTCATTGACAATCAGTGTATTGATCCCTTTTAGTTTTGGGTTGTTAGTAATTTCAATTGCACACACCTTTCAATATAGTCAAAGTTCAACTAATGTCTCTTGTTACTGTGGGGTTATAAAGCCTCATGATCCCATTTCCCATATGCCTCCAACCTTGTGATATAATGATCGTTGGGTGACAACTGTCATTAAGGGTGACGACTAAGACTAGGGGCAACTTTCAATTCAAGGCTAGAAATGACCATGCCCACATCAAGTGAAGGAAGAAAATTAAGAAGGTACATGTGTTGTCCCATTCCATGTCAACAACAACGCATCCATTCACTGGGAACAAATCAATCACTCCACTAAATTAGGGTTTATGGTTTACATGATGAATTGATGATGGACATACCTACATCGTTGGTATGATTAGGCGCAGTTGCGCATAGCTCCTCTTGGTTTCGAGAATAGTTCATTCTCTACTAAACAAGGGAAACCATATGAAGGTGGAAGCTCTAATCATGCCCCCCCCCTCACATCACTGTCAATTTCCCCATATTACGTAATTTGAAATTCTAAAGAACATGTATCATATACTATATTATACAAAATAAAAACATATAAAGATTATATAAAAGATATAAACACATACCTCTTCTTTTCAACAATTAAATATCAATCATCTTCTTCTTCATCCAGCTCAAATTTTGTATCAAGAGTTGGTTCAGAATTGATATTGGTGAAAGACTCATTCCTATCAACATCATCATCAACGTCATTTTCGCTACTATAGTTATCGATATCGTCAATGAGATCGTCGTCTCCTACATTTGGATGATCAACTTCTTCAATTTCTTCGTCTGACACATCGACTACATGAGTGACCTTCTCCTAATCTGCATAATCATGATCTTATTCCTCATTATTATCTTCATCCTCGGCTACACGATTGTACTTTACTCGTCTTCCTCTTGGATCATATCTAACAACGTATGACCAACCTACTTTACCAGGCACCTCTGAGTAAAATACTTGCTCACATTGACTTGGAAGAACATAAGGCTCTGTACCCGGTTCAAATTCCCTTGTATTAACCATGGTAAATCCATTATCATGCTCACTAATAGTTCTTTCAGGATCACGTTCATGCATCCATAGCCTGTACCATTTAACCTCAAACAAAACTATTTTAAAGGAATTAAAATCACACTCAATTATATCCTCCAAATGGCCATAGTACCTATTCTTAGTTTCTTCCAGATTTCTGTCACTTCTAGAGGAAATGTTGGTGACCTTAAACACTACAGTTATCCCACAATTTGAGGAATTCATCTTATCATCCAACATTTTGATACGAAATTTACGACCATTACACCACATAGCCTTGTGATGTTTCAACTGCAACATGGACAACAAGTAAAAAATACATTGCCAATTAATAATCCTCATATAGGACTTACTAAATATATATTTCAAAAATTAAACAAACCAAATACATTGAAAAATTGGGAAAAAACTAGGAAAATGTGGGTAAAAAATTTAACTTGGCTGTTTATTTTTTAAACCAAAGGCTAAATCAACTTCCCTTGATGTAAGATCAGGAAATTGATCTCGATGACGATGCACTGTTTTAATCATATTACTCACCCCTTCCCATGATAACCTACTGAAGTATTCTTCAGTATATTCTATCCAATGCTCCATCCAATCAAGGTTGTTTGCAATGTATAAATGTAAAACATCCCACTCTTGAGCAACTATATGATAGCATAACAATTTAATATCATTAATTAGCTATTTTTAATACATAAATAATTTAATAAATGTGTAATATATTAAATATACGTCAACATCTAATAATTACCTTTCACAGTCCTCATTTTACCTTTCCCCAATAGGGCCTCCCCTTCAAATTTGTTGATGGAGTCGAGATGCCAAATGCGAGGCACATTCATATTTTCTGCTAATTTAGGTAGATATTGACTAATATACACCATGCATTGATATACCATATACTCCTCAACCATAGAATGTTCCAGACGTGCTCTTTGTCTAACAAAAGCCTTCAGTGACTTCAACTTCCTCTCCACCATCCACATCGACCTTGTGTGTACTGGTCCACATAATTCAATCTCCTCAACTTGGTGTATGAGGTAGTGTTCTTGTGCATTGAAAAATGTTGGAGGTAGATACTATTGCATTTGACACATTAGTCGGGGAATTTCTCTCTTCCAATACCTTATATCTTCTTTATGGATTTGTTTTGATGATAGCCACCTACAAATGCCGATGCAATAAAATAATATCAAGGCATACATAAATTTGTAGATAAAACATAATATGTCAATAAGTTCCGCTACAAATAACATATGAAGTACATTTTGCTTATAAAACAATACTTACCTCATGTATTTTCCAAGTACATAAATAATTTGTTTTATGTTGTTGTCAAAGTCGTCTGGGAGAGATAAAGGTAGAACATACTGTAACAAAAAACAAATAATTATTATTTGTTTTCAAAAAATGCGTACCAATAAGGAAATATATTATAACCTACTAATTACCTTAATGATTGTATGCCAGTCATGTGTTTTAGCCCCATCGAAATCACCTTTTTTCGTTAAGATATTTTGTATGTTCGACAAAAACCCCGTCGGAAACCTAATTTTTCAAATGACTTCTTTTACAATATTGCTCTGTTGCTCTGTCAATAACCAAGGAAGACTAGTATTCTGTTCACGATCATCACCAATAGAATTAATAATAACACTTTGCAATGTGTGATTAACTTCTTGGATGTCACAACAAATCTTTCCAATTCTCTCTTTGAACATAGTTACCAACTTAATGAGAACTGTGACCTCAAAACAAGAACTTTGGCCCAAAAGACCCATATTTTTCCAAAAAAAACATGAAAATCAACCCCTAATTAAAAAAGTGGTGCTACCGGTAGCACCATTTTTTCAAACAGGGTCAAAATTACAACATTTTTCAAACATGGCCTTCAAAACTCATACAATAGCTTAGAAAAACTTTCAAATCGACACCTAAATAAAAAAATGTCATTACAGATTTTTTTTGTTGTTTTCAAAATGTTAAATTTATAGATATTTTGAAATCTTATTTTTAGCAGTCGGTACCATTAAAACTAAAACCTCAAAATCAACTATCAAATTGAAATGTACTATTATCGACAACACCCATTTTAAATTTGGGGTATTAAAATGACATTTTTTTAAAGTGGTAATCAAAATCATCGTTACTACAAACAAAATCATCAAATCAACCCTTAAATGATTACTTTTTAAATCTTAATTTATTACTCCAAACACAACATAATACATAATACCATGAAAACAATAAATTTAAAATTATATAATCAAAACCTAAATTTGGAAAAAAAAAACATTAAAAAAAAGGTGGATTAAAAAAAAACTAAAAAAAAATTTTCCCCCCAAAAAATAATTTTTAATATATATATATATATATATATTTTAAATAGTAACAAATCAATTAAAACGTAAAAAAAATAAAAAAATAAAAAAATAAAAAACAAAAAAAATACTAAAATCATATAAAAATCTAATATAATATAAAAAAATCATAACAAAATATTAAAAGTCAAAAAATTTAAGTGCAAATTAAAAAAAAACAAAACAAATATAGTTATATAATATATAACTATATTATATATAATTATACTAAAAACACAAATATAATTATATAATATATAACTATATTATATATAGTTATATATTATATAACTATATATTATATATAGTATACTATATATAATATAGTTATATAATATATAACTATATTATATATTGTAACAATCCTAATGAATTAATTAAGTATCATGATTAAATATTTGTTTAATAAATATTAATTCAATAAATATTAGTTTAATAAATTATTATTTTTTTTTTTTTTTAAGACTTATTTTATAATTTAATTGTATTGGTAGATGGACCCCATTAATGGGGGGATAAGGTGGTTGAGGTTTAATTGGGGGATAAGGCGGTTGGAAGGGAGGAGAAGGGGATAAGGCAAGGGAGAGGACACAGGAAGGGGGTGCTTTTTGGGAAAGTAATATTTTTCATATTAGGGAAGGTGAGAAAATTTGGAGAAGAAAAAGAGAAGGGAGGAGGCAGTTTGGGATTGTGTATTTGTTCTGCAACTGTTTTGTGCTTACAGACTTGAGGACTTTCACAGGGGGAACCTATTGCTGGGAATCCTGGGCTCGGGGGATAGGAAACCGTAAGGAATCCTGGGGCTAGGGAGCTGGATAAACTGTTCCTAGTTGGCTGGGAGGTTAATCAGTTTGGGCAGAGCTTCAGAACAACATCAGTTTGAGGTAGATATGTTTTATTATCATCATTATTATGCTGTTGTTCATTATTTATATATTGTTCATAATAATTATGCTGAATATGTTGTTTATTATCATGCTACTCATTTTTAATTCTGCTGAACATTGTTATTATGCTGAATAATGAACTGTAAATAAATTATGATAGCATTTCTATATTTAAATTTATGTTTTATAAGGCTCTATATGGACAGAACTTACACATGGTATCAGAGCTCTATTTTAAAAACTTGGACCAGGGCCTACCCACCTACCCACATGTAAGAAATAAAGTTTAGAAATGGTGTTCTAGCATTAACCTAGAAATTTAATTACAACTCTTGAAACCCTTTCCAACAATTGAAAAAAAAAACAGCCCTGAAACCCTCTAGAACTTTAAAACTGTTGACTTGTACAAGTGAAATCCTTCACCTGTACAAGTGAAATCCTTGAAAGGAGATATGTAGACATAAATGATTAGACAAATATAAATACTCTATATATGGAAAATATATAGGAGTGTGTATATAAATATATATATAAATTTGGACTCCAAGCTCCAGCTCCACCTAACCTGCAAGCCAAGCACACAAATTTTTTACACAGATATAAATATAAATAATAATATACATATTGAAATTTTTTAACACTTAAATGTTTAATCAAGTATGAATATTTTCATATATGGGTAAATGAAGCCTCATGCATGTTTATATCCTTTTTGATTGTTCCTAATTTTTAAGACTAGCAACAAATATGAACAATTAAAGAAGAACCCTATGTTGACATATTTACCCATTGGATCTTTTATGATATCATAGTAGTATCTATTATTGGATCTTTTATGAGAACATCAGGAGGATCTATTGGATCCTTGAATGGCCAAGCATCAACATGTTCGGTCATAGTCTATTGAAAATAAGATCAAGTTAGTTTGATATGGGAAGCATTTCATAAAAGAAAATAAATACTATTATTAAGTTAATAATAAATTTTTGTAATTGGAAATATGAATTTGTTCAGTATTAATATTATTACTTGTTAAATATGAGCTCACCATATTATTCTATACCTTAAAGAGAAGATGTGCATACACCCTTTTACTCACAATATAATAATCCATCATGGTCACAAAGAATTCTCCCAATAACATATCGACAAGAGTGGAAGATAAATTAGGATATACATCAATCGAAATGTCTCCCTGACCACCAGATGGGAAATTAAACGATCTTGGTGTTTCTATTCTAGAAATGTATCATCCGACCCAAAAAAACAAAACAAATAAAGACAATTTTAAAGTTGTTTCAACATTAATTTGACGTCATTTTATATTTAGATTACATAATAATTTAATAGGATTTTATTCTATAACTGTTCGCCGTCCTCTTCAAGAATAACAACCATACCAAGTAGTAGGGCCCCTAAATTTGTCCATAGTCATTATACATGTATCTACCTTAAAATAGAGACCGCGCAAAATTAAATTATATAGAAAGCTACCTTAAATAGAGACCGCGTAAATGCATGAAGGGCCTGGAGATTTGGTAGGGCCTCAGATGCGATATTCATTAAATGAATACATGAGTAACCCCATTGATATGGTGTCCTTCCGATCCCTCGGCTCAGAGACCTGGAGATTGTCAAAGCGCCTCCATTTTCCCTCCAAAAATGAGAAAACAACACCAAGCCTGCACCCAAAGACCAAAAACCAAGCAATGAGGAGGAATCCCACCAAAAACCTGTGCACTACGCATGGCAAAAGCACCCAGCGACCAAGCATCTAGCCAAGGAAAGAGCCCACAAGAGGGATTTCCTGTTCACAAGACGTCAAGTAAAGAGCCCACGTAGAGCCAAAGCTCGTGCAGACCACGACAAAGGTCGCAAGGGGTATCTTCTCAATGAATTTTAAAATCCAGCGACCACCACCGTTTTGCAAAATCACAGCCCAACGCCCAAGCACAAAGATCCGACCACTCTCCAAGTCTGTGAACCAAATGCTAACACAACACCAGTTTCGAGTCACAGCATGGAACACCTAGCGCTCGAGTCTATCCCTAAGCCTACAAAAGATTCTATAGTCTGTGCATAACCAAAAAAGAAAAAAAAAAGGGTTTGGGCCGAGCCTTTAGCTTCCCTGGCCATGAATAAGCTCCAGGCCTTACAAACTAAACTACCTATAAACTATATGGTGTATCTCTGCACCCAAAACCAGGCTTTAAGCCTCTGAGAAGGATACCCACAGGTCGATGGTTATGCCCTAAGAATCAAGCCGAGCCTGCCGAGAGGGAGAGTACAGAGTGGAGAGGCGACATAGCGCTATGCAAATGTTTTGTGTAGGGTTTGAGGATGGAGAGTCGAGGAAGAGTGGGTGTAGGGTTTGGGAATTGAGAGCGGGGAAGAGGGGCACGTGGGCCTCATGTGAGGACCCACGATGCCAGACTTTGATTTTTATTTTTTATTTTTTTTATTTTATTTTTAATTATTTTATTTTATTTTATCCATTTAGTTTTAATTATTTTTTAAACATTGTTTTAAAATTTAATTGGTAGTATATAATGTAAAGTAATTACTTATTAAAATAATTATCTGTAGTGTAATGTAAAGTAATATAATGAAAATTAATTAATGTAAAGTAATTATTTTAAATCATTATTTAGTGTAAATTTTTAATTTTTAATTTGATTAATTTTAAAGTTTATTTTTATTTAAACTAATGATTTTAGTGATTAAATAAAATAGTGACTAATTTATTAGAATGATTAATTAATTAAAGTGAGTAATTAATGTTAATAATTAAGTAAATATTTAATGATTAAGGTTAGTGATTAATTATGTACAAGATTACATTAACTGGTTTTAAAAGAAATTTTGGAGGGGGCTTCATGCGTGCTAAAAAGGTAAGTTAGAGAAATTGGCAAGTGTGGTACAGTGCTAGTGTAGCTACCAAGGCGAGAGAGTTACTAGTTTTCTTAGGCGAAGACATTGAGATTAGACACTTTAACCCTGACCTAACCACTTACCCTAAAGAGAGTAACGCCTATTTATAGACAAGTAATAAAAAAAAAACTTACACCTAACCCTATGTTTTCAAGTATAAGTTGCACAAATGAGAATTGCCTTAGACTCTTCCTTGACAAACATTTGGTTGATGCAGATTCAATTATATAGGATGGTTAGGAATCGAGGAAATTGAGGTCGAGGGGCATCGTTGCAAGGATCACCAACACCGCCACCACCATTGCCTGAATTAGCTCTCATTTTGCACTCTTTGGAGGCTATAAATGAGACTTTAAAGGGGCATCAACCAGCAGGGATCAAAGTGGATCCCCCACCATCTGGAGAGGGTAACCATGAAGCCTCGAGGGATTCAGGGGGAGGGCCTCCACCTGATGACATCACTATAGAACTGCAGAAGATCAAACTTCTAGAGTTTGTCGGGGGTCGTGCCAGTGAACATGAAGAGGCATGGTTGGAAGGAATGACATGATGTTTCTCCTTAAGAGACTATGCTTCCACATCAAAGGAAAAAATATCAATCTTTCAGTTAAGGGAAAGTGCATTGAACTGGTGGGGCAACCTGGAAAGGCAGTTGCACCTTACCCCAGACACCGTCTTTTGGGAACTTTTTGAGGAAAGGTTCTGAAGGAAATATCTACCAACTTACTACGAGGAACAACAAGTGGGAGCATTTCATGCTCTAGTATAGAGAAACATGACCTTGGAAGAGTACGAGATCAGGTTCATGGAGTTGGTAAATATGTTTCATACATGGATAATGATCAACAACAGGTAGAACGCTTCATCTATGGGTTAAACCCTAAGATAAGGGCCATGGTACGGATGTGGAAACCATCTTCAGTAGAGGAAGTAGTTGGAAATGCACGTTATGCTTAGGAACACATGAGCTTAAACGGAGGTATATTATCGACCTTTACACATCATCTTGGATTCATGGGGAAGGCCCCTAGGACCCTCTCTAGGGGAGGGGGCTCTAGGCCACCTCCTTATGGTAACAGAGTCGCACTAAGGACAGTTTCCACAGGTATTTCAATGGCAACAATTGCAACATCCCATTCATCACCAAGGATGCAGACAGGTCCATGACCTTCTCAGGGAGCAACTGGTAGGGGTAGGGGTTCCAGAGGAAGGAACTCATTTCAGAGACTATCACACAGCAATGCATAGGTTCCATCTTGTGTTATATGTTAGGGATGTGGAGGGCCCCATTACCAGCGTGATTGCCCAAAGTTGCAAGGAGGATTTGTGCATAGAGAAGGAAAGGCCCCGATGGGAAGAGAAAGTAGTAGCCACCATATTTATGCAGCCATTAATAATCGCCAGGAAGAACATCAATCCACGGTGGTGGAGTCGTCAGGTACGCTAAATCATATCAATGTTAAAATTTTATTTGATTATGGTGCTACAGATAGTTTCATTTCACCATCTGCCTTAGAAAAGAGTGGGTTGGTAGCCTACGGGTACGACGACTTTAAACAAGTCAAGATGGCTTCGGGGAAAAAACAAGTGGTAGGGCCTAGAATTGATAATTGTCTAGTAGACCTGGGAGTGTGTACTACTAGGTTGAAGGTATACGTCACTGCTCTGGGGACATATGACCTAATCATTGGAATGGATTGGTTAGAAGACCATCGAGCCATGGTAGATTGTTTCTCAAAAAGGGTGCTTTTTGTTAACGATGAAGGAAGGCCAGTAGACATCCACGGTGTACATAGAAAGCTGTCTCTACGCTTTATCTCAACTATGAAGGTTAAGCGGTGCATGAGGCAAGGGTGTCGACTATATGTAGTGGAAGTAGTGAATGAAAGGAAAGGATCCTCCGTGGATTAGTACCCAATACTGTCAGAGTTTAAGGATGTTTTTCCAAACGAGTTGCCAGGGCTACCTCCTGAGAGGGAGCTTGATTTTACTATTGAGCTAAAACTTGGTGTAGAACCAATTTCCAAGATTCTGTATAGGATCACAGCGCCAACACTTTGTGAGTTGTAGATGCAGTTGAAAGAGCTACTTGACATAGGGCTAATAAGGCCTAGTGTCTCACCTTGGGGTGCACCAATAATTTTTGTGAAGAAGAAGGATGGTTCCTTATGACTGTGTATAGATTACAGGGACTTGAACTGTGCTACAGTGAAAAATAGGTACCCAATGCCACAGATAGATGATCTCTTTGATCAGATGAAAGAAGCAGTGGTATTCTCAAAAATTGATTTGCGATCAGGGTATCACCAGTTAAGGATTAAGGAAGGCGATATTCCTAAAACTGCCTTTCAAACTTGGTTTGGGCATTACAAGTTTGTTGTAGTACCTTTCAGATTGACCAATGCACTAGCAATATTCATGAGCCTCATGAACGGTGTATTCCGGAAGTACTTAGACCGTTTTGTACAAGTTTTTCTAGATGACATCCTCATCTATTCCAAGAACGAAAGACAACATGATGAACACTTGTGAGTGGTGTTTATCCTTCCTTAGAGAGAAGGAATTGTATGGGAAGTTGTCAAAGTCTTCCTTCTTCCATAAAGAAATTCACTATTTAGGTCATATCATTTTTGGTGAAGGAATCTCTATGGACCTAGAAAAGTTAAAGGCCATTATGGAATGGCTAGTGTCGAAAATGCTCATGAGGTAAGAAGCTTCATGGGACTAGCAGGTTATTATCGGAGATTTGTGGAAGGGTTCTCTAAAATAGAGAAACCCATCACCACTTTGCAATGAAAGGGGGTCAGGTATAAATGGACAGAAGAATGCGATAGTGCATTCATTGAGCTTAAGAGGTTATTAACTAGTGAACCAATTCTCTGAGTGCCAGATATGGAAAAGGACTTCATAGTCTTCACGGATGCCTTGAAGCAAGGGTTGGGGGCCATGCTAATGCAGAAAGGAGGAGTGATAGCATATGTGTCAAGGAAGTTGAAGCAACACAAGGAGCTTTACGCTACTCATGATTTAGAGTTGGCAGCTGTAATGCTAGCTCTAAAACTTTGGAGGCACTATCTAGTGGGGTGAAACTTTGATCTCGAAACAGACCATGAAAGTTTAAAACATCTCTTTACTCAAAGGGATCTTAATGCCAGGTAGAGGCAATGGAGTGAGTTTATGAGTGAGTACGATTTTGGTATTTCATACATCAAGGGAAAATAAAATGTGGTTGCGGATGCCTTGAGTAGGAGACCACATGTCTTCTCCTTGGTACCCTTAAAAGTCAATCTAAGGGAACGTGTGTTGACACAACTCCTTGGAGATAGTTGGTATTTAAAGGTTAATTCAAACCTCCATAGTGGGAGGCAATTAGATCCAAAGTATGAAGGATATAGCCTGGAAGCAGATGGGATATTAAGATATCAAGGAAGGATGTACATCCTCGAAGGTGGGGATATTCGAAGCATCATACTGAAGGAAGCCCATAGAGAACTTTATTGTGCGCATCCAGGTGTGAAGAAAATGTACGAAGACATGAAAAATATTTTCTTCTGGGTAGACATGAAGCGCGATGTGGTCCATTTCGTTGCCAAGTTCCTAGAGTGTTAACAAGTGAAATTTGACCACCATCACCTGGCAGGTCTCCTACAACCACATGACGTTCCTATGTCCAAGTGGGAAGTCATTTCTATGGATTTTGTTGTGGGGTTTCCGCTCACATCTCATAGACACAATGCCATTCTTGTGATAGTTGATAAGTTGACCAAGAGTGCTCATTTTATTCCAGTTAGGGACACTTACGATGTCATTGATGTGGCACGCGTGTTTGTAAGTGAGGTCATCCATTTGCACGAGATACCCAAGAAGATCATTTCAGATAAGGACTCCAGATTCAGTTCTAGGTTTTGGACAAGTTTGCAGTTAGCATTGGGGACTCAGTTGAACTTAAGCACAACTTATCATCCTAAAACAGATGGGAAAACTGAGAGAGTAAATCAATTCATGGAAGACATGCTTAGGATGTATGTCAAGGATAATCAAACCCATTGGTTTAAGTACCTACCTTTGGTAGAGTTCGCCTACAATAACAATTTTTATAGCTCCATCGGAATTCCACCCTACAAAGCTCTGTATGGAAGGCCAGGTAAAACACCATTGAGTTGGGAAAGATTGGAAGACCATGTGACAGTAGGGCCAAAATTGATTCAAGAGATGGAGGAACAGGTGATATATATTAGGTAGAGACTAAAGGAGGCACATGATAGTCAGAAAAGTTATGCTGATGCACATAGGACTGACCGAAGTTATAAAGTGGGAGATCAGGTTTTCATTTGTATCAGGCCTAGTAAGAGTACCATTCAATTCGGGAAGGGGACAAAGTTGTCACCTTGATTTATAGGACCATTCAAAATCCAAGAGAAAATTGGACCCGTTTCCTATTGTCTCTTACTCCCACCCCACTTGCATAAAACTCATAATGTTTTTCATGTATCTATTCTACGTCATTATGTTGTTGACGAATAACATAAACTAAATTGGAAGGAATTTGGACCGTTGGAAGGAATTAGAATAGACTAATTTGCAGGTCAATGGGCTATGAAATAGCTAAGGGATAATGGTAATAAAAGTGGATGTCATGACCACCGACCGAGAAACAATATGATATGAATATTTGTATGTGAAATTATGGCGCAACACCCCTACCTCAGCAGGTTCTGCACGACCTTCCAATCTAGGATTGTTCTTAATCTTCCCCTTGAGTCGAATTAACTCTTTGATTTTCCATAGAAATCTCTAACACACGCTAGTGTGTATCCACAGGTCCTTATGAGTTGCACCTATGCAAACAAGCACTAAGTGCCAACTCTCACCCACGTGATCACTGATATGACCACAACCTTCACCCGAAAGAGTGTTTCGGGTTTCACGACTTCACGATCCCAAATGTGAGTCCTTCTATCTCTTCAATCCCCGAAACCCTGAAAAGGATAACGGGTCTCTGAATCCTCCCTTGACTTTTCCCTGATGTGACCTCCAACTAAGAACTGGGGCCCAAACATTTCGGCACCTCAAGATTTCGCTTATCGGTGAAACCAAATGCAACGACTCCCTCCGCTGATGGTCGAAATCCCAACGACTCTTCGTCACAAATCAATGGCTTTACACCTTCTATGATCGTATGGTCTTGATTCTATCAAGACTTCTCAAATCAGGAGTTCACAAATCTCGACTCTGATTCACAACCTCCTCCAGTTCCCAAATTCTGAAACAATGAAATTCATGCTCGAGATCAACGATCCTCGTTGATCCGAATCCAACGACCACTATTCCTCCTGATATTTTCAGATAATGAATGACCCTCTACCTTATCTTCCTTGCTGGTTAACTAGATCCAATGGTCCTCGACAAATCGATACTCCTCCTTGAAGCGTTTCCACTGTCCGCTCATACTTCTGAAAGAATCCTCCACTAAACACTCTGGCATCAAACCTTCTGATCTTTTCTATCTGTTGGGTGACTTCGACCCCCGCCTCCCCTTGAAATATTCAGGGTTCTTTCCTTCCTGAGATTTCACTTGCAAACTCAAGGATTTCTAAGGGATTCTTGCACGCCCTCCTCGCGACATTCATAAATAACCTCTGGTTATTTGACCCTTCAACTCTGTGCAGTTCTTTGCAATAGTAGTCCCTCAAACTTACTCTTTAGTTGATAAATCCTAAGGATTCCACTCGTCTGTGCACACCTTGCACGACTCTGTGCTACACCCGCACTTTTGTTGAAGTGAGAGAAACGATATCCCTCCTGATCTTTCTAAGATAAAACTCATAACTTCGTCAACGCACGCCTTGCAGACATTCACTGCACTCCTTGCAGGATTTCTCAGGAAGAGAAACAATTGAAACTCATTCTTCTCTTCTGACGGAATTCATACACTCAAAATGAAATCACGAGCATATACACACATAACATTGAAACAAAATGCATAACAGAGAGTATAAGCAAAACTGTAAACATGCATTCAACAGATGTAAATAGTTACCATGAGAACACCATAAAATGGAATCAAAACATTCTTGTATTAATCCGAGTGCTCCTGTACATGATTCAGTAGAAACAACTATCTACTCTTCTCTGCTCTTCTATTCTTACTCCTATAATTCAGAATACCCTTCTATGATACAAGTGAGGGTGTCTTTCATGAGTTTTACCTCCTACAACTCAAACTATCTAATCATAATTAAAAGCTACAACTACTTTACATTCAATACAATTAAATGCCTCCTTATCCGAAAGATGAGAGCAATGTTCATGATCTGTTTACAATCTCCAAAACATAAATGCAAATATATCTCCTAGCTATTACATTAATGTCCTTTCATTCAAATTCAATCGCTTTCAAAATGTGCACTGGTGCATTTGCAGCTGTCCTAGCCTTTGCACTTGCTTTGCTGGATGCTTACGATGCTCCTGCATCATACTCCCTTGGCTGAAAAATTCATGAACTCCTATTCATGAGCTCCTACACCGTCTATCCATGTCTTTGGATATCTGCTTCATTATCCCAACTGGCATCTTCAATCGGGCGTTTTTTCCACTTGACCAAATATTTAAAGTATGTTTTCCTTCGGGTCTTTCTGCCAATCCTCTAGTCAACAATCTTCTCCATCTGTTCGTTTTCAGCTACAAGCATCTGTTTGACCCACTAGACTTCTTTCTGACCTTTATCTCCATCTGGTTCATCTTCTCTATAAGGATACATATTTGCTATGTTGAATATGGGCGATATTCCTACCCCATCTGGTACTTCGATCTCATAAGCACTTGCTTCAAACTTTCTTATGATCTTACATGGCCCAATTTTTTTCATCTTCAGCTTATTGTATTTTCCCCTTGGGAACCTTTCTTTTCTAAGATGTGCCAGAACCAAATCACCCACTTCAAATTGAAGTTCTCTCCTGTGCTGATCTGCTTTGCGCTTGTATTCCTGGTTATAATTTTGCAACCACTCTCTAACTTTACTATGGAGCTCCTGCATTTCTATTGCAAAATCCTCTGCACTAGCACTTCTAAATTTACTCTTCTCCAAGTCCCTCAACTCAGATACTCCTCTTGACTAAATTCCATACATTATTTGGAATGGGCTCTATTCTGTACTCCTATTTGGTGAATTGTTATATGCAAATTCCGCTTGTGGCTTAATCTAATCACACTGACTACGATGTTCGACTACCAAACTTCTCAACAAATTTCCCAAACTTCGATTCACTACCTCAGTCTGTCCATCCGTCTGAGGGTGATATGTTGAGCTAAAAGATAAATTAGTCCCCAAATTTTTCCATAGGGTCCTCCAGAAATGACCAAAAAATTTGGTATCCCTGTTCGATACAATACTTTTAGGTAAGCCGTGAAGTCTAACAACTTCTTTGAAAAACAGGTTTGCAATGTGAGTTGTGTCACTGGTTTTCTGACATGGAATGAAATGTGCCATTTTGAAAAATCAATCGACTACCATAAAGATTGAATCAAAACCTCTCTGTGTCCTTGATAGTCCTAACAAAAAATCCATGCTCACCGCATCCCACGACCTCTCTTGTACTGGAAATGGCTGATACAACCCTGTATTTTGTCTCTTTCCCTTCATGTGCTGGAAAATTCTTCACTTGTTCATGAATTTATTGACATCTATCCTCATCCTTGGCCAATAGTATGACCCATTTAGTTGCACAAATGTTTTGTCATGGCCGAAGTGTCCAACCAATCCCCCACTATGCTTTTCCTCCAGAAGATTCTCTCTCATAGAACTCTTCGGGATACACAACTGATTTCCTCTAAACAACAATCCATTCCGAATCATATATTCAGTCCATTGGCTTCTATCTCTAAGAACTGGATTCTCACATGCTTCATAAGCCTCTTTAAAATTTGAATCATCCCTGTACATCTCCTTGAGGTTATCAAAACCTAAGGTCTTCACTCTGAACTCCTGCAGGATCAAACATTTCCTACTCAAAGCATCAACAACTTTGTTAGCAGTTCCAGAAATATGCCTTATAACAAAAGTAAAATTCCGCATGTATTCAACCCATTTTGCATGTTTCTGGTTCAGTTTTTCCCGTTGAGTTATGAATTGTAAAGCATGGTTAGCGCTATACAAGACAAACTCCTTCAGAACCAAGTAATGTCTCTATTTTTTCAATGCCTGTATGACTACATAAAACTCCTTATCATACGTGGATGATTTTATCTTGGTTTCATTCATCTTCTCACTGAAGTATGCAATCGACTTGTTGTCTTGGATTAAGACCACTCCAATTGCAAATCCACTTGCGTCACATCTCACTTGAAATGTCTTGCAGAAATTTGGTAGAACCAGAACTGGTTGTTTAGTTATTTTATCCTTCAACAAATTAAAACTCTTCTTTGCTTCCTCTATCAAATGAAAATATTTGTGTCTTTTCTTGACTATGTCCATCATCAGTGCACATATCCCGCCAAAATTCCTGATGGTTTTTTTATAAAAACTAGCCAATCCATGGAAGCTTCGAACTTGAAAGATACTCTCTAGCGATGACTAATCCCTGATTTCTTTTACCTTCTCAGGATCCATCTTCAACTCATTCACAGAGATCACGAACCCCAAATAAATGAGTTCTATTTTCATGAAAGATGATTTCTTCAAATTTATCAGCAATTTCTCTTGCTGCAACCTCTTCATCACTAAAGCTAAGTGCTTCAGGTGTTAGTGCTTTAGGTGCTCTCCTTTAGTCTTACTGAATATCAATATATCATCAAGATACAGGATTACAAACTTTCCAATGAAATCTCTCAAGACTTCATTCATCAATCTCATAAAAGTACTGGGTGCATTTGTCAAGCCATTCATACAGTCCTTCATTCGTCTTGAATGATGTCTTCCATTCATCACCTTCTCTCATTCTAATCTGATGTTATCCGCTTTTCAAATCAATCTTTGAAAAAAACTTTGCTCCACTCAAGCAATCCATCAAGTCATCCATCCTAGGTAAATGAAATATGTACCCGATGGTGATTTTGTTTATGTTTCTCGAGTAAGTACACATTCTCCAATGACCATCCTTATTTGGACTTAACACTGTAGGTACAACACATGGACTCAAAATTTCTCTGACCAACCCTTTGTCCATCAAATCCTGGACTTGTCTCTTAACCTATTCATTCTCCCGTGGCATCAATCTATACGCTGCTTTGTTTGGTAAACTTGCTCCAGGTATAAGATCAATATGATGACTTATGCTCCTGATGGGTGGCAATGAACAAGGTAATTCATTCACTACTATGTCAACAAATTCCTCCAGTAGTTCTTGAATTTCCTCTGGTAGATTATCTATATTGGTACTGGTTAAGATGACTCTAGGTTTTCTCACCACCACAAACTGCATTTCTTAATATTTCTTGACTTCCTCAAGAATATCCTTCCCACTCATGCGAAGTATAGTATTGCTCGCCTATGATTTTACCTCCTTGTCTTTAATTGGTAGCAACATGTGCATCCTACCATTCTTCTCCAAGGTATAAGTGTTCTTTCTCCCATCATGAACAACATTTTTGTCATATTGCCACGGTCTCCCCAACAAAAGATGATAGACATCCATGGGAATAACATCACATAAAATTTCATCTTTATATCCCCTTATCTTAAATTCAACTAAACATTGTTTAGTGACAGTTACCTGATGTCCTTTTTGTAACCACGAGACTTTGTATGGGCTCGGATGTGCAACAGTCTCCAATTCCAACTTCTCCACCATTTTTGTGGATACTAGATTATTTGTGCTTCCACTTTCCACTATCACCTTGCATACCCTGTCCTTGGTCTTGCAAGAAGTTATGAACAAACTGTTTCTTTGGACTTGATTCTCTATCTCTTTCTCTAGATTCAAGAGAATTTTCCTCATCATTAGTGACCTTCCGCCTTTTGCATCTTCTGCCTCAACATTTCGCTTCTGCACTTCTGAAATGTGAGATTTTCTTCCATCCCTTTTTCTATCGGGACATTCAAAAAGACTTGTGTCCGATCTTTCCATAGACAAAACATTTTATTTCACCTCCTCTGCCTCTTCCTCTTCCTCTTGCTCGCAGAAAAGTATTCCTGTCGGCATACTGTCTCCCCTGTGAACTTCCTCCTCTTTCAGGGTGAGTATGAGGTTTCTTTTCTTCTTCTTTGAACTTCTGATTTCTATCCTGGGCAACTGCTTTGTCTCTACTCAGACTTCTGCCTTGACCTCTTTGACCTTTCTTTCAGGCCAATTTCTCTTTAGCCTTCAGAGCCATTTGATAAGCATCTTCCACATTCCTTATTTTCATCATGCTCATCTCAACTTAAATGTCATATCTAAGACCATTCATGTATCTGGTGAACTTTTCATCATCACTTTCTCGATGACCTGCTCTAATGTTGAGCCTGTAAAATTCCTTAGTGTATTCTTTCACTTTCATCCCTTTCTATCTTAAGTTTTGTATCCTTCGAAACATATTGATCTAGTAGTCTTTGGGTATAAACTTGGCTTTCATTTTTCCGACCATCCTATCCCAACTTTTGATTCTTTGCTTGCCTTTGCAACTCCTATCAGCCTGCAGTTCATCGCACCATAGTGCTGCATGCCCTTTAAGTCTAGTGGTGGTATGTTTGAATTTCTTATCTTCCTCGACATCCTCATAGTTGAATTATTTGTCCATAGCTCTAAACCAATCTAGCATCTCTTCGACGTCTAAGTTGCCTTCATACATCAGAATGTCCATCTTTACTCTGGCTCCAATTCTTGCAATAACTCCGAATAGACGCTCTTCTGCAGCGTCTTCAGCTGCAACTTCTTCTTCTCCGACTCTAGCCTCGTTTTCTCTTTCAGCCTCGCTGACATCTCCAACATCAACTATTCACCTTTGTGCTGTCTCCATGGCATCCAATCGAGCACGAAGTTCTCTCATTTCCATTTCCACGGCTGGATCGGGCATAGCTCTTTCTCTCCTTCTAGGTGACATTGCTTCAAATCTGTTCATGCTGAATTTGAATCTCAACTATCCCCTTGTCTATTCTCTCCTACAAAAACAAATATGGTAGGGCTCTGATACCACTCTGGCACAACACCCCTACCTCAGCAGGTTCTGCATGACCTCCCGGTCTAGGATCGTTCTTAATCTTCCCCTTGAGTCGAATTGACTCTTTGATTTCCCGCAGAAATCTCCAACACACGCTAGTGTGTATCCACAGGTCCTTATGAGTTTCACCTATGTAAACAAGCACTAAGTGCCAACTCTCACCCACGTGATCACTGATATGACCACAACCTTCACCCAAAAGAGTGTTTCAGGTTTCGCGACTTCACGATCCCGAATGTGAGTCCTTCTATTTCTTCAATCCCTGAAACCTCGAAAAGGATAACGGGTCTCTGACTCCTCCCTTGACTTTTCTCTGATGTGACCTCCAACTAAGAACTGGGGCCCAAACGTTTTGACACCTCAGGATTTCTCTTACCAACAAAACCAAATGCAACGGCTCCCTCCACTGATGGCCGAAACCCTGATGAATCTTCGTCGCAAAATAATGGCTTTACACCTTCTGTGATCAGATGATCATGATTCTATCGGGACTTCATGAATCGAGAGTTCATGACTCTCAACTTCGAGTCACAACCTCCTCCACTTCCTGAATTCCAAAACAATGAAATTCGTGCGCGAGATCAACGATCCTCGTTGATCTGAATCCAATGACCACTATTCCTCCTGATCTTTTCAGATACTAAATGACCCTCTACCTTATCTTCCTTGTTGGTTAACTAGATCCAATGGTCCTCAGAAAATTGGTACTCCTCCTCAAAGAATTTCCACCGTCCGCTCAGACTTATGAAAGTCTCCTCTGCCAAACACTCCGACGTCAAACCTTCTGATATTTTCTGTCTGTTGGGTGACTTCGACACTCACCTCCCCTTGAAATCTTTAGGTTTCTTTCCTTCTTGAGATTTCACTTTCAAACTCAAGGATTTCTAAGGGATTCTTGCACGCCCTCCTTACGACATTCACAAATAACCTCTGGTTATTTAACTCTTCGACTATGTGCACTTCTTTGCAACAACAACCCCTCAAACTTCCTCTCTAGTTGATAAAGCCTAAGGCTTCCACTCATCTATGCACACCTTGCATGGCTCTGTGCTACACCTGGACTTCTGTTGAAGTGAGAGAAATGGTATTCCTCTTGAGCTTTCTGAGATAAAACTTAGAACTTCATCAACGCACGCCTTGCGGACATTCACTGCGCTCCTTGCAGGATTTCTCAGGAAGTTAAACAATTGAAACTCATTCTTCTCTTCTCACAAAATTCATACACTCAACATGAAAGCATGAGCATATACACACATAGCATTGAAACAAAATGCATAATAGAGAGTATAAGAAAAATTGTAAACATGCATTCAACGGATGTAAACAGTTACGATGAGAACACCATGAAATGGAATCAAAACATTCTTGTATTAATCTGAGTGCTCCTGTACATGATTCAACAGCAACAAAAATGTGCTCTTTTCTGCTCTCCTATTCTTACTCCTACAATTTAGAATACCCTTCTATGATACACGCGAGGGTGTCTTTCACGAGTTTTCCCTCCTACGACTCAAACTATCTAATCAAAATTAAAAGCTACAACTACTTTACATTCAATACAATCAAATGCCTCCTTATCTGGCAGATGAGAGCAATGCTCATGATCTGTTTACAATCTCCAAAACATAAATGAAAATATATCTCCTAGATATTACATTAACATCCTTTCATTCAAATTCAAACGCTTTCAAAATGTGCACTAGTGCATTTGCAGCTATCCTGGCCTTTGTGCTTGCTTTGCTGGCTGCTTACGATGCTCTTGCATCAAATTATATTGGTACAAATGCACTGTTATGATATATGGACCAATGCAGGTTTTCATGTGGTGAGACTGCCCAAACTGAATAAACGATGACAAAATTCCCAGCAACACGGTGCCACTGTATATTCCATTGTAGGGTGTGGACCCTAGTCCTATTAGGATGGGTGGAGACATTTCCCACCGTGTATCCTCCGAAACCCGAAGTCATGGGAGGACAATGTTAGCTCACTCTCCCCTAGACGTGTGATGATGACTGCTAGTTGTCTGCTGGGGAAGCTTGGTCAAGATAGTGACACTTCCTCTTATGAGTTCTATTTGGAGTTAGGTCAATATAGTTGACGCTCCAAGTTAGTCCAACAGAGGAAGGATAGGAATGGAAGATGGAAGTAAGTTAGGGAGGAAGGATGAATAGAAATAGTTGAGAGTGTATGGAGATTTGCCTTATGGTGGAAGTTATTGTTTTCCTTCTGAAAACAAAATATGTATATATGTATATTCATAATTACTTAACTGAACTACAATTGTCTAAATAAACGTTATTGAGTTAGATTATTGTAATTAAAAGATTTTGCAAACATTTAATTGGTTTATTATCTTTTATAAAATGAATCATCTTGTTGATTGGGTTGGATGCATACAAGAATTACTATAGAGGTGATAGCTATTGTCATTAGTACATACGCGAGACTTGTATGTGCTAGCTACACATGCATTTCTTACACATGTACACTAGTATGTATGAGTTTTCTTTGGCTTACTTACTAATAATGTTGTTTATTAGATATGAATGTGTGAACCATGTGTCATTTCTCTTGTATTATAAATTACTTTAACTTCGAGACGAAGTTTCCTGAAGGGTGGGTATATGTAACAACCTTAATGAATTAATTAAGTATCATGATTAAATATTTGTTTAATAAATATTAGTTCAATAAATATTAGTTTAATAAATTATTAATTTCCATTTTTTTTAAGACTTATTTTATAATTTAATTGTATTGGTAGATGGACCTATTAATGGGGGGATAAGGTGGTTGAGATTTAATGGGGGGATAAGGCAGTTGGAAGGGAGGAGAAGGGGATAAGACAAGGGAGATGACTCGAGAAGGGGGAGCTTTTTGGGAAATTCATATTTTTCATATTAGGGAAGGTGAGAAAAATTGGAGAAGAAAAGGAGAAGGGAGGAGGCAGTTTGGGATTGTGTATTTGTTCTTCAACTATTTTGTGCTTACATACTTGAGGACTTTCCCAGGGGGCACCTATTGCTGGGAATCTTGGGCTCGGGGGCCAGCAAACTGTAAGGAATCCTGGGGCTAGGGAGCCGGATAGGCTGTTCCTAGCTGGCTGGGAGGTTAATCAGTTTGGGCAGAGCTTCAGGAAGAGCTTCAGAACAACATCAGTTTGATGTAGATATGTTTTATTATCATCATTATTATGCTGTTGTTCATTATTTATATATTGTTCATAATAATTATGCTGGATATGTTGTTTATTATCATGCTACTCATTTTTAATTCTGCTGAACATTGTTATTATGCTGAATAATGAAGTGTAAAGAAATTATGATAGCATTTCTATATTTAAATTTATGTTTTATAAGGTTCTGTTTAGACAGATCTTACATATATAGTATAACTATATAATATATAACTATGTTATATATAGTTATACTATATAACTATAAATAATATATTATAACAATATATAATATATTATAACTATATATAATATATTTATATATTATATAACTATATTATATATATTATAACTATATATAATATAGTTATATATTATATAATTATATTATGGACAGAAAGTCTACGCAAAACCATTCCAGAAATTTAATGGTTTATCCTTTATTTTGGGTAATGAAACTATGCAACGGATAATAAGGGTTATGGAGACTAATTTTCAACTCTTCAAAGACACTTCAATTTTAAAGAAGAGTTGTTGTGTACTAACTAGCTTAGAAAAAAAATCAACAAGAATAGACTTCTTAATAATTAAAATAATGAATAAATTTTAAGATATAAAATAAAAGAAATTTTTTTATTCTTATTCTTATTATATTATTAAGTTTTTGTTTTAAATTTTAATTAATTTTCATTTTTAATATATATTTTTTTGTAATTTTATGTTTTAAAGGTTTATTTTATTTTATTTTGTATTAAATTTAGTAATTTTAGGTGTTTTAATTTGTTTTTTTATATACATATTTTTTATTTTTTTAATTGTGTTTTGTTAACTTTTCTAAAGTTTTTGGACTATAATTTTTAATTTTTTTTTT
>JASDQU010735847.1:158037-223678 GCA_032191745.1 Picea mariana | reverse complement strand
TAGCACCATTTTTAAAAACGAGGTAAAAAAATTGACCCCCCGAAAAACGAGAACTCTGTAGAGTTTTCGTTAAGTTGGTAACTATGTTTTTGTCAGTCCTTCCATCTAATATTCGCCATAACAATTATGTTATGTTCTTCCCGATATGCATTGTATCAAACAAATGAACTATTTGTAGGTGCTCGTAGTATGACAATCTACTGAATTGCATCGGGTAACTTTTCATTCCTCGTGGAAACCCATTCATGCCTTAACGACATTCATGAAACATCAACAAATTGAAATTAACAGTAATTAATAGGACAAAATGAAATTAATACTAATGAAATTAACCAAAGATTTATATAATATGTCATACATAAATAATTTGTGTACCTTGACGATTTCTAATATATTCCAACTTCCATAGGCGAGGTGTCATTCTTCGTGTTTTTTTTCCATTTTCTTTTTTACCATTGAAATTTGCTTTGTCTGTAGTTCGATAACTATGGTTCTTAGGTAGAAAGCGCCTATACTCATCAAACAATTCCTTTCCTAAACTCCTTGAACGGCGAGATTTTATCCTCGGACGACAAACTAGGCATGCAAATTTACCCTTTGTTTGAAGACCTACAAGATATATGAAATAATCTAGCGTCAAATTAGAGTTACAATTTAAAATAATGCAGGATATTTTCAATAAATATATATAATATTAAATCACAAAATAAAGTAACAATATACCACAAAAATGTGTTAACCCGAGAGCATCATGAATTGTCCATGATAGTATTCCATGCAATTGAAATCGTTTTTGCCCTATTGGTCTAGAAATGTCATACATAGTGACGCCAACCCATAAATTCAACAACTCATCAATAAGAGGCTCAATATATATGTTCATATCTTTAACCTAGTACCTTCCTAATTGGTTCAACATACTGGATGATTAATTATACTTATCTAGATGTCGTTATATATAAAAGAAATAATTACCATGCACAAAACAAAGAAATGAAATATTTTGTCATACTTTAAAGAAAATAAAAGATAATTAAATACCCAGAACAATCATTGCCAACATTGTGTGCTCTCTCTTGATCAACATCCAAGGAGGAAGGTTATTGTTTATAACAAAAACAGGCCACACTGAGTATGCAGAATGAAACTCTCCAAATGGATTGACACCATCAACTGCCAACGAAAGTCTAACATTACAAGGTTCTTCTTTAAAAATTGGCCACTTTTATTTGATGTAGTTCAATGCAGAACCATATGTAGGCTTTCGAAGAACATTGTCTCGACTTCTGTATTTGCATGGAAATCCATAAACTGTGCTATACTTTGGCACCTGAACAATCACTGGAAACATGGAATTATTGGAATATAACGAAGAACTTTGCAAGGCACCTTCTTTGATGCTTTATCGGTTCGATATATACTTATTTGACATTGCGGGCATTCATTTTCTAATGCATATTGTCCATAATATATGATATGATCATTAGGACATGCATCAATAGCCTGATAGTCCATTCCAATTTTTTTCATAATCAAGGATATTTCTCAATATGTGCGTGGAAAAATATTTGACGTCAGTAATAGAACTTCACCTAACAATCTACAAAATTCTAAACAATAAGTCAATGTAAACAATATTAATCATTAATATCTCATCCACAGAGTAATTTACAAATTAGAAAACAATAGCAATATAGGAAAAAAATTGAACCTTTTAAGTATTTGTGAACATGCAGGCATAAATAATTAACAAATTAAATACCTTAGTATCTGTGTGAGGCATGTGTTTGATAAACCATTCAAAACCTTCAGGTTCACGAACAACAATATAGCAGCTAAAATATTTGTTGTTGAGCCTTCATAAAGAGGTTGACATGACTTTTCGAGTAGAGGATCAACATCATGACTATCATTCTGATTGTCCTCATCCATTGGAGAAAATGTGTCTTGGATCAATCTATGTATCTCATCTTCCTGATTTGAATCACTAACATTATCTCCATCGATATCATCATTAATAACTTGATCAACAACTTCAATATTCTGATCTCTAAGTTCATCACCCTATAAAGGAGTATTTCTGTTAGTACTTGGCAAATAAATCTCTAGAGGTCGAAATTTTGGGGGCATCGTCTATATATTTAAAAACAACGTAGAAAATTTAGTGTGTATAGAAAATATAAAAATCCCGATAAGAAATATTACTAAAATTCATAACATACTGATTATTACAGAGAATACATTAAATATTGAATCCTCTTACCAAGGGACGATATTCATAACCCCCTTCGGTGTGCCCCTTCTCCCTACAATGTCTATGAGCTTTTGTTATTAAAAGTATTTTCTTTTGCAAGCCTCTGCAATCATAGCAAGGGCAATAACATTTTCCATCGCCCCTTGCCTCTAATGCCGCTCTTAACTGAGCAAGCTTCCTGTCATTTTCGTTCATAGTTACAAATCCTAGTCCTGTCAAGTAATTGTCTTACCTACACCATACCAAACAGTAAGTTGTCAAATTTTTATATTTTATCTACTCCTTTCGATTATGATATGTTTATTTATAGTGACCTACAATCCTCACAATTATTTCTTCTAAGACATTTTGACATGCTTTTTTTTATTATCGATTAACTATTAAGATATATATGCTTCAATTTGTACTATAGAGTAGTGTGTACTGAATAACCATGGAAAATAATTACACACCATTTAACAAAAGTGGTCAAAATTTTTCAAACTTGAATCACTCGACACCAGACACTAGCCTCTAAGTTGTTTTGTAGACAAAATGTCAATCTTTGAAATTCACCACTAAAAAAACAATGCCAACCACTTGTCATCCACAATTGGGTTGGGTTGGTTTAAATTATGACGTGTTGATTTGCATCTACATACAATGGTCACAATTTTATGCTACTTACAGTGGTCACAATTTTATTTTTTAAGACACTTTGGCATGTTCTCATTTTTCATTGTCTGACTAGTAGATTTCATCATGTTATCGTAGATTTCGTCATGATTTTTTTATATTTTAGATACTGATCCTTATTAATAGTGTATAAACAAGTTACATCAACTACAAACTAAAGTTAATCACTACAACTAGAATTGCGTTTGATTATAAAAAATTGAGAGAAACAACATCACATATAAGAAAAGGGTATGCGGATTTTATTGAGAAAGTTGAAACAAATATACTTTATTTATATTGGAAGACTATGGTATATAATCATAAGCTCATTTGTTAAAGGTGTTTAGTCATAAGCCAAGAAATTTAAAGGTGGCTAACCATAAGCTAAGATGGTTGAAGGTGGTTAGTTAAAAGTGATTGTTATGTGCCTAATCACGACATAGATAACATCTTTATACTAAGGTCATATATGTACAAATGTTTTCTTTATATAATAACAACATATATACCTAACATAAGTTTAGGGTTAGTGTTTATGTATCTTATTGTTATAAACATGAATTTCCTCCCTATCTTATATATACCATAACTTATCATTTATCAATATAACAATCAACTTCAAGATTTTATTCATGGAGATTTCTTCCTTCATCTAATTGAATTAGTAAGTGCTAGCCAACCATTAGGTGTGCAAGTATCCCAACCATTATTGTCACTGTTATATTATTTTCAATTTATGCAAGTGTGATCCCATTTGGGTACTAGGGATGTAACAAGTGGTGTCAAAGCTTCAATCAAGCTTTGTTGGTGTTTTTTTGTTAGTTCTTAAAAATAAAAGAGAGAAGAAAATGACAATCAATTACTATCATTTCACCGATCAGGGTTGAGTTTCAAGAGAAATTCCATATCTTTATCAATGAAAAGAGAGAGACATTATAGCTACAATAGAAGGGAAAAGGGTATGTGGATTTCATAAACCTAGAATATTATGGAATCCACATACCATTTTACATAGAATATACTAACTAGATCCAAAAACCAAAGACATGAAATATGGTACTACACATATAATATATTATCAAGGAAAAAAAAAGCCACATGAAATTTGGACATTTGAACAAAAATTTACAAGTTAAATGAGTACATCAATAAAAAAAAACATACTAACCTTGCAAGTTCAAAATCCGAGCTATGTAGATCGAGAATTTGATTTGTTCAATGAATTGGTGATAGAAAAAATAAACAGCTCAAACAAAAGCCAAGAACAGTGTCGAAACTATAGAAATTGTGTCACAAAGTCTCTTAAAGTCAGATATATATAGATCAAATATTCAACTAGCCATTAGCACCGACTAATGAGATAGGCAAAATTTTAGTCGCTATTGCCACAAAAGTTTGTCGCTATTGCCACGAAAGTTCGTCGCTATTGAGACGAAAATCCCGACCAAGTTAAAATCACCTATTCGAGGATAATACGACGAACTTTCGTGGAAATATCGACGAAAATCCCGCCCTATTTAAAAAAAATGAAACTAATGGAAACGTGGAAAAATTTCGTGGAATAATCCGCCCATATGTAGTAGTGCACCATGTAATGAAAAACAATGCGAGAATCTCCAATGTCGCAGGCTATACACCAGCAGAGTGCAGCAATGTCACACTTTATCTTAAAAGAAAGTGCGACACACTCAAAAAATGAAAAAACAATTATTTTTTCCAAAAATCTCAGGAGGTCTCGGGTCTGAGAGTCAAGATAGATCACCAAGTGAATCGGGGAGTTAAAACTCAAGAAAAAACAAGGTAAAGGCCAAAGAAAAACCAAGAGACTAAAATGATCCCCAATGGAGTCATCGATTTTGTTATCAGACAAATCGGTCTATGCGGACACAGACTGATCTCCCTAGACTCAGAAACCAAGACTAGAACAAAACAAACAAAACATTGAACTTTCTCTAGGTTGATATAATCAAATTACCAATTCGAGAAGGATTCATACCTTGTAATTGATGGTTGTCATCACTAGTTGTATCTTCCAGCTGCTTTGTCGTGAGACTTATGTATGATAACTTGCAAGAAACACAAGCCAACAAAGGTGAAAACAACACATATAACTTGATACAACCTATGCAAATGATCAAGGAGAAATGCAACAAAGATAATCAAATATAGACAACCTTTGTGGGAAAGAAAATATGTTACTGCATTAATTATAATGGAATAGATTACAACCAAAGCCTTGATGTTGTGAAGTCCCTCCCAATGATTCCTTGCTTCAACACACACACTTTTCTTCCATGAGTTCTAACACCATAGGTTTGGTATCTTGACCCAAATAAAGCTGAATCAAGCTTCAATGTTCTTAATATTCGTTCATCCCTTTAGCTCTTCTTGACCTTTCATTGATCTTAACCTTTCTCCATGAGAGATGCCTCCATTTATAGATTGAAGAGGAAGGGATGCGAAGATTAGGATGAGAGAGTTAGGATCCCACTAGATTAGGAATACAGGTGAGATCCAAACCAATTGAAGGACAAATCATCTTTGAAGATTCTCTTTTTAGAAACTTCATGAATTCTTCATTTTTCCCTTGTTTAAACAATGTCACACCCTGTGAACTAGCAACATTTGGCACTGCTGCACCCTGCAGTGGTGTAACATGTGACACTTGAGAGTTTCACACCCTACAGTGGTGCAACATGCAACACTTTTATATAAAAAAAAATTCAAGGGTTTTCATCCTTCCAGGAAAGGTTATTCCTCCAACCTCTTCAGGGATTATGGCAATAATACTTCAAATGACGAAGGATATAGGTACACCATCAATTTTTCATGACTATGACCAAAATAATGTGTAACAACAGGTACAAAGGAGGCCCAAAGCCCCCTCGAGTGGTAATAAATCTATGTAATATCAATTCAGTGGGAATAAATCCAAGTAATATGTAATTGAATCCAATGAGTAGTGAACAATGTTTTACCTCAATTGTATGTTGTTGCCTCCTTCAACTATTCATCCATGCTCCAACGTTGTCCATGACCGATTTCTAATATCAATTTAGTGGGAATAAGTCCAATTAATATGCAACTGAATCCAATGAGAAGTGAATAATGTTTTACCTCAATTATGTGTTGTTGTCTCCATCAAATATTCATCCATTTTCCAATGTTGTCCATTATCAAAACATAAACAAGGAAATATAAAAAGAATGGCCGCGACAAAACAACAATTGTTGGAACGTCGGGGTTAACGTAATGTATTGCTGTTGTTGAACTTAGAATTGCTCCTGCTTCTTTCTCTATTCCTTCCTTTGTTGCTAGTTATGGATTTGGTTCTCCTGCTGCTTTAGGTATCATAGATATACCCACAATTTCAGTGAATAGGTGAAAACTTTTCAAGCTTAGTTTTCTCTTTTTGTAGGGTTTTTCTTCTTTAAAACTTTCGGTGGATGCAGGTATAGCGACGAGGATTAGAGATGAGGTGCAAAAGAAGGATCACAAAAGACTTGAAAAGGTAAGCAATAGATTGTTGTGAGGCAATGAGGCCCTAAGGAGCTAGCGAGGCAAGGAGTGCAATTGTTTCTCTTGTAGGCATATGCTACAAAGAAATCATTTTCAAAGGGGCATCTTTTGAAATCAACATCATTTTCAAAGGAGAAGCTTTTGGAATCAACTCAATTCTTGAAATTAGTTTGGAGGACATGCACAATACAAGTGGAAGTCAAGGGTAGTGGCAACTCACCAATGAAGTGGAGGGTGGTGGCATCTCACCAATTGCCACTATGAGACACCACAACAATGGGGTTATGTAACAAATATGGGTTATGCTATAGACTATGCATATCCAAACATTAAATGTTTGGAATTAATGTTAACCTCAAGTATATCATTAATTGACCTCATTATAATCCAGTATAAATATATTATCAATTTCTTAAGTTTATTTCAAAAAATAGTCTCTTGTTTCAGTATGAGACCAAATAAGATCTCAAACTTTAAACTTAGGCTAAAAATTGAGTAAAAAAATTATACAATATTTTCAAAACCTTAATTTAAAACAATGAAAACTTATTCATTTACATGCAAAAGACTAATAAAAAAGTTGTAAACTGATTACTATGATTACTATAATCCATGTAGAAATGATTATTATTCCATACAAAAACCAATAATCATCCCTATATGGACTAATAAAATAACTTTAATCATCCCTATAGTGACTAATAAAATAACACAATTTTTAATGAAAAGCTATATTAAGGTTTGTCGTCGTGACAAACATTATAGCATTATCGTTATGTTACACAAATTGGTAATTTAATTTTTATCTAAAACCAAAATTACCTGACCTGACCTCACCTCACCTCTAAGGTGCACGTTTTCATCTAAACCAAGTAACAAATTCCCTATTACACCTTTAAGGTGTACCTTTGCTTTTTGCATGTGAGTTGTTGAATTACTCTTAGAAAATCCTTTTCATCTAAACCAAGTAACGAATTTCTTGAATTCACCTTTAAAGTGCACCTTTGCTTAACAATGTGTTCCTCATTGCTATGAGGAAAATCCTTTCATCTAAACCAAGTAACACATTGCTTGATTTCACCTTTAATCAACATCTTTGCTTAACCATACGTTTCTTGCATAGGGGTTGTTAATTACTCTTAGGAAAACCATTCTGGTCACGAGTTTGGTTCTTTATTGTTCTATATTACTTTGGTGTTTTAATCTCGTGGTTATTACTAAATATTGTTAGCGTGATGGATAAGATGAGTGATCATGAATGGAATTATATATATGCCCTTTTTGCAACATTTTAAGAAGTAAATAATTGAGATGATGTTAAAGAGAGATTTATTCCCACACTTTGATTTCCAATATAAGTATCTATATTATTAAGTTATGCTATGTTTTTTTATTTTAATTTTGAATGATAATTCATCTTTATACCATGGTAAAATTTGAAAATAAGCATGTTCTATCCTTTGATTAAATAATGGGGTTGTTGGCACCTCACCAATGTCGTTACAATGATTACATCAACAATATTCTACTCAAAATGATGGGATTGTTGACATTTCAACAATGCCATTACAATGATTACATCAACAATATTTTACCTAAAGGCTATATCAATAGATGGCATAATGCCTAGGGGGTAAGAATGAGATTAGGGGAGGGTTAATCTAGATCTTGAAGGACAATAAGAATTGTCATTTGTGTGGGAATTGAAACTTCAACCAACAACAAGGCATAAGCCTTGACTCTCTTTTCCAAGGCCAATCCATCCTATCTGGTAAAGGTGTTTGCACACTAATAATGATGGGGGAGTTTGAAATTCTCATCAAATCCTTACATCTAAAAATCCTTCCAAAGAATTTCAATCTCTATCGACTTGTACACAGGATTCTTCAAGAAGCACAAGACTGCAAGGCCATTCAATTTTATCATGTTCTATATTGGGAAAAATAAATTCACGGATGAACAAGCCAATAAAGGCATTAGGTTGGTGAAGGACATTTGCGACCTGAATGACAATATTATCTCCCCCCGTCCCCTTGCAAATTTTAATGCAATTTATGATGAGATTCTACCATCCCAAAACTTGTCAAGGATGATGGGATGAAGAGTTAATACCTCAACATTCCTCATATGTTCCTTACCATTAATCACAAGTGTGAATGTTAATGTGGTGTACAATGGCATAGTTCAAACATGAATATAGGTTTAATTAGCAAGGGCTTTAGGCTTAGCAAATTTTGATGGCCTTACTTGTTGCTCATGGTTTCTTAATCAATAGAGAGAAGTGGAGAGTTTAACATAGTTGGTGGGAATTGGAGGCTTTAATTGGGATCTCCACCATTGCTCCATCTTCTTTGGCCTTTGATAATAGATGTCGTACCATGTCAATTAATAGATGTCGTACCATGTCAAGGAGGAAGTAGTTTGGTGTTCCCTTCTTTCTCATTGTAATATGTGGTGTTTGGTCCTTGAGTTGGTGGTTTATGGTAGATGGTATCTAGTGTATGGTTTAGAATTTAGCCTTTGGTAATTCGTTTTGTGGTCTCTAGTGGCCAATCTTGGATGATTTAAGGGGTGCATCACCAGTCCAACTATTGGTAATAAGAGGGTTTACAATGGCCCACTGCCATCATCAACAAAGTTGTTCTGAGTCGTATATTAATATATTAACCATGATATATTAATATTATTTATTATAATAATGTTAATGACTATATTAAATTAAAGCTAAACCTATAAATAACTATATTAATTTAAAGTTAAAGTTTAACAATAAATATTCAACATTTATTGAAACATTTCATTGAACTTATTATTTATTTAACAACTACTTTTTTTGAAGAACGATTTGTCCATGAGTGAGATGCTACATGAGAAAATTTAATCCCCCACAAATAACTCCCACCCTCAACCCCTCCCCATGAAATTTGAACCTATAACTTAATGGGGACTAAACCCCACACAAACCAATTAATCTACACTTCATGGATCATTTTTTAATAACTACTTACTAAGTCTTTTTATATTTTTCTATTATGTTATAATAGAAATAGATGGAAACTCTTATTACCCATAGTCTAGCTGAATTCCACTCACTTAATTATAATATTTCCTTTTATGTATCTTTTAGTGTAGGATACATGTTCTTCCTAATTTATTTGAATTTGTGTGTTTTTTACTTGCATAGTATATGGTATCTTTATATATATTTGATTTTCTTTGGAGTGACATAATATTCATAATAATATTTTCAAGTGAAACCAATTTATATTTATTAATTCATATTTATTTATTGTTATTATAGGAGTAAGGTAATAAATGAACAAACTTAGTTTTTTAATAATTTTTTTTACTTGGATCTAATAATAATTTTGCCTAAAATTATAATTTTATTTAATTAATGAAAATTTTTATCATAAAATTTTATCCACAAAAATTTTAACCTATTTAAAAAAAACAAATTATTAAAATTTCAAAAATAAATAAATTAAAACAACACTTCATCTCACTTAAAAGAAATAAAAAAATATTAACTTTACTCAATTATTTACTTATTCTTCTAACTTTCATAAACTTATTAACTTCAAAATATTAAAATTAATGATTAAAATGCAACATAATCATCCTATAAACTATATTTATCCACATTGATAACTTCAACATATATTTGAACTTGCAACCATATTATTTCAAGAGAGGAGACTCATAACACTTTACACACATCTCAAGTAAAATCTTTAAGAGAAAATTATACCCCATACAAAAAGCCAATGATTGACTTATCTTTTCCATACATGGTGATAGTATGGTACTCAATGATTATCTTATTACCTTTCCATCCTCTGGATTTAATGGTGATAGTGTGGTTCTATCTTATACCTGTGATGATAATAATATAGTATCTAATAATTGACTTACTACTTTTCCATGTGTCTATTTGATGGTAATAATGTGATATCCAACTAATATGATGAAAATGGAGTAAGCAAATAATACATAAAAGTACAAAACTTTTGGAGTTTTCCTAAATAATTTTTCATTTAAATGTTTTGGAGATTTTACCAATCATTTTGGTGTGGTTGAATGGTCCCTAGTTAAGTTATTAAAAAAGTTATTTTTTAAAATATATATTTTAAAAGTTTATTTATTTTTTAAAATATATTAGGTTTTAAAAAAATTATTTTTGAACGAAAAGGTTCACAATTGTATTTGTGAAATGTTCGGGAATCTCTAAGGTCTAAGTTGAGGTTTATGGCACTAGGATTCTTAAGTATTCGTGGAATATTTTAAGTAGTTATTATTTCAGGGTTTTGCTTTGGTTGGAACTCAAACTTGACAAAAACCTGAGACTGTCAAAATTTTATTGTAAAATTCTGGAAACTCTGTGGAGACTTCTCATCAGCGTAACTAAACACTTGGTTATTTCCCGACGGGTGTTTCAAGCTTTCTCCATTACGATTAAAAGTAATGTGGGTAGTTTTAATTTTTTTCTCTTAATTAATTTTAAAATTATTTTCTCCTGATAATTTAAGCTAGACAACACATAATAATATCTCTGTGAAAATCGTTTCAGTCCATAAAAATAGAAAAAATTAAAATTGATAAAATATAATAAGATATTTCACTGGGAAAACATTATGGAAGTCAAAGGAGTTAATATAAAAGTCGAAGAGCTTTCATTGCTAATGGAAAAGTATAGTAATTTGTCTAGAGTGGTATTATAAGCTGTTAAACTATTAGTAATTTGTCTAAAATGGTATTATTAAAATGTTAAATTATTAGAAGGATATATATATATATATACACGAACATCAAAACAATGTTAATATTATCATGATATTTTTAAATAAATTTTATATTATTATATTTAAATATTACAATATTTTTAAAATATAATATAGATACATTTCCTATAATTTAAAAGGTAAAGTTGTAAATTTTAATAAGAAGTTGTAAGTTGTAAATCAAAGGCAGAAGCAATGTGCATAAATGTGCATAGCAAAGGAGGAATCAAATGAATCAACAAATAAGGTAATCATGACTAAAAATGATAAATTGTTGATTTATTGAAGTTATTTGTTTAAATACACAAACACTATTGATTTTTAAAAATTAAAGAATTGTTAGTAGGAACAAAGAAAATTGAGAGATAGCTAGACAAAGAAAAAACATAGGATTTGATATATTTTTTGAGAATAAGTCGTTGGGAATGAAAGTTTCCGAGTCATTTTCAAAGTACATAATGTGGAAAATAATAACAATGAGCTCCCCATATGGCTTAGCTCAACCATCCACTTATCGATAATGGGTGTTGGTTTGACTTGTGGGCATTTGTATATGATATATGGTGAAGTGTCCGTTTCTCATTATTTCTCCCGGGGTCTAGGGTAGTGGGTGATGGAAGGAATGTACTATTAAGACACTTCATTATGTGAAGTCGACGTTTTGAAACCCCTACCTTGTGTGTTGCGTATGGGGCATCGTGGACACACTTGGAGGTTATAGTGGTAGTAGTTAAATAACACAACCCCATGTCACACAAGTACGTGCCTGACTAGTTGTTGATTCCGCCAATCACAACAAAAATGTACATCATGTGGAATCAATACTCCCATTAATAATGAAGTTGCACCTTGTAGATTGACACCAATTCATCATACCCCTCCATACATATTTTAACTTTGTTAAGGTCTCCACCTCTTTCCAAATCCACACAACAAGACATAATAAAAGAAAATGTTAAATCCTCACCTTATCTTCCTTGCAAAGTGAACACTTGTTGGGACCATGTTTACTTCTCTTTTACAAATTGTACCATGTAAGAAACTTATTTTAAGATTCATCCACATAAAAATCCTTGACTTTAAAGGACGTTTAAATTTCCATATAATATAATCTTGTTGTGCCACTACGCATTCCCCATAGCATCATATTTAAAAAGGAATTCAAATCCAATCTTAGAAGTGTTAAAGGACATTTAAATTTCCATATAATATTATAGTGCCCCTATGAATTCTTGATAGCATCATCTTTAGAAAGGAATTCAAAGCCAATCTTAGGAGTGTAGAACCCTTGAACTTGATTCTTTAAGCCAATAAATTCATCCTTAGTCTTGTTGATTTGAACAATGAGCATGAATACATCTTAAGGAGGCAATGTACCCTTCCCAACAAATAGCATCCTCATCATGCAATCCAATCACATTTGTTGATTTCCACTCTTGCCTTCATATCGAGGTAAATTCAAGATTTTCCACTTGGTTGAGAGTGAAGAAGCCCTTATCATGTAAAATATTTACAAAATTAGTAGAGTGTATAATTTTCCCAACATCCTATCTCTGGATCTTCACTTATTTTGAGTCTATTCCCTTTACCCACCTTTCAAACAATCCACCTCCCAATCAAAGGAATGTTGGAACAAGGATTAAACTGTAGAGAAGAATGGATCTGAGAGAAGTGATGGTGTCTAAAGACGTTGTAGCATTGAAGCACGAGCTCACTCCATGAGAGAGAGAGGAATATCTTGATAATATGAGATTTGTGTTAATAGACCAATTACAAGGATTGTTTATAAATAGGTTTCAATCATGGACCAAACCAACAATCACGGGTGTAGTCGGTTGCAATTGTCCATAAAACGCGGATCTGGGATCCTACGTGGACATGGTCAACCACCAATTTAGTCGGTTGTCGACCCAAAGAGTTGGTCAACCCACTCAATTGACAAGGTGAGGTTTATGATGGAACCGCATGTTCCAACATGCCCCGTAAACTCAACTTGGAGGAAAAAAAATCCCCAGCTTTCCCCTCTGAATTTTTTCTGAATGCAAAAGTTGATCACAAGATGATACAACAACACTCTTAAGGAGGATAATTGTATGTACGTAATGAAGAGGAGCATTGTACATCCATACAACCAATGATACGTAATGATATAAATTCTTCAAACATCTGTTCAGATGCGCCCATGGACACTCATCAATCCAACCATAGTCAATCCTAATAGTCAATACTAGTCCACAATTTTGTCTTTCATGTCTCTTCAGCAAATATATGAAAGAATTCTTTCCATTTCTTCTATTCTTATGACAAGGATGATGATAAGGCATATAGGTATGTGTTGGCTAATCAAGATATATAGGATTGTGTGATGGTGTACTCCGGGGAGTAGAATGACCCGATATATCAATGACAATGTGATCAACAATAATATCCTCAGCTTCTAGAATGTTAGGAACATCCATCTCATCAATCGTTTCAAGAGATTACTCTGCTAGAAAATCAGTGTGAACTCCACTTGCAATGAAGAAAACTTTCCTAGTTGCAACAAGGCTAGGTGTAGGCAATGAGGCGATAACAAAATCATATCCAAGACATGTTCTTGGTGTCACTATCTCAGGAATAATAGGAGAAGCAATACCCTGTACATTCTTCCCAAGTCCTCCTCCAATATATCCCATCTTATTGATAAATCGGGATCCTATACACGTGGTGTGTTTTTCAAATCTACGAGAAACAACACAATTGTGATTTTTCAAGCATAAATCAACAACATTTGGCTTACAAACAACAATATGGGGTGGAGAAGAAATGGGTGAGCCTGGCAACTCAAAAAAAACAACATTCTTCTCACAAACAACTGGTCTAGTAACAGTGTTGGAAGAAGAAATAGGTGAGCCTGACGACTCAACATCAACAATCTTCTTCTCAACATTTTTTGAAACAGTCTATAGTTGGCGAACTTTTTCTTCAAGGTTTTGTTTGCAGTCCTGCAAGTTATGTAGAGTCTCATCCTTTTCAGTCAGCTGCAACAATGTGGCATCATAATCTCCTGTCAATACATGATATTCATCAAACAATCGATTGTAATATTCTTGAAGAGGAAAAACTTCTTCACGAAGTTCATCAATGAAGGCCTGCAAGTGGGCAACCTCACGAATTAGTTGGGTATTGGCTTCCATTAGTTGGTTGACATCCATGCTCAATGTTGGATGAGGAAGAGATTTCAATTATTCTTCCAATTCTTCAAGAAGGTCAGACTTGTCCTCAAATTTTTCTACAAGAGACTGGAAAAATCTTGCCGCAGTGTTCCCCATGGCAGTGATCCTTCTGGAGTGTTTAGTCACAACAATATTGAACACATTTTCTGTAATATTTAACTTATTTTTCAGTCCTTAATTTTATGTCTTCAAGGCATCATTTTCATGAGAAAGGGATTTCTTCTCCTTCATGAGATCATCAACAAGATCAATTTTATTTCCAAAATCATCCACTAGATCTTGAAAAGTGGTTTCCATTGTCTATTCTAGGTCAAAAAATTTCCTAGATTTTCCGTCAAACTGTTGCAGAACGTTGGTTTGAAAGAGAGAAACCTCATCTTCTAGCTAGGTGTGGGATATCTCTAGGTCACTTCTTAGGTGTTGATTCTTAGTTTGCAATTGTGCAACAACATTATGGAAGGTAGTGACTTCTGCGCGAAGCCGGTTGTGATATTCTTCCAAGGAAATGGCCTTCTTCTCATGTATCTCCTACAATTTTTGAAGCACAAGGTCTTCATCTTTGTCCAGCGTGCCCATTGTTGATGGAGGGAAGATTCAAGCATTAAATTTGCAAAGGAAAATGGGTGGATAGGAAATCGACCATCACAAGAAATATGAATTAATAGTCGTCGATGTATATCCAATGGGAAATCAACCTCTTATTTAGCAAATAATGCAGGGTAATTCATGCACATTTTCGATCGTATGCATTTCTGGAATTGATCCACGTATTAATAGTTATACAAGTTGCATCAAGAAAATCAACGTCCCTTCTTCCCTTCTTCTTAGAAGGTGATCTGTCTATTCAAGTCGATGCAATGAAATGTGAGTCAAATGACAGAAGGAAAGTTCAAGAAGCAACCAAATGATAGGTGAGAACTTCAGTCCATGATGGGTGAGAGCAACTCGAAAAAGATATTTGATGACATATTTGAGAATATTAGAGAATATTTCTATATAAACAATGTGTACATGGTTTCAAAACATCTAACATTTCTAGTGGACACTCCACCCATCATCAGGGACACCAAAAAAGAACATTGTAGGAAATGAGTGTCGAGATTGTATTTAAAGAGATGGATAGGTAGGTTACTGTAGAAAAATAATTAGGTAAAGAAATTGAGTTGATGGAATCAATATGTTCGTTGAGATTAAATAAAGGAGGGGAATTAATTTATTGAGAAATAAATAATAAAAAGATCTAAATAGCAAAAAATTATTAAAAGGGTGGAAATGGATTAATTATAATATTATGAAGATAATTAATAATATTGGGAAAATGAAAAAAGGATGTGATTAGATTTGTTAAAAAAAACAGAAAATGATGAAATAATAATATAAAATAATAGTGTAATATAATAATTAATATATTATAAAATTGAATATAATGGAGTTGGGCACATCACCAAATAATAAAGGGAGATAATAATGAGATAATAATTGTATGTTAATATTATAATATAATATCATATGAGAGAATAAAATGAATTAAATAAAAAAGAAAATGATATAAAGTGAATAAAAATGAGAATAGTGTTTTTCATGATGAGAATAATGAAATGGAAAAGATCAAAAGAATGTGAGGGAGAAATGAAGAAAAATGGGGGGAAGGAGGCAGATGGAGAAGGAAACTACAAGGAGAGATCTAAAGATCAAGGTTATGAATGATTGGCTTCCACGATTGGCTATGTTTGTAGTAGTTTGGATTTCTTCCCCCAAATGGTTACTCTATCTCCCAAATCAACCAAACTTTTCTATATTCCAACAAACCTAAACCAAATTTAATCTCATCCTCCTTCCCTCCTTGTGCTCTCATCTTCCTCCCCTACATTCAAGTGACCACCGATATTATCTCAAAACCCTTGGTTAAGAAGAACATCAAAAGTGTTTTCAAACCTTATAAAACCCTTAAATAACTCTTTAGAACCACTAAAGACAAATATGACATGATGTTGGCCCAGGAGTTTACCAAATCCCCTGCTCCTGTCTCAAATCTTACATAGGTCAAACTGGTAGATCCTTCAAAGCCCATCTCAAAGAACATATAACTGATACTTCCCATAACCAAATCTCTAAATTAGCTATCACCGAAGAGTTTTCAAATCCAAACACCTCATTTTCCTTGACCAAACAAAAATCCTACCTTCTTCCCCCTATTACTCCTCTGAGCTCATTCAAAAAGCTCTTGAAATAAAAAAGCATCATAACAATTTTAATCACGAAGACGACTACAAACTTATCCAATCCTAGAATCCCACCATTCATAACCTTGATCATTAGGTCTCTCCCTGTTGTTTCCTTCTCCATCCGTTCCCTTCCCCCCTTTTTCTTCATTTCTCCCTTAATTTTTTTTATCTTTTCTGTTTCATTATTCTCATAATGAGAAACACTAAGTTCTCCTTTTTATTCACTCTATATCATTTTCTTTGTTATTTAATTCATTTAATTCTATGATATTATATAATATTATGATATTATATTATAATATTATCATATCATTATTATCTCCTTTTATTATTTGGTAATCTTCCCAACACCATTATATTCATTATTATATTATATCATATTATTATATTACACTATTATTTTATATCATCATCTCATCCTTTTCTGCTTTTTTTTACCAATCTAATCACATCCTTTCTTCAGTTTCCCGATATTATTAATTATCTTCTTAATATTATAATTAATCCATTTCTATCCTTTTCAATATTTTTTTCTTCTCAACTTAAATTTCTTAGGCTCAACAGTTATTTAGTTCTTTTTATTATTTTTTTCTCAACAAATTAATCTCCCTCCTTTATTTAATCTTAACAGACATATTGATTCTATCAACTCAATTTATTCACTTAATTTTCTTTTAATAGTAATTTATTTATCTATTTTTTTAAATACAATCTGGATTCTTATTTCCTACATTAATCTTTTAGGTTGTTCCTAATGATGAGTAGAGTATCCACTTAAAATATTTAACATTTCAAAACCATATACAAAATATTTATCCAAAAATATTCTCTATAACATTATGTATAACTCTAAAAACTTACATTCTAAAAACTTACATTCTAAGAAATTTGAAAATTCCAAAGATCGATCAATCAAGAGAGCATATCCATGATTAGGTCGAGCAAGCCGCCAAACATGTAGTTGGAGGACGTCAAGGTGAGTCGAGTGAACTTCTGACCATCTACTTCAAGGGTTCACTTAGTAAACAAGAATGGTCGAATCGACTTGAGCCAGTTGAAAATGGACAGGTAGCGTGATGAGGAGCCAAACTAGGGCATACACGTTGATGGGATCGACAACGGTTGGCTCTCTGGTCTGTCAAGCGAGAGAAAATCGACTCTGGTTCTTCTTCTCCAGTAGATAAGAAATATCGACAAGTACCTCTGGAATTCGGGTCAAATATGTCAAGCAGTTCACCGATCGAGTGTATTGAGCATGCCAAACTAAAGACCACAGGTCATCTGTCGGTCGTGTTTCCTCTAGTTGAGAGGGTTTGGTCGAACATCATTACCATTCCTCCTCGATCAACAGTAGTGTGCACCATTCAAACGAAAAAAAAAGGTGGTCGAACCCTCTAATGGGTCTTCTTCCACGCTAGTCGACAGCTGGTCGAGGGTTTATATGCATATTGCGTGAAGAGAGGTTGAGCTAGGGCATTCACGCATGAGTCTGGTCGGTAGTCAAGTACTCTCCCATCGAGTCAAGCAAGGGACACCAGGGCACGACAATTAAAGAAACCCTAGTCCAATTTAAGCGACTCCAATAGAGAAATCACGACAAGAATCTCGTAAGAGCTCCATTGATATCAATTAGAGAAACCTTCAGTAAATATACATGGGTGGATTCAACAAATGATCGATAACCCAGATCAATCTATTAACAATTATTTACTTAAAAAGAATAAATTCAGAGATCAAATGGCTTCAACATTGTCTCATTTACATTCGAGTCTTCCTCTACGATCCCGAGATCAAAAAACCAACAACTTTGATACCATGTTGGAACATATATTAAACCACAAAGAAGAATGGATGTGAGAGAAGTGGTGGTGTCTAAAGACACCATAGTACTGAAGTACGAGATCGCTCCATGAGAGTGAGGAATCTCTTGATGATCTGAGATATATGTTCATAGACCAATCACAAGGATCATCTATAAATAGGTTTCGATCATTGACCAAACCAACAATCTCGGGTGTATTCGGTTGCACCTGTCCATAAAATACAGATCTAGGATCCTAAGTGGACATGGTTACCCACCAATTTAGTCGACCATTGATCCAAAGAGTTGGTTGACCCAATTAGTCGACAAGGTGAGGTTTACGATGGAGTGTTCCAACAAGGAAAACCCAATATCATTGCCTTATATATTATGGTAGCATTATGATAAGACTTTGCAGGTTTTCTAATCCAGTCTTCAATATTATTTGGCTCCACATTATTTTGTATGGTCACTTGTCTCCAAAGACCAATCCTTATAATCAATCTCTACCCACATTTTGCAATGAGTGTTTTTGTAACTTGGTGGATATTTTTAAGACCCTATCCACTAGATTCCTTGGGAATTATAATTTTTTGTCATTTTACCTACACAATGCCAAAGGGGGAGATTGTTGGATCATGTTGTCATTGATGCCAATGGTTTGATTGATTGATGTCATTGATTGATGTCAAGTGATTGATTGATGTCAAAAGATTGATTGATTGATGATTGATGTAATGTAATATGTATTGTCCTTGATGAGAATTCATATATGAAGATGGATCAATGAGTTGTCATTGATATGATGAAGATGGATCAATGAGTTGTCATTGATAGATGATGAAGATGGATCAATGTGGTTTCATTGGTATATGATGCATTGTTGGAAAAATGTATAGATGACTCATTATTGTCTTATCATGATTGATAAGGTTCACAAATGGATGAACTCCAAAGTGGTTCCTTTATGGTGAAAGCCCTCACATGAAGACGCTTTGCAGATTGAGTTATCCTAGAAGAATGGTTGGAGGACCCATGCTTGTATGTGGAATAATGAGATGAAGATCAATGAAGTTGTTGGTGAAACTATCCTAGATGGATAGTTCCTGTCATACCATTTTCAGTGGTATACATGGAACGTCACATAACTCCTCATGGTTTGAGAGTTATCGCCTTATGAAGTTGGAGGACCCTCACATGTTGGCTTGAAGCCCACAAGGTCAGAGAAGTTAAAGTGCTTGAAAATAATAAATCATTATTTAAATGATAAAGTAAAGTGACAAAGTCAAGGTGGATTATTTAAATAATAAAGAGAAGTGACAAAATCAAGAAAGATTATTTAAATGATAAAGTGAGATGTCAAAATCAAGAAGGAATATTTAAATGATAAAATATTGGAGAACTTTCTATTTATGGAAAGTGGTTAACCCTAAAAATAAGGAAAATAGGTTAAGTGACCTAGAAATGGGTTAAGTGACCTAGAGGATGAAAGTATAAATAAGATAGCAATGGTCTCTTGTAAAACATCCCTTTTGTGGATCAATGGAGAGCTTCCTGTGAGAATATATTTTGGAGTATTGATGGAGAGATTCTTGTGAGAGCATTTTGGTGTGGATCTCTTGAGCATGATTGAATATCTATTTTGAGAGAGAGGATATCGAGAGGATTTCATGGACGCATTGAAGTTTCAACAAGTCTGAGATCATGACAGTGAAATTCTTGGAATTACAAAAAACCCTATTTTCTGGTGCGTACACGTGATGTCTATGTATAGGGTGCATATACATGAGCTGTCTGTGTACAAGGTGCATACAGTTCGTGGGCTGTCTGTGTACAGGGAGTGTACAGTGAATAAAATCATGGAGATTTATGGTTGAGCTGATGACAAGCTGTTGAAGACTGAAGCAGGTTCTAGATCTGCATTCTATGGGCTCAGATCTATCCCTGAGACACTGATATGGTTACATTATTGTCTTGATGGATAGTATTGCTTCTTGTGTTGTGAATGCTTAGGGCATTCTTGGTATGGCTGTTGTGATGTGGTTTATGTTGGTTGATGGAGTGAGCAGTACTCTTGTGATTTAGTTGTGATATGATTGCTATGGTATACTAGTTTCTTATACATGATTGAGTTAACATTCATATTGATTGGTTGTGGATCATGAATAAGCTATTAGAGAGATTGGATGTGTTGTGACTAGATGGTGGTCAATTTGGACAACGAGAGACATAAGAGAATGATAAATTGGTTGTAGAGGATATGAGTTAATCTTGAAGGATAAACTCTAATATCTTTGAAGGTATATGCAGGCTGTTGTATACCCTGGACGTGTACATACGCGGGCTTTAGTGAGCCAGGGTGCATACACATGCGGGCTACACTATTGATAGGTCGCGTACATGTTGCAGATTGATATCTGTTGAGGATTGTTGCCTCATCTCAGTTGGTGATGAGGATGCAAGATGAGTCTTGCATTATAGAGCTGGTGCTCTTGTAGATTTGTACTCTATTCAATGGTTGTTGAAAAACCCCAAGGATTGTAGTCCGTAATAAAAAGAAAATTGTACATACATCTTGTGTTCTTTGTATTCCTTGTGGCGATGACTTGTTGATGATATATTGCTGATATATGTTACTGATATGTGTTCACATCTAATTAGTTATAAATGACAACAATGAGTAATGAGTAAAATGTTGAATGTTAACTAATGAGTTTTGTGAAAGAGGAAAGTTTTTGGAAAAAGATCCCCACACTCATTCACCCCCCCCTCTAAGTGTGGTAGGTGTGTCCAACAATTGGTATCAGAGCGGGCCTTCACTACAAGCCTTAACAAGCTTGAAGGAGATACATAGACACACAAATGGATGATGAAGTTCCAATCCTTGATGAGGAAAACTATTCTACTTGGAGAATAGATATGAGATTACATTTGAAGACAATGGGAGCAACAATTTGGAAGGCAACCATTGGTGGTTCAATTCCTTTGAAGAACAAGTCAAAGTTTGTAGCTCAAAGAGAAGGAAAGAAGAATGATGCATTGGCTCTCAAAACCATTCTTAGTGGCCTCTCCAGCCCTATCAAAGAAAGCATGGAACAATGCACTTCCACCAAGGACCTATGGCTAAATCTAGTTGAGACATATCAAAGCAAGAAGGAGAAGAAAGACATTGAAGACAACTCCATCAAGACACATGAAGGTAAAGAATCTCCAAAAACTCTTGGTTGCATTATTTCTAAAAGTGATAATGTTGGCAAAAAGGAATATCTTGAAGACATTTCAAATGAAGGAAAAGAATCATGTGATGATGTTGACAAAAGGGAATATCTTGAACACATTTCAAATGAAGGTAAATAATCTACACAAACCCTTGATTGAAATAATTCAAAATGTGATGATGTTGAATTTTTCTTTACAAGTGAAGAAGAAAATCTAATTGATTGTTATCCCATGGAAGAAGTAGAGGAAAAGCTATTGGAGCTTAAAGAGAAAGTTGAAAGAGGTCTATATGAATATAACAATGACCACTATTATATAGACTATAGCTATCTTTCGGATAACACTAAATTTTTTCTCAAGAAGAGCGAAAGGCACATCTTGAAGTTAAAAGAAATGCTCAAAGAACTAGAAGAAAGTAGTAAGACTCAATTAGAAGAAAAGGAAGAAGAAATCACAAGACTAAAGAATGAAAAAGAATATATGAAGGTAGATGATGAGACTAACAAATGTTTTGAAACTATTATTCATATCAAGACCCAAATTGAAGAAGCCAAAAGGGTAGAAGAAATATTGAAGGATCAAATAAATGAAAAGGAAGAGTCATGTCATAAGTTAGAAGCTGAAGTTGTTGACTTTAGAAATAAGGTAGAGAAGTTAAACAAATTCTTGAATAGCTCAAGAATCTTGGATGAAATATTGGAAAGTCAAAGATCACCATATGATAAATCAGGACTTTGATACAAAGAAGAAGCTACACATGCTGAAGCAAGCACCTTAAAGAAGCACGAGGTAATTTGATCAAAGAAGTAAGACAATGTTGCAAAGCAACCATCTACACAAGGAAAGAAAAATTTCAAAAGAACAAAACAAGGAAGACATCAAGAAGCTATCTTTGGGACACCAAAGAAAAGGTATGAAAGTTATTTTCATGGGAATTGTTATTCATGTAATGAATATGGTCACAAATATTTTGAATGTAGATCTTATGAAAGAAGATATAATGGAAGATTTCATAACACCATAAGATGTTGGAGGTGTGATAAAGTAGGACATATTGTTGTTCACTGTAATTCCATAAGATGCTACAGCTGTAGTGGATTTGGTCACAAATCCCAGGAGTGCTGGAACATAAGAAGAAAGTCCATGATGAGGACTTAACATAGCATGGCTAAAACAAGGAATGAAGTAAGGAAGGGAGACATCTTTGAAAACATGGATGCTCAGAGCTCAAGTTCTGAGGAGCAGGTACATCTACAGAAGTGGGTAAAGAAGTCAGAGCAGCCAAAATAGAACGAAAGACTGAAGGGAAGCTCAAATGTGTCATCTACTGAGGCATATGCGGGTGATAGTGGTATCAGTCGCATACATACACAAGATGCCCTTGTATAGGTCACCTACATACACGAGTTGTCTGTGCAGCAGACCACGTATATGTGAAAAAGCCTTAGGAAAAAGGCTATGCACATGGGTTTCAACTTGATGTGATGATATAACTCTGTGATATAGGGTCTGACATGGTTTATTGTAGGTTCTGACACTGCTTGCTACAAGTTTTCATGATTCTATATTGGATTATGTAATGTGATGATGTAAAATAAAATCTTGGGTGCATGGAACTAACCCATGAGTATGGATTGATGCATTTTCTGTTGAAGAACAATGCTGGTTATGACAGTGAAGTTATGACACCTTGGTTATAATGTGATATATCTTGATGATGTATTAGAAGCTTACTTTTTGAAAAGCTTGATGCATGCATTTAGCATATGGATGGGATACACATTGGGACATGTGGTTGGTGAGTTGATGAGGTGATCATGTTGTACATCATTGATGATTCATAGCTTGATCTATAATTGATACATGTTTGGTACACTCATAGATGGCATATGATTGATGATACTACACCATTGGTACTACTTGATTAGCACAACAATTGGTATTTGTTTGAGATACGTGATTGTGGCACTTGGTTCATGATGGATACATATCATGAGTGATATGATACATTGTTTGGCATGTTGGTAGATGCACATGGTTGGCATATTGGTGGATGCACATGGATGGCATATCGGTAGATGCACATGTTGGTATGTTGATAGAGGCATATGATTGATACATTCCATGGATGATATCTTTTGGTACATTGTATGATATTGATAGTTGATGTACATAGGTGTTGTGCATGATGAGCACACATTTTGGTACAGGATGTACTTGGTTGATATTTTGTTCATGATTCTCTATTTCATTGTTGACCTATCTTTTTCTTCATGATGCTTGGTATGACATGAGTTTGATGCATGCAAAGGTCCAAGGATCGTTATATGGTAGCACATTGTTCATCTTGTAGAGAAGATAGGGGATACATACCCATAGGGGGAGTCATTCTTCTTCCATTGATTCTAGGAGGAGATATTTATCAAATGCATACCTAGAAAATAGCCCTATATTTGAAGAAAGAGCACATAGGCATAATTCCAGGGGAGAAATGGTCATAGGGGGAGTATGTTCGATGTATGTTCAGCATTACATCAGAGTGATATCCCTTGTTCAAAAGGGGAGATATTATTTAGAGGAAGATCAAAGACACTCAGACAGGGGGAGCAGCCCCAAGGAAAGTTCAAGCATGGGGAGAAACCCAAAGAGGAGAATGGCCCTTTGCCATTGATGTCAAAGTGGGAGAGATAATCACATTGATGTGATTGATGATTATTGATTGGAAGAGATCGTCACATTTAGGAGAGATAGTCACATTGACTATTGATGTAGAGCATGCCTTATCTACATGTTGACATCAATAATTGGTCATTGGTGTTGACATTAATGTTGGTATTGCCATCAATGCCAAAGGGAGAGATTGTTGGATCATGTTGTCATTGATGCCAATGGTTTGGTTGATTGATGTCATTGATTGATGTCAAGTGATTGATTGATGTCAAAAGATTGATTGATTGATGATTGATGTAATGTAATATGTATTGTTCTTGATAAGAATGCATATATGAACATGGATCAATGAGTTGTCATTGATATGATGAATATGGATCAATGAGTTGTCATTGATACACGATGAAGATGGATCGATGTGGTTTCATTCGTATATGATGCATTGTTGGAAAAATGTATATATGAATCATTATTGTCTTATCATGATTGATAAGGTGCACAAATGGATGAACTCCAAAGTGGTCCCCTTATGGTGAAAGCCCTCACGGGAAGACGCTTTGCAAATTGAGTTATCCTAGAAGAATGGTTGGAGGACCCATGCTTGAATGTGGAATAATGAGATGAAGATAAATGAATTTATTGGTGAAACTATCCTATATGGATAGTGCTTGTCATACCATTTCCGGTGGTATGTGGAACGTCACATAACTCCTCACGGTTTGAGAGTTATGGCCTTACGAAGTTGGAGGACTCTCACATGTTGGCTTGAAGCCCACAAGATCAAAGAAGTCAAAGTGCTTGAAAAGAAGAAATCATTATTTAAATGATAAAGTAAAGTACAAAGTCAAGGTGGATTATTTAAATAATAAAGAGAAGTGACAAAATCAAGAAATATTATTTAAATGATAAAGTGAGATGACAAAATCAAGAAGAATATTTAAATGATAAAATATTGGAGAACTTTCTATTTATGGAAAGTGGTTAACCCTAAAAATAAGGAAAATATGTTAAGTGACCTATAAATGGGTTAGTTGACCTAGAGGATGAAAGTATAAATAAGATATCAATGGTCTCTTTCAAAACATCCTTTTTGTGGATCAATGGAGAACTTCTTGTGAGAATATCTTTTGGAGTATTGATGGAGAGCTTCTTGTGAGATCATTTTGGTGTGGATCTCTTGAGAATGATTGAAGATCTATTTTGAGAGAGAGGAGATTGGGAGGATCTCCTCGACGCATTGAAGTTTCAGCAAGTCTGAGATCATGATGGCGAAATTCTTGGAATTACAAAAAACCCTATTTTCTGGTGCATACGCATGATGTCTATGTATAGGGTGTGTATACACGAGTTGTATGTGTACAAGGTGTGTACAATACATGGGATGTTTGTGTACAGGGAGTGTACAGTGGATAAAATCATGGAGATTTGTTGTTGAGATGATGACAAGATGTTGAAGACCGAAGTAGGTTCTAGATCTGCATTCTATGGGCTCATATTTGTCATTGAGACACTAGTATGGTTACATTATTGTCTTGATGGATAGTATTTCTTGTTGTGTTATGAATGCTTAGGGAATTCTTGGTATGGCTACTGTGATGTGGTTTATGTTGGTTGATGGAGTGAGAAATACTCTTGTGATTCAGTTGTGATATGATTTCTATGGTATACTAGTTGCTTATACATGATTGAGTTAGCATTCATATTGATTGGTTTTCGAGCATGAGTAAGCTATTGGAGAGCTTGGATGTGTTGTGACTGGCTGGTGGTCAGTTTGGACAGTGAGAGACATAAGAGAATGATAAATTGGTTGCAGAGGATATGAATCAATCTTGAAGGATAAACTCTAATAGCTCAGAAAGTATACACAGGTTGTTGTATACCCTGGCCATGTACATACGCAGGTTGTAGTGAGCCAGGGCACGTACAGATGTGGGCTGCACTACTGACAGGTCGTGTACCTGTTGCAGATTGATATTTGTTGAGGATTATTGCCTCATCTCAGTTGGTGTTGAGGATGTAAGTTGAGTCTTGCATTATAGAGCTGGTGCTCTTGTAGAGTTGTAATCTATTCAATTGTTGCTGAAAAAAACCCAAGGATTGTAGTCTGTAATAAAAAGAAAATTGTACATACATCTTGTGTTTTTTGTGTTCCTTGTGGTGATGACTTGTTGATGATATATTGCTGATATATGTTACTGATATGTGTTCACATCTAACTGGTTATAAATGAAAACAATGAGTAATGAGTAAAATGTTGAATGCTAACTAATGAGTTTTGTGAAAGAGGGAAGTTTTTGGAAAAAGATCCCCACACTCATTCACCCCCCCCTCTAAGTGTGATAGGTGTGTCCAACAAGAAGCCTCCTTGAACACTCTAGCCTTATCTTCATTATTTATAAATCTAGGAAATAATGTAGTCATTTTAATCACCTTTCCTATTTCAATCTTGATTTCTTACTTATATATCTCATTAAGATGGTCAACACTTGATCTTGTAATTTTCTCAAAGCTAGTAACCACAATCCCATCATTCATGGCTACCTTCAAGATTTTATTTACATTCTTCCTATGAATTGCATTTTGATCAAAGTACTTTTTGTTTTCATTACCTTTCTCTAACCAAAGTGCTCTTCTTTTAAGTCTCCACTCTACTTCTTCATCTCCCATAATCTTCCTTTTCCTTTGTTCCAGTTGAATAACCCTAATTTTGAACTCCTCTTTAGGATATCCATCTATCTCTTAATTATATAATTCATCTAGCTATTCTTGTAAATCAAGAATCTACTACTCATGTCTTAACTTTTTCTCATGGTCCCAACTTAATGCTTTCTATTTAATATTGTTTACATTTGTTGAACTAGGGTAGTTAATACATTGGAAGTCCCATCACATGGCACCCAATTATATTTGACCATTTTTTCAAAGTCTTCCTCCTCAATCCAATTAGGATTAAAATTAAAAATTCTTGGAGGTTTCCTCCCTATTGATTCCATTTCAATAAATATAGTAAAATGATTAGACTCTCCACATGACCAACCCATTCCCTTACCCTCACATGGTAATTAATTGGTGCTTCTAACAACATAAATATATCCAACCATTTTGCAATTCTATCCTCTCCCACCCTCTTATTAATCCATTTAGGTATTAAATTGGTAGGCTTTATATCATAAAGATCCAATCTCCTCAAGAAAATATCAGACAAAGGATCAATCGAAGTTGAGGGAACCTTGATTTAAGCTCTACCAAAATAAAAGTTAAGATCTCCCCCTAAGATGATATTCTCATGTCTAATAGAATCCATACTAAAATTCCTCTCCCAATAAGAAAACTTATCAACATAAATGATAAGGACCATAAATGTTTAGCATTGTGACCTCTTTATCAACATGTTGGGAATAAAATGTTGTTTCCAATCTTGAGACAAAAGGCCATAACTTAGAATATGTGAAAACCGTATCCCTCCATACAATTATCAAACCTCCCAAATGACCTCCAACATCATCACACATGAACTCTCAACCCCCAAATAGCTTGCCTAATTCAAACACAAGTTTCTCCCCATCACCCATCAATTCTTGAAGTAACACAATATGAGGCTTGTGAGACTAAATAAACCTTTTCAAGGCATGTTTTTTAATGAGGTCACACAAACCTCTATAGTTGAGGGATAAAAAAATCATGTTTCACCCCGAAGATATTTTTTACTTTACAAACCCCTAAGATATAATGTTGTTTTATAATCACCATTTCATAATGAACCATTACTTGTGCAATGAAAACAATAGTATTTCTACCTATTACAAGTCCCTTATAGAATTTCCCCTCAATAGTGCCCAATAGTACCAAATCCACCATCAACCTCCTCACTATAATGAGTTAAAATCTCTTTCTTAGACCTCAAACTATATCTATTACCTTCCAAAACAACATCCTTCCCTTTTGTAACACTAGCAACAAAACTCTCCTTAGTTGAATCAAAACCATAAGAAGAACCCTCTAAAGTACAAACACTCACTCCACTTGTAAATACAAACCCTAATTTTCAAATTGACTCTCCCCTGCATGTCCACTCAATAATAAATACAAACCCTTACATCTATCTTTATAGAACTCATAATACCATTTTATATAGAAACAAGAAAAAAAAGAATTTGCAAATTCATGGGAGCTAGGTCTTAAATGGACTTACCACCTTCCAAATGATGCAGATTCTTGTCATGATGCCCATCCTCTATTGGAAAAACATGCATACGAGTCATCAAAATTCATTCTTTAGTTTCCATCATAGTATTTACATCCTCCTTGGCAACCCCTTCTCCTCCCCGCTCTTCAAGACATGCTCCTCCTTTTGGGACTCCAACCCCTCTAACCACTAAGTAGAATCATCCATTTTTGAACTTGAATAATTTTCTAGAGTTCTACGCCCATCTATCTCCTTCTCCTTTTAAACCCATATCTTTTCTTGAAGAAAGAACTCATAACCCCGAGCCATATGACCACATCTATGACATCTTACCCTGAGTAGTCCAAGAGCCATGGAAAAGTGTGTTCCCCCTTCTATAGTGACATTTGTTCCACTGTACCTTTTTAAAAATCAATCCCTACTAGAATTTGATCTACATACATAATTCCCATATCATGAAAACCCATATTTTCTTCTAAAAATGTTCCCAAGATGTTACAATCTCCTTAAAGACCTCTAAAGGCTAGAAGTCCAAAGGGAGGCCTATAAATTTCACCCAAACTAAAGTAATATAGATATCTTAGAATGATAGTAAAAAAATAAAGACTATTGTTTAAGAACTAGGGGGATTGAGTTCCATTCCCAATTCAAAGCTAATACCTTCTTCAAGTCCTCTAAAGTTTTGAATGGAAATCCTAACCAACCTCTTGATAAAATGTATTTTTTCTTAGATATACTCTAATATTGGAACCCATACATTTTTCATCCACTCCCTCAAATAAGCCCCACCCACTTTTTGGCCATGGAATTTACATTTAAGGGCCTTAGAAGCCATCTCAACATCCTCATGCATTTAATTACCAAGAAATGATTTAACATGGGACACCTTATTCTTTGCACATTTATTTCTTTTCCTTCTACCTGAGCCCCTATCCAGTCGTCCACCATTCTCCTTCGATCCAAGATCAAACTCACCATTAATGATATCACCCTCTTTGATTGTGCTTCTACCCTATCCTTATCTTCCAATCCTTTTCCTACATTCACCACCTTGTCCATTCATCTTCCAACTCACTATGCTTTACCTTTTTTCCCCTCTGATTCTCCACCACCAAGAATCCATTCTCCCCTTTAGAAAAATTTAAATGATCTTGGGTTCTACCATTCCATGTAGGGACAAATTTGCATCCCTCTTATACAACCTTATCTAGTTTCTACATTGGTCAATGCCACAACTCTAAATAGTACATAAACAGAGACTAGAAAATTACACACAATTAAATTGCTGAAATGTTAAAACCACACCTTGGAAGACTACTATCCCTTCAGATAATGATTTACCTCTATATGGAGTTAATACTAAATCACTACACTCGCCCTCTATACCGCAAGCTTCAATTTCCTTCCTTTTCAGAGTAATAGAGGGATCTAGACCTTCTTTCACCTCACCGTGAAACTCCAAATGCTTCATTATTGACTTACCTTCTCCAACATACAAAGGTGAACTTGAACCCAATGAAAAAATCTTTGGATGATTTAATCCCACACCCTCATTGAATCTAAAGATCCTTTGATCCCTTCTTCCTCAAATTAAACCTGCTCCAACCTACCAATCTTTTCTTTTCTCTAATAACATTAACACATTATTACAAAAACCCACTTTTCAAACAAACTTATAGTTTGATTATGCAAAAATTTAGTCTGACTTACACCACCGACACATCTCGTTTGAGAAATGTACCATACCATCTCCTTTGGCATTGACTTCTAAGCTTTATTATTAGGGACTGAGAAACTCAAATTGCCCCCAACAACCTACCATATGGAATTGTATAATGATCTTTAATCGGAGAAACCAAAAATTGGCTCTCATTCCATGGACCTTCAAAATAATCCAAAATATATTGACCCAAAACAAACTCTCAAATTTGAATACCCAAAAAACTCTAACTCCATCATACCTCGAAATCTTTCATTATTATATTTATGAATTCTCATATATATATGAATTTTTATATATATATATATATAAACTTTGGTTAAAGATGGATATGTTGTCAATGAAATTGAAAATGCTATATCTCTTGCATTGGGAACATGGCATTAAATTAACCTATCATTGAATCCATTACATAAAGGATCAACTATTGTTTAAGCCATTAAAGTAATTTTTTTTTTAAAAAGTATAACGTAGTTGTGATCCATGTTAAGGAATAGAATTCACAAGATTTGACATTTGGCTTGGTATAATATAGTAAGGCATAGTGACTTTGTATAACAAGTACCATTGCAATGGCGATGTCCCTACTTAAATTTGTTTAGCTTTTTGCATGTTGTTGTAAACAGGTAGGCTTATGTGCGAAAAGAAAGCATCTATAACTGGATTGGACATCGAGAGATGCATGTTTTTGTTGTAAATAGGTAGACTTATGGGTGAAATGAAAGAATTTATAATTAGATAGGATATAAAGAACAGAATTTATAATTAGATAGGATATAAAGAACAGGGGGTGCAATAATCATGATATATCATGCCTGATAGTATGATGCATCCGAGATATAGAATCGTGCATGAGATGTCAAACAATAAACTTCATTAACCTTCAATACAACTTTGGTGATGTTTGTTTGTATAACTTTAATGGGTGGAACAGTCACGTTTGTTTAGCTGTTACAATACAAATTCAATATAAAATCTTACCTCCGAATTTAAATTTTGTGATAAAGTAATCTAAGTGATCCCTGGACCAATCAAACAATAATTGTAACATGGACCTCAAATATCATTAAGCCAAACATTGGATAAATAATGGAATTGCACATAAACAATGAAGTAGATTTGTAAAGAAGAATTGGTAAGATAGAAATCAATGGTTTTTTTGTTGTTTCATAGAATTGCATAATCGAAAGTGAAATGGTTTTGATGAAGGAATTACTCTAATAGATCTCAATGACCATAAAAACAACCTTTTCCAAGCCGAAAATAGTAGAGTCAAATACATCAAAATACAAAAAAGACTGAAGTAGGCTTTGGACGGATACACACGAAAATTCGGGGCACTTGGAGTGGGACTACAATGTTCGTGAGATCATGGGATCAAATGAAACATGCATAGGGCCCTCTAGTCCAATGACATCCATAGTGTCAAATTTATTGCATGTGTATACAGATTTGTTTTCAGAGATTCCAAACTTATAATAGTTTTTTAGAGATATAATTGTTTGTTAATTTTTTAAATAGTTTTCCTGTGATCACAGGGAAAATATAGAAATTTGATGTTTTCCTATAATTTTTTAATAATCGACATATATTTAAAAGGATCCACATATATTGAAAAATGTAGTGCATGAGCATATTGAAGTCTATATATTAGAAAAATATAGTATCCCAAATATTTTTTAAAAAGTGTTGCATTATCGGATATTGAGGTCTCTATATTAACAAGGGAGGTTGTAGAGCAACAAGTCCCTGCCGAGAAGGTTGACTGGATTTGACTAAGAACCTATAAAAGAATCAGATACGTTGGATTAGCTACCCAGATAGTGTGTTTCTAAAAGAATCAGATATGTTGGATTAGCTACCCAGATAGTGCATTGGATTAGCTATACCTATAGGTAAAATTTGTTAATAAACCTTCTGAATCATTCGTTAAGCCCGTGAGCTACGGAACTAGCGACCAACCTTGTAATTTATTGTTTCTTAGTCAAGCCTGGAATAACAATGTGTTCTATCTGATTTGAAAGTACCTTTGTAGCCCTTCTGCTTATTTTGAAGGCATACTCATTCTACCTCATGTTTCTCACTGATTCTGAATTTATTTGGTTCATGTTTTTCCAGATAGCAAAAAATAAAAGCAATAACAAACCTGACGACATGATGCTCATTTTACGGGTCTGTGAAATGACCTTACTGCATTTCTTAGTAGAGATTAAAGAAATAGCAGTAGGCAGTGCTATCTCTGGGATCATGTACAATTGTCTACCCAAAGTAATAATAACAATGTGGGGTCTAGACTCATACACAACATGACACTTCCACAAATATGGTTGTCCTAAAATAACATCACAAAATTCAAGGGGATAAATATCACACAGTACCTCATCTTTGAAAGGCTTGATGCCGTAGGGCAGAAGACACTGTTAGTTGAAATATTGATCTCTTCCTTGGGGAAGCCAACTGATGGTGTAGGGTTGCGGGTGTAGTGTCGTTGGCAGGTCCAGCCACTTGATGACCTCTACTCAAATAAGGTTATTCTAACTAACGCTGTCGACAATGAAATGAATCAGAGCCCCCTTGATCCACATCTGCGAATGAAAGAGGAATTCCCCTTCCTCTGGTTCTTTTGGGTCGCTTGGCCGGAATTTGGTGGTAGTTACACTGGCATTAGGTTCAACATCGATAATCTGCTTCCCTCCTTCAGGATTTGACTCGGAATTAGAATCGACCTATGACTCAGAAGCCTTTAGCTCGTCCACGAGGGACTACTTGGAGCGTCATTCTTCGGTGTTGTGCCAAGGAATTTTATGGTACTCACACCATTTTCCCATGTCCTTCTTCATCTTCTTAATGCCCTTATTATGTTGCAGCTTGGATTGGTTGTCCTGAGGGTGCCCATATCGACTTGGTCCCTTACTATGTGGGCTGGGTTTTCCTATTCCCTGCTTTGACTGTGAGGGGTTTGCAGATCCAAGCTCTCACCGTTTCTGCTTAAATTTCTGCTCGATCTTGACAACGTATCTATAAGTCGTTCCCAATGAGGCAATGTCTAGGAAATCCATTTATGTTTGAATGTATCCATGCAAAAAACCGTTTTATTTGAGCACCATCTAATGCTCAAAGTCTTTGATACCCAATTTGGTGCGTAGGGTATGGAAAATATTGGTGAAATCTAGCACTGTCTGGTCCCTTTATTTATGTAGGGTGGTCCATCTGGTGTACTAGTCCTCGTAGCTTCCAATAGGTTAGTACTTTTCTTTAATGGAATCTCGGAAGGAATCCCATGTAGGGGCCACCACAAACATTGTATATTCCTCTATGAACCTTTTCTTAGAGTAAGTATCCCACCAGTCTTTAACATGGGGAACGACCTTGAGGAGTGCAAAAGTGATCTTTTCCCTATCGGAAAAATTGTGGACCAAAAAATATCCTTCAAGCAGATTCTACCATTTATCTACAACATCCACATTTATCAGTCCTTCAAATAATGGAATATCAAAATTTACTTGTACCTTGAATGGGTCTGCATGGCCGCTTGATGAAGCTGCTTCTCCTATGGGAAACTGTCGAAGGATCTACCCAAAGTTGCCCATCATTTCATTCCTTTTTCATGCAAGGGATTTCTCGACCAACATTTTAATATGATCTCCTACTCCATCATATTTCTTTTTCCCCCCCATGGGTTGTTGTCAGGCTTGATGTGACCAATATTGTAACGGATCGATTGGTTCGAGTCCCAACTTCTAGTACTCAGATCTTGTCGGGGACATGCACAGAGAAAAATAAATGAAGAGCATACTGCTCTGATACCATTGATTTGGATTTAGGAGAGGAATGAAATGATTAACAGACTAAATACAATAAACAGAGAGATATGAAGAACAACAAAAATATCCAGTGAACAATATCTTCTATTAAATAATGAAATAGGATGAAACTGTAAAACTGCAGAACTGAAACACTTGCTTGAATGGTGGTAGCTATCTCTGAGAAGAGATGTGGCTGCTACGTGCATCCGTCTGAGAAAAATGGATTACAATGAGGCTCCAAAGGCCTTTTTGATATTACTCATGAATTACAAAACCCTAGACATCCAAAAACCTAACCCTAGAAGGTGAAACACCAAAAGTCATGTGGGCCCTATGGGTAAGTTGGTGTAATTTGGTACCTCAACTTCCAAGGGTCGTAACTTTTTCATACGACCTCTGTTTTAGGCGCGTGATAGCCCATTGGAAAGGTCTTTCAGAGAGATACATATTTTGCTGCCAATCTCTAACTCCATCTACAGTTTGACAGTGGTGAGACAAAAAAACAACGTTTAGGGCCCCAAAATGGCCCTGGAAGTACAACAAGATGTTTTCACATGAAAAAATACAAAATAAGCCAGTTGGATTAGGCGAGAGGCCACCTGTATCCACCTAGAGAATGTGTGGGGATTCAGAAAACCCCAGAAGTGTAGAACTCACAATTACAAAGCAGTACAGAAGAACGTGCTGAACAAAAAACAGACACAAGGAGCCAGTTGGAATAGGTGGGTGTCCAACAATGTCCACCTGGATCAGTGGGATATGTCACCACATAATTAACCTCTGGCAGGGGAAATATCACTTGGATATAAGGACCATTTAGAGATGGTGGGTGACTAGTAGTCAAAGCAGGAACAACAAACAAAATCTAATCGATAGTCATAATATTTCCATTATGAGGGAAAGATATCACTTGAAGGAGTGTGGAAACGATAACTTTCATAGCATAAACATAGTCTCTCCCTAGGAGTAAATTAAAATCCAAGGGTCCTTGGACTATCATCACATCAATATGGATAGTTTTCCCTCCTAAGGTAACATGTAATTGAGGAAAGATCCCTAAATATTCACTAGCTCTTATGTCAAAAGCTAACAAATTATGGTTAACGGGAACAAACTAAGGGGAACCCAGAGCTTGCCAAGTGTTTGAGGATAAAATACTAATAGAAGCACTTTCGTCTACTATAGTGTGACATATGTTTATGTTGCAAACCTGCACAATGATTTTGAAAGGCAGGTAGGAAGGAAGGAGAGGTCATGTCAGTCTATTCTAATCAAAGGAAATGACCTCAATACTTGGAGGGGGTTTCGTGGGAACGGGTGAAATTTCCCCTAGTCCAGAAGAATATGAAGAGATGAGAAACACCTAAGAAGTATCGAATTCACTCATCGAAGGATGAGTGGGATCGACTGATGATTGTGTCGATTTGACCACTTGAACTTCACTCTTCAAGGGAAGAGTGGGATTGACTGATGATGGGATCAGATTGATCACCTAGTGGGTGTCACTCTCAAAGGGGAGCGCGGGGTATACCAATGATGGACGTGGTTTGACCACTTGGATTTCACTCTTCAAGGGAAGAGTGGGATCAACCAATGAGGGAACCCGATTGACCACTTTGGCTTTACTCTTCAGGGGAAGAGTGGGATCGACCAATGATGGTGTCAGATTGACCACTTGAACAACAAGTGGTAAGTTGGGAGAGAGTCTATGGTAATCGGTTGGAATTTTTTGTTGGGAAACAACAAGGTCTTTCAACAATTTTGAGGATTCATCCATATGAGGGAAAATGTGAGTTTGATGACTCCCTTCAAATAAACAACAAGGAAACTTGACTCTATTTTCCTTTTCCCCAATGTTAATTTCACTAGTTGATGGTTGGTTACCAACATGATGACCAAAGGCCGACAACATGGGTTGACGAGAGCCCATAGGCCACACTTCTAAGACCTTGGGAATACCAAGGAAATCCTTAAGAAGGTGGTCACCCTTACAAATCCTGTAAGGGAATTTGGGCTTGCGAGTTGTCTTAGTGGGCTTAGCACCATCATCAATACTCCCATCCTTATTGATAGTGACTGATTGATTGCTTCCAAAATGACCTGCAGTGGTTGGAAGTTTGGCCCTTTGCTTATTTTTCTTCTTCTTAGCCTTCCTTTTCTTCTTCTGCTTATCCACCTGGTTACTAGCTTTAGAGCTTTCACTAGGCGAAGAAGAAGAAAGGGAAGAAGACCTGACATGGGAAGAAGGTGAAGGGTCAATAGAAGGTTGATGTTCTTGGGGTGGAGTGCTTGCATCCGAAGCACCCAGTGCATTTGGGATTACCGGAGTGGAAAAAAACCATACCGATAACCCAATAGTGAATCCTGGAAGACTCAATGTGGAAATAAAAGGAGGACCAACGTTTCCAAAAGAAGGAAAAGAAAAAGGTTCCCTAGGAAAAGGGGTCCTTTGGTTGGTCGTTCTAGGAACCGAAACCATATATACAGAGTCAACCTAAGGTCTATAAGGGGACATTGTTAGAAAAATAGGATCGTAGAGCAATAAAATAAAACAAATGCGGAAATAAAACACAAAAGATACACAATACAATAGAGACACAGATATACATGGTTCACCCAGTGTGGGCTACGTCCACCAGAGAAATTTCCAGGTCCTTCCTTTTTATTATCCATAAAAATGAAGGGATTCAACCTACAACACACCCACTGTAACTTTCTCTTCTTTCTCTCACATTCTCCTCTCTCAAAATACAATATTCACCACAATACACAACCACAATACAATTCCCTCATAAAAGAGGGTTTCCTTCTAGGGAAAAAACCCCTAACATAACTTCTACCGTCAGATATATGACCTTATAATGAACGGTCCTGATTGGCTATGGAATTATAATATCTTAATTGTAAAAAAAAAAAAATTTCAGCCCCCTCATGGTCGGGGGGGGGCATGAATTGTGTATCCTGCAGTTTCTTTGACTTGGATATGAATTAGGAAGATAATTAAGGTCCACAACCAACAATATCCCACTTGGATACTGATCACAACAACTTCACTATTTTTATACCTGCTGGACTATGATCCACCTTGGACTTGGAAAATTTTTCATCTTCACCTTCATGCTTGAGGACCAACTAAAACATGGAAGGAACTCAATTTCTCCCTACTTAATCCCTTTGTTAACATGTCTGCAGGATTCTGGCTAGTATGTATCTTTTCCAACTTCAATTGTCCATCTTCCAAGACGGATCGTATGAAATGGTACCTAAGCTGTATATGCTTAGTCTTAGAATGGAAGGTTGAGTTATTTGTAAGATGAATGACACTCTCATTGTCACAGTACAACTTTCTATTCTCCTGCTTCTTTTCCAATTCCTCCATAAACCTCTGTAACCAAATATTTTCTTTACTAGCCCATGTAACAACAACATACTCTGCTTCCGTTGTTGAAATTGCAACAACCTTTTGTAGTTTTGAAATTCAGCTTACTGTTGTTCCACCTACAGTAAAAACATACCCTGTGGTGCTCCTCCTGCTATCTTTATCACCTGCCATATCTGAATCAACATATCCCTATAGAACAGTGTTTGAACCTCCAAAATATAATGCATGAGTAGTAGTACCTCTCAAATACTTGGGAATCCACTTTACCATTTCCCAATGTTCTTTACCTGAATTGTTCATATACCTGCTCACAACTCCCACTACATGTGTAATATCTAGTCTTGTGCAAACCATCACATACATCAAGTTGCCAACTACTGATGAATAAAGTACCCTGGACATGTATTCTATCTCCTCCTATATCTTGGGACACATTTCCTTATTTAACTTGAAATGGCTGTCCAAAGGTGTACTAATTGGTTTTGCATTCTACATTCAAACCTGTCCAACACCTTCTCTATGTACTCACCCTGAGACAATGCCAATTTGAGATTTTTCGTGTCTCTTGTTATTCTCATACCAAGGATTTTCTTTGTAGCAACCAAATCCTTCATCACAAATAAATTATCTAATTTCTTCTTGAACACATTTATACCCTGCATATTAGACCCTGTAACAAGTATGCCATCTACATACAATAGAAAGATAATATAGCTTCCATTTTCTAGCCTTTTAAAATAAACACAATGATTAGAATTCCATCTACTATAACCTTGTTATGTCATAAACCTACCAAAATTCAAATACCACTGCCTTGGAGCTTTATTTAGGCCATACAAAATCTTCTTCAACCTCCATACCAAATTCTCCTTTCCTTTGACCTCATACCCCTGTGGTTGCTACATATAAATATCTTCCTCCAAATCCCCATGGAGAAAAGTTGGTTTTACATGTAACTGTTCAAGATGCAAATATTCTACTACCACAAGACTTAAAATAGTCCTAATTGAAGTCATCTTAACAACAAGAGAAAATATTTCATCAAAATATATACCTTTATTTTGTGCAAACCCCTTTACAACAAGTCTATCCTTGTACCATTTTTTCCCTCCATCTTCCTCCTTTAACTTGTAAACCCATTTATTCTACAATGCTCTTTTTCCTATAGGAAACTGAACCAAGTCCCAAGTTTGGTTGTTTACCAAGGAGTCAATTTCCTCTTTCATGCCTTTCTCCCACTTCTTTTTAGTTTCAACTTGCATTGCCTCTTCATAACTTTCTGGTTCACCAGAATCAGTCAATAATAAATAATACATTGAAGGAGGGTATCGTTCAAGGGGTCTACTTAGCCTGGTAGATCTTCTAACAACACATGCAAGAGTTTGAGGTACCTGCTGCCCTTGTTGTTGTACATTTTAATTTTTTGGTACCTTTGGAATTTGTTTTTCATTGATCTCATCAAGCACTATGTATTCTTATTTTTCTTTTTCCTGTTTCTTTCCTTGCTACTAATCTTTGTACATGACCTTCTCATTGAATATGACATCTCTACTCCTAATTATTTTGAAATTTTCATAATCCTATAAGCGATAACCGAAATCATTAACACTGTATCCAATAAAGGTACACTTCTTTGATTTTGCCTAAATCTTTGTTCTATTTTCTTTATCAATATGGACAAATGCTTCACAACTGAAAGTCTTCAAAAAAGAATAGTTTACCTTTTTACTTGTCCATGCCTCTTGTTAGAACATAAAGTTGTCATGGGTCATATATACTTATTGTTAAAACTTGTGTCTACACCTCTTTTGAGTCTCTCCCTTTTCTGCATACCTTCCTATAAGTTTTTCCTCTTCTGGTTGATAAAGACAGGCCAATCAAGTATGTTGTATGCGCAGAGAAAAACTTTGAGAAAAATGCAACATTCAGAGCAGTCCATTTCGGGCTTGAAATACAAGCAAAGAAGCATGTTCAATTTCTAGTCGTAAGATCTAAGCGAGATCAAGATCAACCGTCAGATCAAGCAAATATTAAGTCATGACTATCAGATCTCATTGGATAGAGATCGAAAGTGGTGAGGCATTGCGGGGATCATAAATAAATTTGAAGTTTGTGCAAGTTGTGAGCCCGCAATATCTCAGGATAGTTGATCTTTCTAGATCAACAGATTAACGATGCATATCGATCCTGCTACGAACGAACATCTTCTCATTGTGGAGATCGAAAAGGAAATTAAAGAGTGAGCGAGTTGAGTCTCCACAATCACTCGTGGCTGTTGATCTTCAAGAAAGGGACGCGTGTTTGGTGATATCGCACTCCAGGAGGAAGAAAGCAGAAGCTGAGTGAGTAAAGGAATCTTGAAGCCTAGATTTCATCTGAACCGTCCATCAAAAGGACCCGTGGAGGCAGCTCTCTCACTTCAGAGATACAATGCTCCAGAGGATTGTAAGAGATATGCATTGAAAAGGCCTAAAGCCTAAACTCCCAAATTGAATCTCGGTTGTCCAAAACAAGAGGGCACGTGGAGGCAAATCTCTCACTTCGAAGATATGTCACTCCGAAGAATTGTGAGAGTTTTGAATTGAAAAGGCCCGAAGCCCGAACTCTCGAAGTAATTGTGTATCGTTGATCTCAAATCAATAAGAACCATTGATCTTCGCAACAGTATCATCGCAAGGCACGGAGTCCCAAAGTTAATGAGAGGCTACCACATCAACCGGAAGAAAGTACTTTGGAAGATATTCTTGCTCAACATTCAAAGCTCCAAGCGCCAAAGTTGGGTTACCCATATCGCAAGGTTAATCAGATCACAGATTGTAGCAGATCAATGGCCACACTTCATTGCGGGGATGAAACATGGTTGAACGATAAAATTCTAGAGCGGTCCCGCAACCGAAACCATGGTATAGCGGAAGAGGTACGTGGAAGTTGGTGGTGAATTGCGGGGGTCGAAGCGGTGTGGATCCAAACTTCCCTTTCCAACATCCGCAATCACATTCTTATATACGACCCAATATGAGAGCAGCACGTGGCGACAAGCTGCTCGTTAGGCCTCGTCCTGATCCCAAGGAGAAATCAGTTAATGAAAAAAGGATTGGTGGTTGAACAATCGACTACCCCCTTAAATGGAAGCATGGAGGGTTTGGCTGAGGAGACAGAAAACTGTCAGCCTGAAGTACCACAGAGGGAAGATTTTCCTATAGACCCATATTGACCAGAGTTTCCTTTTGACAGAAGGAAGATGATAGAAAAAAAAAGAAACGTGGGACTCAAGAAGAGGTGCCCAAGCAACAAGACTTGTCATTCATTTTTGTTTTTTGTTTTCACTATAAATACATCACATGAATGATATGTAAAGAGATGGAGGGGGTTCATCCCAAGACTGGATGAATTTTTGGCTCCACAGGGGATGGAATGCTCCCTGTGAGATGCCAAGAACAAGTAGCTTCAATGTCTTATCCTAGGGCTATGGGGTCACTTATTTAAATACTAAAAGAAAACTGAAAATTGAAAATCTTGCACACGTGCTTATTTATATACAAGACCCTATTCTAACTGACCTTTACAATGATTAGGTGAAGACAAAATTCCACCATAGCCACCCAAACTATTTGGTAACATAATTCTTCTTTTCACTGCAAATGATCCATAAAAGGTAAGGGAAGTATGACAACAGGATGAAAACATCTTTTGGAATACTGACAATACCTCCAAATGATGATAAGATGATTACTTTTGTAGGCTCCAATGCTTTTGGAAAGTTCAACTCCATATATAACCCCATAGGGTCATACAATTTATCATAAGGCATGCTAAACTGGTAAAATGCTACCTCCTTTGTTTCATCCTTGCTCACAAGTTGTTTGATGTTCGCAGCATGTACATGTGGATAAAGGATTGATGCAGGCTTGCTAATCCCATGTGACATCTGCTCATTTATAAGTGATGGAGATGAGATAAGTTGTACATTTATCTCTTCCTTTTATCCTTCATGGCTCTCTCAAGGATCATATTCATAATTATCATATACAGGAAGCATGCTACGAGGTTCCAAAGAAGCCATGAAAAAAATCTTCTCTTCATCATCTTCGCTGGGATATTCATCAAAAATTGGTTGTTCTTGGTGAGTATATAAAACAACTTCTTCATCATAAGCAAGGGTGCCAAAAACATTTGTTTCAAGAAAATAAATATCCTCTGCATTTTCTTCATAAGAGAAAAAAACAAAATCTACCTTCAATTCTGAAAAGCTAGGAAAAAACAAAGAGGAATCTTCCCTAGTTTTTTTAACTAGCTTATCATTTATTTAAGCTTCATAGTCATGATAAATATCTACTGATGTATACACTTTCTCTTCGACATCATAATATTCAACAGAGATATGCTGGTATTCATGAACATTTAAAACAACAGATACATCTGATACGATGCCAAATGTTTCCATGTTATTTCTATCATAATGAATATACCTCTTGATCTTCATGGAAAATGCTTTCTTCCACAATAAATGCTTCATCAAAAATATGGTTTTCTTGACTAGCATAATCTTTATGAAGCAAAGAAAAATCATCACAACAGTTTTCATAAAGATATTCAGCTGAAAAATACTGTTTACAAAACAAATTGAAAGCTGCATGAAAACCTGTCAAAGAGATGATGCTTGCAATTGGAAGAGATTGACACCAATCACGGACAATCCCCTCTAATGAATACCCAAAAGTCTTAATATGAACATCTTCATGCACGATATGAAGTTGATGAATAAAATCATGAAAACCGAGCAAATGCTCAGCTGGTACCTCCCACTCTTCTCCTCGAAATTTAGGAAGGCTACTTTCCCATTCATCTCTACTAGGCACTAGATTAGGGAAACCAACTATCTTTGAAAAATCATAGAAAGCATACCTCTGAGCTAAAATCTTGTCCATTTCAAACTAGTGGAGTCACCAATAGATTTCAGAACAATGGAGTCACCATGGTGAAAGATGAGCAGTCAGAACAATATGTTCAACTTTAGTTCACCATCTAAAACTGGATCTCTTCGTTGTCATTCTCCCAGGGAAGATATATTCACTTTCATCCCCATAAACAATGCCATGAATGTTAGCATTGAGAGTCACCCTCAGACTGCTAAAGGATAAGTCCAGTACCCATCAAAATGTAAATGTATTAAAATGGTTTGAGTAGGTGGATCAACAAGACTTTAAAGAAAGGAAAAGACAACATATATCATTGCAGATCAGTGATGGACCATTGGGCTATGGATTCATAAAAAATCTGCTCAATGAAGGCATTTAAGCTCCCTATTAGACAAAGCATTTGTATAATGACGAAGAGAAGAAATGGGAGAATAACATAAAGATGAACATCCACTAAGCATAGATCCTCTCTGCAAAGAGAATTTAGATGTGTTTGAATAGTAAACAATGATAGATAGGGAAGCTTACAATAGATCCTCTACCGCATCAGGAATCTATCAATCAAAGGAAAATTTTAATCCTTAAAATAGACAATTACATTAAGACAAGATGAATAATAGAACAAATAACATAGAAGACAAATCTAATGAAACAACTCATATGAGTCTTCAATAACAATACAATTTACAACTACATGCCCCTTCGACTTACAAATTGAAATATACAGTCATAAACATTTCTCAAAACATCCTTCGGTCTTGGGCCGAACCCCCTCCCTTTCTTTACATATCATTCATCTGATGTATTTATAGTCAAGACATAAGACAAAAATTAATGACAAGTCTTCCTGCTTTGGCGCCTCTTCTCCAGTGCCATGTGTATTCTCTTGTCTTTCCTGTTCCTTCTGTCATAAGGAAACTCTGGTCAGTATGGGTCTACAGGAAAAACTGCCCTATGTGGTACTTTGGGATGATAGTTTTCTGTCTCCTCAGCCAGACCCTCCATGCTTCCATTTAAGGGGGTAGTCAATTGTTCCACCACCAGTCCTTTTTTCATTAACTGATTTTTCCTTGGGATCAGGACGAGGCCTAATGCTTATCTTTCCACCACGCGCTGCTCTCAGGTTGGGTCGTATATAAGCACATGATTGCAGAAGTCGACAAGGGAAGTTTGGATCCACACCGCTTCGACCCCCACAATTCACCACCAACTGCGACGTACCTCTTCCGCTATACCATGGTTTCGATTGCGTGACCACTCTAGAATTTTATCGTTCGAGCATGTTCAGTCCCCACAATAAAGTGTGTTCGTCGATCTACTGCAATCTATGATCTGGGTAACCCTACGATCTGGTTAACCCAACTTTGGCGCTTGTATATTTGAATGTTGAGAAAGAATATCTTCCGAAGTACTTATTCCAATTGATGTGGCAGCCTCTCGTTTACTTCGGGACTTCGAGCCTTCCGATGATACTACTGTGAAGATCAACGGTTCTTGTTGATTTGAGATCAACGATCCACAATTACTTCGGGAGTTCGGGCTTCAGGCCTTTTCAATGCACAACTCTTGCAATCCTTCGGGGCATCGTGTCTTCGAAGTGAGAGATCTTCCTCCACGTTTCCTCTTGTTTTGGATGGCTGAGATTCACTTCGGGAATTCGGGCTTCGAGACTTTTCAATGCATAGCTCTTACAATCCTCCGGAGTGTCGTATCTTCGAAGTGAGAGATCTGCCTCCACGGGTCCTTTTGATGGACGGTCCAGATGAAATCTGGGCTTCAGGCCTTCAAGAGTCCTTTAATCACTCAGCTTCTGCTTGCTTCCTCTCATAGTGCGAGATCGCCGAACACATGTCCCTTTCTTGAAGATCAATGACCACAAGTGATTGTGGAGACTCAACTCACTCACTCTTTAATTTCCTTTCCGATCTCTGCAATGCGAAGATTCTTGTTCGTAGCGGGATCAATATGCACCATTGATATGTTGATCTAGAAAGATTAACGATATTGAGTGATTGTGGGCTCACAACTTGCACAAACTTTAACTTTCTTTTCGATCCCTGCAATGCCTCCCCACTGTCGATCTCTCTCTAATGAGATTTGACGGTCGTGACTTAATCTTTGCTTGATCTAACGGTTGATCTTGCTCTCGCTCAGATCTTACGAATGAAAATTGAACCCGCTTGTTTTCTTGTATTTCAAGCCCAAAATGGACTGCTCTGAATGTTTCATTTTTCTCATAGTTTTTCCTTGCGCATACAACAAACTTGACCAGCTTGTATTTATCAACCAAAAGAGGAAAAACTTATAGGAAGGTGTGCAGAAAAGGGAGAGACTCGACAGAGGTGTAGACACAGGTTTTAACAATAACTATATATGACCCATGGAAACTTTATGTGCTAACACCTCCTATGGAATTCCACCATCCAAAGAGATTGAAGGTCCTTTGTTTATTAAGTAAACAACAATATATACAACATCTTCCCAGAACTGTAAGGGAAACCCAACATGAAATCTCATACTCCTTGCACGCTCCATGATTATCTTGTTCATCCTTTTTGACACACCATTTTCTTGTGGTGTTCTTGGATCTGTTTTCTCTCTACAAATCCCATGGTATGAACAATAATCATCAAACTATTTTTTACAATAATCAAATCCATCATATGATCTGAGAAACTTCAACCTTTTTCCTGTCTCATTCTCAACCAAAGCTTTCCATTTCGTAAAAGTATCAAAAACATCATAATTTTGTTGAATGCAATAAACCCAAGTTTTTCTAGTTGCATCATCAATAAAAGTAACATAATAAAAAGAGACACTAAGAGATGACACCTTTCACTCTTCTTTTCTTTTCTGAATCTGAGAAATCTTACTCTCTTATGTTTTCCAGAAACACAGTGCTCACATAAATCCAAATCAATTTGTTTAAGATCTGACAAGAAATTTCTTTTGTGAAATATCTGCATCCCCTTCTCACTCATGTGTCCAATCCTATGATGCCACAATGTTGTATCCACTCCTGTATAATCTAAAGAGATAGAAGAGTTAGTATTACCAATACATAAATACAATGTACCTACCTTCTCTCCTTTTTCTTCACCAGTGATCCTTTGGTGACCTTCCACGACTTATCTATAAATATAGATATGCAAACTTCACTTTCCAACTACCTCATTGAAATTAGATTTTTCCTTAGTTCTGGAACATGTCTTACCTCTTTCAACAACCATTGGTTTCCATTATTTTTCTTTATTTGTACCTTACCCATTCCAACAATTTTTCATGCTACATCATCACCCAAATGAACCTGTCCAAAATCACCTTGAACATAATATAGAAAATGTTTCCTATGGGGTGTGGCATGAAATGGAGCCCCTGAATCTACTACCCAAGACTTAGAAATATTATCTACATAAAGAATCAAAGAATCTTGTAACACATCACCTGTTACATTTTCTTCTTGATTTTTCTCCCGTTGTCCATCTCTTTGTTTCTTTGGAGCTCTATAGTATTTATTTAGATGTCCTTTCTTCCCAAAATTACAACACTCTATCTTTCTCAGTATGGATTTGGATCTGCCATTCCTATAATTTCCACGGTTCCCTGAGCCCTTTCCTCTATCTTTTTATCTTCCCCTGTTCTCCATGGTCAATGCATTACCTGATGTCTCACCTGTTCTTTTCCATCACATTTTCTCGCTAAGGATAACACCAACAAGATCATCAAATTTTAGAGTGTTTGAACTGGAGACAAATTTATTTACAACCATGACCAAGACATTCTAGATATTTGACAATGGGCACATGATTAGAAGAGCCCTGGCCTCATCATCAAAGTCTACTTTTACACAACTTAGTTGATTAGTAACCGTATTAAATTCATTTAAATGATTTGCAACAAACCCACCTTCTGACATCTTCATATTAAATAATCACTTCATTAGAAATACCTTATTGGATGCTGAGGGTTTTTCATACAATTTAGCCAATGCTTCCATCAACTCCTTCATTGTATTTTCTTTTGAAATATTGAAAGCCACCAATGCTACCAAGCTCAGCCGTATCGTTCCTAGTGATTTTCTGTAGTGTCCCCAAGGCCGAACCCCATTGTAAACCATGTTTTGAAGGAATTGTAATTATGTTTTATAGGCTGGTGAGCCAAGTTTTTATAAGATGGAGGCTTATGTGTTGTCAGGCCAGGGAGCCTGAGTGTTGAAGGCCAGGAGCCTGTTGTTGTATATGTAATCACGCAGAACAATTAATAAAACATAAACACCGCCATGTGCAAACCGACCACGTTGAATGAGTGAAGGGGGACTAAGCATGCATAAGGTGGGCAAGGAATTAGGGGCTGGAAGGTGGAAAAAGGGGCTAAGTGTTGAGCCTAAGGGCTAAGCCTAGGGGGCTTAAGCCTGGGAATAATATTTTAATATTATCCCAAAAGATATGTGCATTATATGTTTTTATCCTAAGTCCTTTTGGAAGGACATGTGATTCCCAAATGGTGGGAGGAACGCATGCTGAAGGAGGCATGCAGTTGCATGGGGGACAAGTGTCAACGCTGGCGCATGCAATGAAAAGCTGAGACGAGCCGTGCTAGGGGTGTTGCTCCTCCATTCTACCCGACCGTCGGAACGGGGAACCCATCCAACCTCTGCAAGAGATACCCTCGTGCACTCTGAACCAAAAGGCCAGTGTCTATATTTGCTTCTGGAAGGTTGGACACCCTTCTGGTTGTGAACCGTTAAGTTTGAGTCGACCCCTGCGTGGATGACTCGTCACGCATCCCTGAGAATCCAGAGTGTGAGTCTATCCCATGTTTCCAAATTGAGGAAAACAGAAGTGTCTCATCCCTGCTAAGCCTGGTTATACTGTTGCACCTGTCTGGAGCTGTCCTGGGGTGTTCGTGTCTGGATTCCCATGGATTGTGATGGACATGTATTGTTTGTTCCTGTGTGGCTTGTTGGCTAGTTTGTAAAACACTCTCTCTAGGTGAGAGAAGTGGTTGAAGTTGGAAGAACAGGTTGTTGGGCCTGTGAGCGACTCCCTCCAGGTGAGAGAGTGCGCAGAGGAAGGAGAGAACTCCTGGAAGGAACCTTGTAGTTTCCATAGAGCCTGGAGACTTCCGGTCCGGCCTGTTCCTGTAACCCAAGGCAAGGGAGATTAGCAGCCGAAGGACTGTTCAGGTGACAGAGAAGGTGTATACTCCTGGGGTGGAACAGGCATGTGGGGAATGAGTGTCTATGGGTAGTGAGCGTGGGAGGTTCCTTGGAGAGAATCCCTTCCTTGTGGTTGTGTGTTGTTTTTTCTGTAACCTCAGCCTAGCCTAGATTTCCTTGCCTTGGGGTGGAGCTTAGTCCCAGCTCGGGGGTGACCCATTACTGAGCTGATGAGCAGTGCGGTCTAAGGCTGGGAGGTTCGTGGAAGGCTTGCACTTGGTTGGTGGAATTTACCATTATTCAAAAGATAAGTATCTGTTTATGTTTTAATCATGTTTTGCATGACTCTACTGCTTATGTTATCATGATTTCCGCTGTGTATACGAATTAGTATGAAACGCTATGGATGGTTAATTATAGCAGTAGATAATAAGTTTACTCTGAGCTTGAATGTGTTTATTTGTTTAAATGCAYGTGGATTGTATAAAATCTGTATAGAGTGGTGTTAAAGTTTCCTTTTCAAAGCGATAAAACAAAGTAGCAGAAAAGGTGTGCTACATTTTTTGTCAAGAACCTCCCATTCTTCATCCTTCATGGTTGTCGACTTCTTTTCTATTCCACCCAATGGTAGGAATAGATCCTTCTGATATAAATAATCTTCCATCTACATCTTCCATAACCGATAGTTTTTTCCATTAAATTTCTCGACCCTAAACTTTCCATCTTCCTGTGATATGTCACCACATAATTAACCTATGGAGGGAGCGGGGGCAATACCACTTGCATATAAGGACCATTTAGGGAAGGTGGTTGACTGGCAGTCAAAGTAGGACCAACAAACGAAACCTGATCGATAGTCATAATCTTTCCATTATGAGGAAAAGATATCACTTGAAAGAGTGTGGACATGATAAATTTCATAGCATAAACATAGTCTCTTCCGAGGAGTAAATTAAAATCCAAGGTTCCTTGGACTATCATCACATCAATATGCACATATTTCCCTCCTAAGGTAACATGTAACTGAGGAAGGATCCCTAAATATTCACTAGCTCTTATGTTAAAAGCTAACATATTCTGGTTAATGGGCACAACTTGAGGGGAACCTAGAGATTTCCAAGCGTTTGAGGATAAAATACTAACAAAAGCACCTTCCTCTACTAAAGTGTGACATATGTTTATATTGAAAACCTGTACAATGATTTCAAAAGGTAGGTAGGAAGGAAGGTGAGGTCTTGCCAGTCTATTCCAATCAAAGGAAATGACCTCAGTACTTGGAGGGGGTTCCATGGGAATGGGTGAAATGTCCCCTAGTAAAAAAGAATATGAAGAGATGAGAAACACCTGCGTAGTATTGATTTCACTCGTCAAAGGAAGAGTGGGATTGAACAATGATTGTATCGAATCGATCACCTGGTGGGTGTCACTCTTGAAGGGGAGAGCATGATCGACCAATTGGATTTCACTCTTCAAGGGAAGAGTGGGATCAACCAATGAGGGAACCGTATCGAACAATTTGGCTTTACTCTTAAAGGGAAGAGTGGGATCGACCAATGATTGTGTCAAATTGGCCACTTGATCAAGTAGTGGTAAGTTGAGAGAGATTCTATGATAATCAGTTGGAAATTGTTGTTTGGAAACAACTAGGTCTTCCAACAATATCGAGGCTTGATCCATATGAGGGAAAATGTGAGTTTGATGAATCCCTTTGCATAACCTATAAGGAAAATTGACTCTATTTTTATTTTCCCCAACGTTACTTTCACTAGTTGATGGTTTTTTACCAGCATGATGACCAGAGGTTGATGACACAAGTTGACGAGGGCCCGCTGAGAACACTTCGAAGAACTTGGGGAGACCAGGGAAATCCTTAAGAAGGTGCTCACCATTACAAATCCTACAAGGGAATTTAGGCTTATGAGTTATCTTGATGGGCTTAGCACCATCATCAACACTCCCATCCTGATTGATTGCTTCCAACATGACCTGTAGTGGTTGGAAGTTTGGCCCTTTGCATATTTTTCTTCTTCTTATTCTTCCTTTTCTTCTTCTTCTTATCCACTTGGTTACTATCTTCAGAGCTTTGACTAGGTGAAGAAGAATAAAGGTAAGAAGACTTGACAGGTGAAGAAGGCGAAGGGTCAACTAGAGATTGATGTTCTTGGGGTGGTGTGCTTACATCTGAAACACCCGATTCATTCAAGATTACCAGAGTGGAAAAAAACCATATCGGTAACCCAAAAGTGAATCTTGGAAGACTTAATGTGGAAATAAAAGGAGGACCAACGTTTCCAAAAGAAGGAAAAGAAAAATGTTCCCTAGGAAAAGGGGTTCTTTGGTTGGTCGTTTCAGGAACTGACGCCATATATACAGACTCAACCTAAGGTCTGCAAAGGAAAAAAAAAAACACACGCTAAAGATATCGAGGAAGCAAACAAACAAACAACACACGCTAAAAAATCTAGGAAGCAAAAAAACAAACAAAAACCTTCTCACAATGAACACACTATTTGGTGATGAAATCCAACATTGCGAGATCATATTAAGAAGGGGCTGATATAGAGTGGGTGGATCAGTTATGTTGGTGACCTTCTTAACAAACTTACACCCTGGTGCAAGTTCCCACACAAAAGAACCGTGGGTTACCCTACAAGGAGCCTGAGTGAGTTTGATCAACGTCTAACCCATGTACAACATAGAGTTTCCCCTCCGCTGTCACCTTGTGTAGGAGCCCTAAAGATTATGGCCTCTAAGGTTACCACTTACAACACCAAGCCCTGGGAAACAATCAACTGTTGGGTATACATGCAAGGGCAGGGTCTAAACCCAAAATCCCCTTGAGAGGTGCCTCAGATTGAGGTAAGACCTCCCAAGTGATCCCCAAGTGTCTAATGACACTGTTTGTAATATGTGTAGACCAATACACCAATACCAACGAAGCGGGGTTAGTTACTCCTTTGGTCCCAATGTGACCTTGTGATTTACCCTTGTGTGATGATGGATTCCCAGGATAGAGATGTGGCAATTGGATTTGTCTCCCTATCACAAGATTCTATGTTTGTTTTATAGCTTTGGAGAGTTATCTTCACCACCTACTCCAAATCCCTACAACTAATCTAATGTAGGTTTACAGAGCCCTAGAAAGAAAAATATCTAGATTGATTTTAATTATCACATTTACTTTATGGTTGTTTTTTACTCACAAGGAATTTGGCATGGACAAGATGATGTTTCGACCGACTCTAAACCATGCAAAGAAATTAAAATTTAATTTTTGACTTCGATGAAAGCTATATTTCGAGAGGGAGAAAACTTTTTATATTCCTGGATGCATGATGCCACAAATTTTCATTAAACTCATAAGAACCAAGACGTTCACTACTTAAAATGCTTTTTTCCCAAAACAACTAGAAATGCCCCCTAGCTAATGCAATGAAAGAATTAAAAATTCTTTATTTCAAAGATAAAGCTAGATGGAACAATAAAACAAGTCTCTTAAAAAAAAAAAGTAATCCAGGCAATGTCTTTTAAAACGAATTATTAAATAAAAATAAGTTATTTCACTAAATAATTCACAAAAAAAAAAAAAAACTTTGAGAAAAACAATTTAGAGCCAGACTGAAAGACACTCAAAGATAGAGCTAAGATATTATATCCCTTTCAGAAACAAGAAAAAATTGCCAAAACAAAGCTAGTAATCATGAAATGTTTGATAAAAATCTCAAAAAAATGCAAAAATGGAAAAAAGGTAGACTTACGACTGCAAGGATGAATATCAAGATTGAATAAGAAAACCAGAAACCCAATCCAAAACCAAATCTGAGATAGGAAGAGAGATAAACAAACACATTTGTTTCTACAAGAGTGTCACACCCTATAATGCAGAACAATGTGACAATCTCCAATGTCGCAGGCTATACACCAGCATAGTGCGACAATGTCGCATTGTCTCTCAAAGGAAAGTGCGACACACTCAAAAAAAGAAAAAATATTTTCTTTTTCCAAAAATCTCAGGAGGTCTCGAGTCTGAGAGTCAAGTTGGATCACCTAGTGACTCAGGGAGTTAAAATTCAAGCAAAAACAAGGTAAAGTCCAAAGAAAAACCAGGATAACAAAATGATCCCCAATGGAGTCATCGATTTTGTTATCGGAAAAATCGGTCTATGCAGACACAGACAAATCTCCCTATACTTGGAAACCAAGACTAGAAAAAAAAAGACAGAACATAGAACTTTCTCCAGGTTGATATAATCAGATTACCAATTCACGAAGGATTCATACCTTGTAATTGACGGTTGTCCTCACTAGTTGTATCTTCTAGCGGCTTTGTCATGAGACATATGTATGATAACTTGCAATAAACACAAGCCAACAAAGGTGAAAGCAACAAGTATAATTTGATACAACCTATGTAAGTGATCAATGAGCAATGCAATGAAGATAATCAAATATAGACAACCTTTGTGGGAAAGAAAATATGTTACTGCATTAATTATAATGTAAGAGATTACAACCAAAGCCTTGATGTTGTGAAGTCCCTCCCAATGATTCCTTGCTTCAACACACACACTTTTCTTCCATGATTTCTAACACCATAGGTTTGGTATCTTGACCCAAATCAAGATGAATCAAGCTTCAATCTTCTTAATATTCTTTCAACCCTTTAGCTCTTCTTGACCTTTCATTGATCTTAACCTTTCTCCATGAGATATGCCTCCATTTATAGATTGAAGAGGAAGGTATGAGAAGATTAGGATGAGAGGGTTAAGATCCCACTAGATTAGGAATACGAGTGAGATCCAAACCAATCAGAGGACAACTCATCTTCAAAGCTTCTCTTTTAGAAACTTCATGAATTCTTTGTTTTTCCCTTGTTTAAATAGTGTTGCACTCTGTCAACTAGAAACATGCGACACTATCGCACCCTAAAGTGGTGCAACATGTAGCACTTGAGAGTGTCTCACCCTACAGTGATGCAACATCCAAAACTTTTATAAAAAAATATTTTTCAAGGGATTTCATCCTTCCACGAAAGGTTATTCTTCCAACCTCTTCAGGGATTATGGTAATAATACTTCAAATGACAAAGGATAGAGGTACACCATCAATTTGTCATGACTATGAAAAAAATAATTTGTAAGAAGAGGTACAAAGGAGGCCCAAAGCCTTCTCGAGTGGCAATAAATCTAAGTAATATCAATTCAGTGGGAGTAAATCCAAGTAATATGTAATTGAATCCAATGAGTAGTGAACAATGTTTTACCTCAATTGCATGTTGTTGTCTCCTTCAATTATTCACCCATGCTCCAACGTTGTCCATGACTGATTTCTAATATCAATTAAGTGGGAATAAGTCCAAATAATATGCAATTGAATCCAATGATCAATGAACAATGTTTTACCTCAATTGCGTGTTGTTGTCTCCATCAAATATTCATCCATGCTCCAACGTTGTCCATGAACAAGTTCTGTGGTGCTCCATTATCAAAAAACAAACAAGGAAAGATAAAAATAATGGTGGTGACAAAACAAAAATTGTTGGAATGCTGAGGTTAACATTATGTATTGTTGTTGTTGAACTTAGAATTGCTCATGCTTCTTTCTCTATTCCTGCCTTTGCTGCTAGTTATGGATCTGGTTCTCTTGCTTCTTTAGGTATTGTAGATATACCCACAATTTTAGTGAATAGTTGAAAAATTTCCAAGCTCAGGTTTCTCTTTTTGTAGGCTTTTTCTTCTTTAAAACGTTTGGTGGATGCAAGTATAACGATGAGGATCAGAGATGAGGTGCAAAAGAAGGATCACAAAAGACTTGAAAATGTAAACAATAGATTGTTTTGAGGCAGTGAGGCCCTAAGGAGCTGGCAAGGTGAGGAGTGCAATTTGTTTCTCTTGTAGGCATATGCTACAAAGAAATCATTTTCAAAGGAGCATCTTTTGAAATCAACATCATTTTCAAAGGAGAAGCTTTTGGAATCAACTCAATTCTTGAAATTAGTTTGGAGGACATGCATGATACAAGTGGAAGTCAAGGGTAGTGGCAGCTCACCAATGAAGTGGAGGGTGGTGGCATATCACCAATTGCCACTATGAGACACCACAACAATGGGGTTATGTAACAAATATGGGTTATGCTATGGACTATGCATATCCAAACATTAAATGTTTGGAATTAATGCTAACCTCAAGTATATCATTAATCGACCTCATCGTAATCCAGTGTAAATATATTATCAATTTCTTAAATTTATTTCAAAAAATGGTCTCTTCTTTCAATATGAGGCCAAATAAGATCTCAAACTTCAAACTTAGGCTAAAAATTGAATAGGAAAATTATATAATGTTTTTAAAACCTTAATTTAAAACAATGAAAGCTTATTGATTTACATGCAAAAGACTAATGAAGTTGTGAAAAAGTTGTAAATTGATTACTATAATCCCTGTAGAGATGATTATTAGTCCATACAAAAACCAATAATCATCCCTATATGGACTAATAAAATAACTTTAATCATCCCTATAGTGACTAATAAAATAACACAATTTTTAATGAAAAGCCATATTGAGGTTTGTCCTCGTGACAAACATTATAGCATTATCGTTATGTTACACAAATTGGTAATTTAACTTTCATCTAAAACCAAAATTACCTGACCTCACCTTTAAGGTGTACCTTTTCATCTAAATCAAGTAACACATTCCCTATTACACCTTTAAGGTGTACCTTTTCTTTTTGCATGTGAGTTGTGGGATTACTCTTAGAAAATCCTTTTCATCTAAACCAAGTAACGAATTTCTTGAATTCACCTTTAAAGTGCACCTTTAAGGTGTACCTTTTCTTTTTGCATGTGAGTTGTGGGATTACTCTTAGAAAATCCTTTTCATCTAAACCAAGTAACGAATTTCTTGAATTCACCTTTAAAGTGCACCTTTGCTTAACAATGTGTTCCTCATTGCTATGAGGAAAATCCTTTCATCTAAACCAAGTAACACATTGCTTGATTTCACCTTTAATCAACATCTTTGCTTAACCATACGTTTCTTGCATAGGGGTTGTTGATTATTCTTAGGAAAACCATTCTGGTCATGAGTTTGGTTCTTTATTGTTCTATATTACTTTGGTGTTTTAATCTCGTGGTTATTACTAAATATTGTTAGCGTGATGGACAAGATGAGTGGTCATGAATGGAATTATATATATGCCCTTTTTGCAACATTTTAGGAAGTAAACAATTGAGATGATGTTAAAGAGAGATTTATGCCCACAATTTGATTTCCAATATAAGTATCTATATTATTAAGTTATGCTATGTTTTTTTATTTTAATTTCGAATGATAACTCATCTTTATACCATGGTAAAACTTGAAAATAAGCATGTTCTATCTTTCAATTAAATAATGGGGTTGTTGGCACCTCACCAATGCCATTACAATGATTATATCAACAATATTTTACCCAAAATGATGGGATTGTTGATACTTCAACAATGCCATTACAATGATTATATTGACAATATTCTACCTAAAGGCTATATCAATAGATGGCATAATGCCTAGGGGGTAAGAACTAGATTAGGGGAGGGTTAATCTAGATCTTGAAGGACAATAAGAATTGTCATTTGTGTGGGAGTTGAAACTTCAACCAACAACAAGGCATAAGCCTTGACTCTCTTTTCCAAGGCCAATCTATCCTATCTGGTAAAGTTGTTTGCAAACTAATAATGATGGGGGAGTCTAAAATTCTCATCAGATCCTTACATCTAAAAATCCTTCCAAAGAATTTCAATCTCTATCGACTTGTAAAAAGGATTCTTCAAGAAGCACAAGACTTAAAGGCCATTCAATTTGATCATGTTCTATATTGGGAAAAATAAACTCACGGATGAACAAGCCAATAAAGGCATTAGGTTGGTGAAGGACATTTGCGACCTGAATGGCAGTATTATCTGCCCCCCATCCCCTTGCAAATTGTAATGCAATTTATGATGAGATTCCACCATCCCAAAACTTGTCAAGGATGATGGGCTGAAGAGTTAATACCTCAACATTCCTCATATGTTACTTACCATTTATCACAAGTGTGAATGTTAATGTGGTGTACAATGACATAGTTCAAACATGAATGTAGGTTTAATTAGCAAGGGCTTTAGGCTTAGCGAATTTTGATGGCCTTACTTGTTGCTCATGGTTTCTTAATCAATAGAGAGAAGTGGAGAGTTTAACATAGTTGGTGGGAATTGGAGGCTTCAATTGGGATCTCCACTATTGGTCCAACTTCTTTGGCCTTTGATAATAGAGGTCGTACCATGCCGAAGAGGAAGGAGTTTGATGTTCCCTTCTTTCTCATTGTAATATGTGGTGTTTGGTCCTTGAGTTGGTGGTTTATGGTAGATGGTATCTAGTGTATGGTTTAGAATTTGGCCTTTGGTAATTCGTTTTGTGGTCTCTAGTGGCCAATCTTGGATGATTTAAGGGGTGCATCACCAATCCAACTATTGGTAATAAGAAGGTTTACAATGGCCCACTGTAATCGTCAACAAAGTTGTTGTGAGACGTGTGAACTAAATGACTTGAAGTGAGGAGTGTAACAGTGTGAGAAAGAAACCACCAGAGCCCAATCTAGTTGATGCAGGAGCATCGAAAGGGCGTGCAAGCATAGCCAATAGCAAGATAGCGCAGAGATAAGAGATATATGGAAAAGCACCGAGCACATTTTTTTGAAAATGTTTTGAAATATTAATGAAGTCATTAAGTGGAGGCATGCTTGTATTATTGTAAAAGGACCTTGAGCGATCCACTCTCGTCCATAGTAGATAGGAGCCTTTATGTGTAATGAATGTAGGTAGATAGAATTTAATTATAGATTAGACAGTTTTAGAGCGCAAGAGGGAAACGAGATATAGAAACCCTCATTGTATAGTTGTAAGATTATTATGCCAATAGAGCATAGAGCATAGAGAAGAGAGCAGAGAGCTGTAGTTGAAAACACCCATGTACAGAGATTTGAATTAATAGAAAGAGTTTCGATTCAAATTCATGGTGTTGTATTTGTTCTCTGTGTATGCATTGTGAATGTTATGCTCATGGATGTTTACTTTCTGTTATACATTTTCTTTATATGTTGTGTATATGATTTCATGCTTTGTGTTTGAAGTCTGAGAGAAAGTAAGGAATGCGTTTCAATTGTTTCTCTGCCTGAGTGAGTAAAATTCCTGCAAGGAGTGTAGTGAAGTTGTCCGCAAGGAGTGCGTTGACAAGAGTTCAGAGTTTTATCTCTGAAATCTTAGGAGGGTTAACATTGTTCTCATTCTCGCAGAAGTGCAAGTTGAGCACAAGAGCCATGCAAGGAGTGCGCAGGCTGAGTAAAGTTCTAGAGTTTGCGAACCTGAGAAATTGTTGAAGGACTACTACTGTAGGGAGTGCGCAGAGTCGAAGGACTTCAATTCTTTGAAGTAATTGAAGGATTCACCGCAAGGAGTGCGTGCGGGAGTCTTCTTTAAGACTCGGAGTTGGAGAAAGCCCAGGAGGGATAAGGTCCTCGCAGTTGCCGAATAAAAGCACAGAAGGTTGGTGCCTTGAAGCGTTGAAAGGAGGCGTAGCAAGTTTGCATTGCAGGCGGGTAAGTTTCGCAGAGAAATACCTGGTTCAATTCGCAGGAATTGTCTAGGAAGAAACGGACGGTCAAAATTCTTTGAGAAGAATTCGCGAAGTCACAAGAGCCATCAGATCTTACAGAGAAGCAAGTACGTTAGGAAGAGCTTTCCTCAAGCATAAGCTCAGAAGAAATCAGGCCCGTAGGATCCAAGTCAGCCAGGGCCGTTGGATCGCTTGCGAAATCTCATTTCTGGGTTTCGTGAGTTGAAGGGTCGAAGGTTTTGCATCAAGGTTCATGAAGTTGTGAAAGGTGAGTGGCAAAATGGCGAAGAGAATCGCAGCCGTCCGTTAGGAGGAGGATAGGTGGCAGAGATCTAGAGATCTCGCGAATTCGGAGGTTCGTGAGGTGAGAGCCCAAAGATTGGGTACTCTAGATTGCGAAAGGCGAAGTCTTGAAGGGGCGAAGAGACGTGTGTGTGGGGCCAGTTATCGGTGACTTGTATTGGGATTCGTGCATCATATTTTGAAAGAAGTCAACATCCTATTGACCTCTAGTGTCTCAGGGGTTCGCGAGACAAGAGCTGGGAGTTTGACATCGAACCTCACGAAGCGGCGAGAAGAGAAAAGTGCTAGAGTTAGCCTAGCCGATGGTCATGTGCGAAGGGCGCTGACACAAGGGAGCTATACCTGTATCGACACTTTGGGTATTGCGGAATTGAGGAGGAAGAGTCGAGAGCCTAGACTTGCGAAGTCGCAAAGTCGCGAAGTTACGACAAGGGAATTTGGGTAAGACCTTGGTCATAACATTGTGGTCATTAGGAGGTAAAGGGGCTCATGCCTAGTGCTATTCGCACAGGAGAGCTCCCGAAAAAGGACCTGTGGATCAACAACTTGCAGATTCTGGCAGGGAATCTGAAAGAGACGATTCGTCTTAGTAGAAATAAAGAATGATCCTGTGAAGCAGACGTCGACCGGAGGACCGAGTGGGTCTGCGTCTGCACCATTTGGTATTAGATCCTGACTTTGTTTCTATATTTCAGATAGGAAAAGCGAGAAAGAAAGATTCACCATGCTACCGAGAAGAAGGGACATGCAAACACCCGATCCGCCAGAGGATAGGGAAATGCCAAGAAGAAGGGGTAGGCAGATGCCTGATCCATCCATGGAGAGAGAGATGTGTGACCTACGTGCCAGATTTGAGGACATGGAGACAACTTAGAGGCACACAGCCGGTGTTGGAGATGTCAGTGATTCCGAAAGTGAAAATGAAGCTGGACATGAATAAGAATAAGTCACAACAGAAGATGTAGCAAATGAATGCCTGATTAGGGCTATTGCAAGAATGGGTGCTAAGGAAAAAATGGATATTCCAGTATACGAGGGAAATCTAGATGCTGAAGAGCTTCTATACTAGATTAGAGCTCTGAAAACATATTTTGACTATGAAGATGTCGAGGAGGACAAAAAGGTCAAACATGCTGTCACAAGATTGAAAGGACATGCAACATTGTGGTGGGATGAGCTACAAGCTGACAGACGCTGCAAAGGAAAGCAAAAAATCAAGAGTTGGGACAGGATGATCGCGAAGATGAAGGCGAAATTCATTCCTAGGGATTACCAAATTACTCTGTTGCGGAGAATGCAAAATTTGAGATAGAAGCTGATGACAGTGAAGGAATACACTGAAGAATTCTACAGGCTGAACATCAGGGCAGGTCATCGTGAAAGTGATGATGAGAAAGTTTCCAGATACATGAATGGTCTAATATACGACATTCAGGATGAGATGAGCATGATGACCATACGAACGGTGGAAGATGCTTATCAAATGGCTCTAAAGGTGGAAGAGAAGTTGAGCCGAAAACAAGGTCAAAGAGGTCGAGGCAAAAGTCAAGCCAGGGGAAAAACAATCGTCTAAGATAGAAATCAGAAGCCTAAGGAAGAATGGAAGAAACCTCAAATTGAGAGAGGTGGAAGCTCACAGAAAGGGCAATATGATGGATAGAAAAAGCAATATACTAATCAGAGAGGACAGTATGCTAATAACAACATTTTTCCTCATACTAGAGGTAGAGGAAGAGGAAGAGGTGGAGTGATAAAATGCTTCACGTGTGGAAAGGTCGGACACAAGTCTTATGAATGTCCAGATAAGAAGAAAGAGGAAGGAGAGACTCACATTGCTAAAGCACAAAGGCGAAATGTTGAGGCAAAGGATGTTGAAGGCGGAAGATCGCTGATGATGCGAAAAGTTCTCTTAACGCCAGAGAAGGAGGTGGAGAATCTAGTGCAAAGGAACAGTCTTTTTTGGACTGCTTGCAAAACCAAGGAAAGGGTATGCAAGGTCATTGTGGATAGTGGTAGCACAGATAATCTCGTTTCAACAGAGATGGTAGAAAAAATGGAGTTGGAGACGATTGATCATCCAAGCCCATACAGAGTTTCGTGGTTGCAAAAAGGACATCAGGTAAATGTCACTAAGCAATGTTTAGTTGAGTTTAAAATAGGAGGGTATAAAGATGAAATACTCTGTGATGTCATTCCCATGGATGTTTGTCATCTATTGCTGGGTAGACCGTGGCAATATGACAAGAATGTGATTCATGATGGGAGGAAGAACACATACACCCTAGAGAAGAATGGGAGAACTCACATGTTGCTTCCAATCAAGGATAAGGAGGTGAAACCTGAAGTAAGCAACACTGTACTTCTCATGAGTGGGAAGGAACTTCTTACAGAGGTTAAGAAGAAGGAGGAACCATAATTCATTGTGGTTAGGAAGCCAAAGATTGTTTTAACCAGCACAAGGGTAGATGATTTACCAGAAGAGGTTCAGGAACTGCTGGAAGAGTTCGATGACATAGTAGTGGACGAACTACCTCATTCATTGCCACCGATTAGAAGTATAAGTCATCAAATTGATCTCATACCTGGAGCTAGTTTGCCAAACAAAGCAGTGTACATATTGATGCCGCAGGAGAATGAAGAGGTCAAAAGACAAGTCCAGGATTTGTTGGACAAAGGTTTGGTCAGAGAAAGCTTGAGTCCATGTGCTGTTCCGACAGTACTCAGTCCGAAGAAAGACTAAGGCTGGAGGATGTGTACTGACTCAAGAGCAATCAACAAGATAACCATCAGGTACAGATTTCCATTGCCAAGGATGGATGATTTGATGGATTGCTTGAGTGGGGCCAAATTTTTTTCAAAGATTGATTTGAAAAGTGGATATCACTAGATCCACATGAGGGAAGGTGACGAATGGAAGATAGCCTTCAAGACTAACGAAGGGTTTTATGAATGGCTTTTTATGCCGTTTGGCTTAACAAACGCGCCAAGTACTTTCATGAGATTGATGAATGAAGTCCTGAAGGATTTCATCGGGAAATTTGTCATTGTGTATCTTGATGACATACTGATTTTCAGTAAAACAAAGGCAAAGCATATGAAACATTTGGCTACAGTGATGAAGAGGTTACAACAAGAGAAACTGCTGATAAACATGAAGAAATCCTCATTCATGCAAACAGAGCTCATTTATTTGTGGTTTGTTATTTCTGCAGATAAGTTGAGAATGGATCCAGATAAAGTGGAGGTGATTAAGAATTGGCCATCACCAAAGAATATCTTTGAAGTTCGAAGTTTTCACGAATTTACTAGTTTCTACAGGAAGTTCATCAAGAATTTTAGTGGAATTAGTGCACCGATGATGGACATAGTGAAGAAGAGACACAAGTCTTTTCACTGGACAGAAGAGGTTGAGAAAAGATTTAATTTGTTGAAGAAGAAAATCACGCAACAACCAATTCTGGTGTTGCCGGATTTTAAAAAGACATTCCAGGTAAAATGTGATGCAAGTGGATTTGCAATAGGGGCAGTCTTGAGCCAAGAAGACAGGCCGATAACATACTTCAACGAGAAGCTGAATGAAGTGAAAGTGAAATACTCCACGTATGATAAGGAGTTCTATGCTATTATTCAGGCATTGAAGAAGTGGAGACACTACTTGATTCCTAAGGAGTTTGTCTTATACAGTGACAATCATGCTTTGCAATTTGTGACTCAATAGGAGAAATTGAATCAAAGACATGTTAAATGGGTTGAATACATGCAGAACTTTACTTTTGTAATTAAGCATATTTCTAGAACTGCTAACAAAGTTGTTGATGCTTTGAGCAGGAAATGTTTGTTGTTGCAGGAGTTCAGAATCAAAACATTGGGTTTTGATGATCTCAGGGACATGTACAGAGATGATCCGGATTTTAAAGAGGTGTATGAAGCAGCTGAGAATCCAATTCTCAGGGATAGAAGCCAATGGGCAGAATACATGATCCAGGAAGGATTACTATTTAAGGGTAATCAACTTTGTATTCCAAAATGCTCCATGAGGGAGAATTTGCTAAAGGAGAAACATAGTGGAGGATTGGCCGGGCATTTTGGTCATGACGAGACGTTCTCAAAGCTAAACGAGTCATATTTTTGTCCAGGAATGAGAGCAGACGCCAAAAGATTCATGGAAAGATGCAAAATTTGTTAGCATTCAAAAGGGAAAAGGCAGAATGCGGGTTTTTATCAACCGTTACCCATACCTGACAGGCCGTGGGATGTAGTCAACATGGACTTCATATTGGGGCTTCCGAGAACACAAAGAGGGTTTGACTCAATCTTTGTAGTGGTAGACAGATTTTCTAAGATGGCACACTTTATACCGTGTCAGAAAACCAGTGACGCAACTCACATTGCAAATCTGTTTTTCAAAGAGGTCATTCGAATTCACGGTTTACCAAGGAGAATAGTTTCAGATCGAGACACCAAGTTCGTGGGACACTTCTGGAGAACCTTATGGAAAAAGCTGGGAACAAACTTGTCATTCAGTTCAGCTTATCATCCTCAGACGGATGGACAGACAGAAGTTGTGAACAAAAGTTTGGGAGACTTGCTGAGGAGCTTGGTGACAGAACACCACAGTCAGTGGGAGAACATATTACCACAGGCAGAGTTTTCTTATAATGACTCGCTTAATAGGATCACAGGACAGATTCCATTTCAAATTGTTTATGGCATGCAACCGAGAGGAATTTCTGAGCTGAGGGATTCAGAACAGATTGCGACTAGGAGTGCTAGTGCAGAAGATTTCGCAGAGGCGATGAAGGAACTTCACAGCCAGGTGAAGGAACGATTGCAGAGTTCGAGCCAAGAATATAAGCAGAGAGAAGATCAACACAGGAGACAACTTCAGTTCAAAGTTGGTGATTTGATCCTTGCGCATTTGAGAAAGGAAAGGTTCCCGAGTGGGACATATAATAAACTAAAGATGAAGAAAATCGGACCATGTAAGGTCTTGAAGAAATTTGGGGTGAATGCATATGAGATTGAATTACCCGATGGGATCGGAATTTCTTCGATATTCAATGTCTCGGATTTGTACCCTTATAAAGATGAGGAAACAGAAGCAGGTAGTGAACAACCAAAGATTCAATGGAAAAAACAAATGCCAGTTGCAGAAAAGCCATAGATGGAGGACATACTGGACAAAAGAGTTGGTAAGAGGACCAGGCGAAAGCAATATTTTGAATACTTGGTCAAGTGGAAGGACCATCCAGTTGAAGATGCCAGCTGGGAGAACGAAGCAGAAATCCAGAAGCATGGAAAGACCGTGCATGAGCTCATGGACAGGAGCCCATGAAAATTTTCAAGCGAGGGAGTATGATGCAGGAGCATGGCAAGGGCGTGCAAGCATAGCTAGTAGCGAGACAACATAGAGATAAGAGACAACTGGAAAAGCACTGAGCACATTTTTTTGAAAATGTTTTGAAATATTAATGAAGTCATTAAGTGGAGGCATGCTTGTATTATTGTAAAAGGACCTTGAGCGATCTGCTCTCGTCCATAGTAGATAGGAGCCTTTATGTGTAATGAATGTAGGTAGATAGAATTTAATTCTAGATTAGACAGTTTTAGAGCACAAGAGGGAAACATGATATAGACACCATTGTATAGTTGTAAGATTATTATGCCAATAGAGCATAGAGCATAGAGAAGAGAGAAGAGAGATGTAGTTGAAAAAACCCATGTACATAGATTTGAATTAATAGAAAGAGTTTCGATTCAAATTCATGGTGTCGTATTTGTTCTCTATGTATGGATTGTGAATGTTATGCTCATGGATGTTTACTTTCTTTTATACATTTACTTTATATTCTATGTATATGATTTCATGCTTTGTGTTTGAAGTCTGAGAGAAAGTAAGGAATGAGTTTCAATTGTTTCTCTGCCTGAGTGAGTAAAATTCCTGCAAGGACTGCAGTGAAGTTGTCCGCAAGGAGTGCGTTGACAAGAGTTCAGAGTTTTATCTCTAAAAGCTCAGGAGGGTTAACGTTGTTCTCATTCTCGTAGAAGTGCAAGTTGAGCACAGGAGCCATGCAAGGAGTGCACAGGTCGAGTAAAGTTCCAGAGTTTGCGAACCTAAGAAATTGTTGAAGGACTACTACTATAGGGAGTGCGCAGAGTCGAAGGACTTCAATTCTTTGAAGTAATTGAAGGATTCTCCGCAAGGAGTGCATGCGGGAGTATTCTTTAAGACTTGGAGTTGGAGAAAGATCAGGAGGGATAGGGTCCTCACAGTTGCCGAAGAAAAGAACAGAAGGTTGGTTCCTTGAAGCGTTGAAAGGAGGCATAGCAAGTTTGCGTTGCAGGCGTGTAAGTTCTGCGGAGAAATACTTGGTTCAATTCACGGGAATTGTCCAGGAAGAAACGGACAGCCGAAATTCTTTGAGAAGAATTCACGAAGTCACAAGAGCCGTCAGATATTGCAGAGAAGCAGGTACATTACAACGAGCTTTCCTCAAGCGTAAGCTCAAAAGAAATCAGGCCCGTAGGATCCAAGTCAGCCAGGGCTGTTGGATCGCTAGCGAAATCTCATTTCAGGGTTTCGTGAGTTGAAGGGTCGAAGGTTTTGCATCAAGGTTCATGAAGTCGCGAAAGGCAAGTGGCGAAATGGTGAAGAGAATTGCAGTCGTCCGTTAGGAGGAGGACAGGTGGCAGAGATCAAGAGATCTCGCGAATTCGGAGGTTCGCGAGGTGAGAGCCCAAAGGTTGGGTACTCTAGATTGCGAAAGGCGAAGTCTCAAAGGGGCGAAGAGACGTGTGTGTGGGGCCAACTATCAGTGACATGTATCGGGATTCGTGCATCATCTTTTGAAAGAAGTCAACATACCATTGACCTTTCGTGTCTCGGGGGTTCGCGAGACAAGAGCTGGGAGTTTGACATCGAACCTCACAAAGCGGCGAGAAGCGAAAAGTGCTAGAGTTAGCCTAGCCGATGGTCATGTGCGAAGGGCGCTGACATAACGGAGCTATACCCGTATTGGCACTTCGGGTATTGTGGAATTGAGGAGGAAGAGTCGAGAGTCTAGACTCGCGAACTCGCGAAGTCGTGAAGTTACGACAAGGGAATTTGGGTAAGACCTTGGTCATAACATTGTGGTCGTTAGGGGGTAAAGGGGCTCACGCCTAGTGCTATTCGCACAAGAGAGCTCCCAAAAAAGGACTTGTGGATCAACAACTTGCAAATTCCGGCAGGGAATCCGAAAGAGTCGATTCGGCTCAGTAGAAATAAAGAACGATCCTGTGAAGCGAACGTCGACCATAGGACCGAGTGGGTCTGCGTCTGCACGACTAGTGTTATGATATAAACAATTTGATGTTTTGCATCGAGTTGCCTTAGCAATTTTGTATTACACCTCTGTTTGGTTTGGACACAGCATTTTTAATATGAAATATCACTGTTACTATGAAAACAAAACTGACACAAGGCCCAAGATCAACATAGACATTTAACAAACCCCACACTTGGGAGGAGCATGCCCACCAAGATTTGAACCTAGATCATTATCACAACAACCACTTTGAATTGTTACTAAACTACATCTTGACAAACATATAATTGTTTATAACCATGATATATTAATAGTATTTATTATAATAATGTTAATGACTATATTAAGTTAAAATTAAACCTATAAATAACTATATTAATTTAAAGTTAAAGTTTAACATTAAATATTCAACATTTATTGGAACATTTCATTGGACTTATTATGTATTTAACAACTACTTTTTTTTGAAGAAGGATCTATCCATGAGTACAATTTAATCCCCCACAAATGGCTCCCACCTTCAACTCCTTTCCATGAAATTTAAACCTATAACTTAATGGGGACTAAACCCCACACAAACCAATTGGTCTACATTTCATGGATAATTTTTTAACAACTACTTACTAAATCTTTTTATATTTGTATATTATGTTATAATAGAAATGGATGAAGCTCTTATTCTACTTTATTACCCATAGTATAGGTGAATTCCACTGACTTAATTATGGTATTTCCTTTTATGTATCTTTTAGTGTAGGATACACGTTCTTCCTAATTTATTTAAATTTGTGTGTTTTTCACTTGCATATATTATATGCTATCTTGTATATATTTGATTTTTCTTTGGAGTGGCATAATATTCATAATAATATTGTTAAGTGAAA